>JAGGNK010009559.1:705544-1020804 GCA_017590115.1 Montifringilla adamsi | reverse complement strand
CCCTTCCCCCAGCCCCGCTCCCCTCCCCCAAGAAAACATCCTTGCTTTGTTAACCTGACAGTTCAGGGGAGGTGTTGACACAACCCTCCATCTCTGAGGAGCTTAATGTCAACAAATCAGTGTGTTTGGAGTAGCCCTGTCAATGCCATTTACATTAACTTGTCCAACAAGAAATAAAAACAACAATCAGCCATCAAAGACAAAAGGCTTTTTCAGTCATTCTTTGCAAAGTCTTAGGCTGGAAATGTTCATTTTTGGAGGCCGTGGCGCTTGGCTTGCTGAAAACCAGAAACCACCTTTTTGGGGTTTTTTTTTTTTCTTTTAAGGCCTAAAATACTTTTTGTACTAAAATATTTTTTTTTTACCCTTAAAAAAAGTGGTTTTTCTTTTAAAGGAGACCCGAGCATCCCATATTAATGAGCTCCACAGCAGCAGCAGGAACCGACTTTCCCTGGTTAACGCAGGAAGAGGGCGGCCTCGGGAGCCAAATGTTAATTATGCTTTGATTCCCATCAGCTTTATTTGCTCGGAGACATTTTTGGGCACTTAGTGGAGCATTCTGGAATCGTGGCTCCAAACCACCATGACCGTTTCATGCAGCACTGGCATGCACCAAAACCCCGGGAAGTTCTCCGTGAACTTTTCCTGCCCCCCGGCACACGCCGTCCCCACGGCGCTGGTGAGGGCTCAGCGTCCCCCCAGAAAACTGCAACGTGCAAATAAATTCCAGGAATTCCCAAAATCAAGTGGTTTTCATCATCTCCCACAATGCCTACTCCAAAGGAAAAAAAAAAAAATTAGGATTGCAAGGCCGAGAAAAAGTGGAGGCTCTTTAGGCTGCAGCACGGGCCAGGATTTTGGGATTATTTTGGGGTTTTTTTGCCAGGTGACCACAGAGGTGGTGGAGGTCTCATCTCTGGAAAAATCCAAGGTCATGGCTCTGGACAGCTTGATCCACTTGAAGATGTCCCCCAGAAAACTGCAATGTACAGATAAAACCCAGCAATTCCCAGTATCCCAGTTTCCATCATCTCCCACAATGCCTACTCCAAAAGAAAAATTAGGGACTCAAATTCCTGCTTGAGCTCCAGAGAAAATGGAGACTCTTTAGGTTATGAGCCAGGATTTTGGGACTCAAATTCCTGCTTGAGCTCCAGAGAAAATGGAGACCCTTTAGCTCATGAATCAGGATTTTGGGCTGGGTCAGTTTTGCTGCTTGAACTAGGTGCCCACAGAGGTGGTGGAGACCTCACCCCTGGAAAAATCCAAGGCCATGGCTCTGGACAACTTGATCCAGTTGAAGATGTCCCCCGGAGAAGTACAATATGCAAACAAATCCCAGGAATTCCCAAAATCAAGCGGTTTCCATCATCTCCCACAATGCCTAGTCCAAAAGAAGAATTAAGGACTCAAATTCCTGCTTGAGGTTTAGAGAAAGAGACTAAAAAAGAGACTTTAGGCCAATCCACCAGCCAGGATTTTGGGCTGGGTTATTTTTGCTAGGTGCCCAGAGAAATGGAGGAAGCCTCATCCCTGGAAAGCTGCAAGGCCATGGCTCTGGAGAACCTGATGCAGTTGAAGGTGTCCCTGCTCACCGCAGGGGCTCGGAGCAGGTGACCTTCAGGGGCCCTCCCAACCCAAACTGCTCAGTAATCCTGGGATTCCCAAGAATCACAGGAAAAATTCAGCCTAAAGAGGGAAACATAAACCCTAATATTGAATCCCAGCTCAGATTCCTTTCAGCTGCTCTCCAAAGCTCAGTCCCAAGGACCTTCCAAGGCCTCCTGAGCTGCCCTGGGGCCAGCTGGAGCCGTGACCCCACAGAGGTTTTCCTGCAGCTCTGTCGGGACAATGGGATTACTCAGCCCCGTCACGGTGCATTTCTGCAGCCTCAGGACTTTTTTTTTCCCTGATGGGGCATTTTGGAGGTGGAATTTTAGCCCAGGAACTCCGACATGCCCGGGCTGAGGTTCCCTGATGGGCAGCTGGAGGTGTCATTCCAGCTGGGACAAAAGGCAGGGGAGCAGCAAAAGTGCACCTTCCGACACCAGGGGAACGCTTTCCACTTGGCCAAAATCCCATAAATTCAACAAGAGTCGGCTCTGGAAGGTGAGGGCATTTCCAAACCAGGTGTTGCACACAGGGGCTCCAAGGACACCTCACCCCAGGATGGGGAACAGCCCTGCAGCTACTGGCAGTGTGGAAATCCTGGATTTTTTGGGACCAGGCTGAAAACTCATCTCAAACAGGGCAGCAGCTCCTCTCAGACCCCAAAACTCATGCTTTACTTCCAATCACAGCTCTCGTGCTGATGGATTGGGAAGGGTTTGGATCAGCTCCATCTTGTCCCCAGAACCCTGAATTTCCTCCTAGAGCTGGAATTCACCCTTTTGGGAATGTTCCTTCAGCCTTCTCCCTCTTCCCTTCCCCAGCTGATGCTCATGCCACATTTTTGGTGCTTGAACAAACACCTCCATCATTTTTTTCGTGGCTTTGGAAACACCTTTATCTCCTGCATTTCAGTAGCAAAGCCCAGGAACTTCAGTGTGCTCCTAAATCAGCCACTGGAAAAATTCCCTGAACCCTACAAGAATGAAAAACCTTGACACCAAAGGCCTTTGGGATGCAGCCTGGTCCTTCCTGGCTTGCTCTCACCCACAATTTGGGTGATCCAACAGCAACATAAGGAAAATAACTCGAACCAATATTAAAAAATCCCAAACCTGCAGCTCCCACAAAGCTTTGACCCAGACCTGAGGCTGCCCAAACCAGGCTGAGGTGCCTCCCCTGTCTCCCCAGGCTTTGGGGAGGCCCTGGAGCTCAGGGGCTGCCCAGCAAACCCAAACCTCTCCTCAGCTGAGGCTTTTCTAACCCAGTTCTGGAGGACAAAAGGCTGCCTCCATCTGTCCTGGTGCTTTTTAGACCAATTCCAGTCCTGCCAGCCTCCAAACCAACCCTGAGTGGCTCCAAAAGGAAACATTAATATTTAAGGAAGATAAATCACTCCTGGCCCACCTCATAAATCACCGTGGGCTTCCCCCCCCCAGCTCATCTCTGCTGCTTCATGCTCTGCTGCAGAGACCAATCTCCCTGTCAAATTCCATTACTGGCTCCTGAGTATTCCCAGCGTGATGGGAGGAAGCCTCCAGGTGCTAAACCAACCCCCAGCTCCTTTTTTAAGGAGAAATCCAGCCGTTTCCAGCATCTCCTGGCTTTGGAAGGCACCTGCCAGAGGACACTGGCCTGGGGACATCTGGGACAAACCTGGCCGGGGAGATGGATCCAAATCCTCCCCACCTCCCTGCTCAACACTTCATTTATCAGTTTATTCACCAGTTTGTCCCGCTGATAACAGAGCTGAGGAAGCCACTTCTCCTGCACACAGGTGCAGAGCAGAGGGGAAGCCACTTCCAGTCCCCTTTCGGGGGCTTTTCCCCTACAGAAAATCAGCCAGAGCTCCCCCTGCTCCCAGATCTTCCTGCTGGGATGGGGATGCCCAAGGACAAGAGGCAGCACAGTTTGGGGGTGTGACACCTCCAAAACAGCTCTGGAGGGTGGGACCTGCTTCCAGAGGAGAATCCCAGGGCATGAACAGAATGAAGGAAGCTGCCACTGGGGAATATTAAATCTTCCCTTCCTGTTTATTCCCAGCTCGTGAAAGCAGCAAATAAATCCCAGTTTCGTAAAGAAAGAAAGATCTGAAATTGCTTTTAGAACAACCACAGAGTTCAGGGGGATTTGCTGTTTCAAAATACCTGCTGATCCTGCCGAGAGCGTATCCGCACAGCTCAAAACAAATCCCATTTAGAGGAGGAAAAAAAGCTGCTGGAGCAAAAAAGGAATCTCCCTGGTGATTGGATTTTTCCTACCAATGAGACACCACTCAGCCAACTGCAAAAAGCAACATAAAGCACATTTCTGATGGCAACAGCAGCATAAACACAGGGACTTTAGACAGCAGAGAGAAGAAAGAAACATATGGTGCCTTGCAAGGGAGCAATATTGGGATGGGAGGCATCAGGGACTTGACAAACACTTGGAAATGCAGCTGTAGTTTGAGTAACGCACCCATAGGCTGGATTTTCTGGGGAAAAAAAAAAATCCTGGATGGGCATTAAGTCGAAGTTAAAATATCTGAAATACAGGTGGGGAATAAACTACGATCCTGCTGGTACATGGCGGGCTGGGATAGAGCCTCAATCCCACAAAACTAAACTTGCAAATAACTGGGAGACTCCTGAAGCCCAGCTTGCGGTGACACGTGGAACACCTTCCTTTAAAATCCGAATTTTTCCTACATCCCCCACAGCAGCAGGCCCTGTTTCCACCACAGCCCAGCCGGCGTGGGCTCCGGCGGGAGCCGGGAGCAGGAGGGAGGGCTGGCTCACCGGGAGGTGGGTGAACACGGCGAAGGTGCTGCGCAGGAAGCCGATCAGATCCACCAGGTAGTCGCTGGCCCGGCTGCCCGGCTCCAGGGCCATCCAGTCGTAGTCGGCCAGCTGCAGGAACTGGTCGATCTTCTGGTTGAGGTTGGTGTAGATCTCCTCCTCGGCGGCGTGACGGGCGTCCTGGGAATGGGACAGGATGTGGGATGGGGGTAAAATCCGACATGGGATGGGGGCTCCAAATGAGCAAAATCCTGCGTGGGATGGGGGCTCCACTCCAGCAAAATTCTACGTGGGATGGGGGCTCCACAACACCAAAATCCTACTGGGATAGGGGGTCCAAACGAGCAAAATCCTGCATGGGATGGGGGCTCCAAATGAGCAAAATCCTGCGTGGGATGGGGGCTCCACAACACCAAAATCCTACTGGGATAGGGGGTCCAAACGAGCAAAATCCTGCATGGGATGGAGGCTCCACACCATCAAAATCCTGCATGGGATGGGGGCTCCAAACCAGCAAAATCCAACATGGGATGGGGGCTCCACACCACTGAGACCCCACATGGGATGGGGGTGTTACTCCACCACCAAAACCTTGCATGGGTGGGGGCTCCTAATCAGCAAAATCTTACATAGGATGGGGGCTCCACACCACCAAAACCCTACATGGGATGGGGGCTCCAAACCAGCAAAATCCTGCGTGGGATGGGGGCTCCACTCCACCAAAATCCTACATGGGATGGGGGCTCCACACCACAGAAATCCTACATGGGATGGGGGCTCCACACCACTGAGACCCCACATGGAATAGGGGTGCTACTCCACCACCAAAACCTTGCATAGATGGGGGCTCCTAATCAGCAAAATCCTGCGTGGGATGGGGGCTCCACTCCACCAAAATTCTATGTGGGATGGGGGCTCCGCAACACCAAAATCCTACTGGGATAGGGGGTCCAAACCAGCAAAATCCTACGTGGGATGGGGGCTCTAAACCATCAATGTCCTACATGGGATGGGGGCTCCACACCACCAAAATCCTACGTGGGATGGGGGCTCCAAACCAGCAAAATCCTACATGGGATGGGGGCTCCACACCACTGGGACCCCACAGGGGACAGGGGCTCCACACCACCCTCTAATGGGGTGGGAGCTCCACCCAACCTTTAGACTGGGATTTGGCACAATCCCAAAGCTCAGGACAGCAACCACGGGGCTGCTGCAGCCTCAGGCTGGTGGGACAGGGACCACCAGGCCGTGGTGGGCAGGACCAAGCTGGATTCTGCCCCTGATGTGACCTGAGGACAAATCCAGAGGAGATGGAGGAGAGACCGGCTCCAGTGGTGGGATCCTGGTGCTGGTAACACCAAGGTGGTGTTCAGCCCCTGGACGGGCGGTTCCAGAGCTGGTGATCCCTGTGGGTCCCTACAGCTCAGAATATCCCGTGATTCTGAGCTGGGAGAGGAACATCCCCTATGGAAACTCCACCAAACACAGGGCAGGGCTGGGCTTCAGGAGCCTCCCTGCCAGAAGAAGGGCAGGGCACTCAGCTTTAGGCCAAACAGGTGGATAAAGCCAGGATGGAATTCCCTGGGGACACGAGACTGAGTCACCCCGAGGCAAAGCCTCAGCAAACCCATCCCTGCTGTTCCCACCTCTGGATCTCCACGGGACAGCCCACACTTGACCCAACTGGATCCCATATAAAGCACTCCTGGAGTGGGATTTAAAGGCTGGAAAATCTGGGAGTTTCTGTCTGGGAGCCCTGATTTTTAGGGGATAATCCTAAAAGGAGTGGAAAGATGGAGAAATATAAATTCTGAAAATCTTCTTCCTGGGTGGAAGAGGAACCTGGTGCCCATGACACAGCACTCCAACAGCAAAGTGAGGATTTATTTAAATAAGAAATACCAAGCTTTTGTTTAAGGTCTCCTTAATCCTTTAGCTAATTAAGGCTGTAAATTAAGGACATGACCTGCCATGATCTCAACAGGAGCAATTCTCCGAAGGACAAACCCAAAGTGATGGCGCAACCTCCCCAAAACAGGCTGGAATCATCCTCGGGCTCAGCCCAGCTGCCCCCGAGCCCTCCTGAGCAGATCCCTCCCTCCCAGCCAGGGCTGGGCCCCTGCCCTGCTCACCTTGAAGCTGGTGGTCCCGTAGAGCTTGGTGGTGTGCACGGTCTCGGGCAGCACGTTGGTGATGTTGGTGATGAACTCCTCCAGGAACTTGCAGGATTTCTCCAGGTGGGTGGTGTTGATGATGATCTGCACCAGCTGGGGAGGCACAGAAGGGTTTCAGCCCCGCTGCCAGGGCCGTGCCAGGGGAGGGGATGCCAATTCCACGCAATCCTGGCGTGAAAAGCTGACGCCGTGCAAACACCCCGAGCTTTGCTCCTCCTTTAACAACACCTAAATCCACCATAATTCTGGGGGGGAAGCGTTTCCCATGACAGCCACTAATACCACGGGAGGCGACTTTTTCTTTTTAACGACTTTCCTACATTGAGCTGTCACTCAGGGCTCCCCAAAAAAACTGCCAGGACACATCAGGAGGCTCCTGGCTGCCACTGAACCCTAAAAATACCCCAAACTTGAGTGACACCAAGCAGCATCACACGGGCCCTGAACAAAGGAACCACGAGGTTTGGCTCTGGCAGGTGTGGGGTGAGCAGCTCTCTGGCAGCCCCTGGGGCAGCAGAACGCCCTGGCTTGGTGTCATTTCATTGCTGGAAATGTCATTTCATTGCTGGAGCGTGCTGGGGCTGTCTGCAGCCACCTCCCATGCAGGAAGGGTTTGGAAACGCTCCCAGATCTGAAGGAGAGTGGATTCATCAGCAATTTCAAAGGTGCAGGCACAGAAATTGTGAAGTGACACCACAAGGATCCCAGCACTGGTGCTGGTGACACCTTGGGAGGTTCAGGCTGGACATGGGGAAGGAGAAGAGACACTGGAAAGGTGCGGAAGTGGAACTGGGTGTCCAGAGAAGCTGTGGGATGTCTGGGAGAAATGAGAAGTTGGGAAGGGAAAGCCTTGGTTGACACGATGCAAGGCAGCAATAATTAAGTAAATAATTAGTAACTCCTTGTTTAAATCCCAGAGGTCCCACCTGTCCAGGGGACCTGCAGATTGACATGGATTAAAATCATCAGAAACCTGATTTTGTACAAAAACAAGAATGGACCACGGAATGAAAATCCCAAATTAGGGTTTGTGCTGCAGCAATGTGCAGAATTCACTCAAACATCACCTGAAAATGAGGATTGCTCTCCCATTCCCTCACATTTCCCTCTTGGATCCTCTCTGGTCCTGCCTGAAGTCCTCTGACTTTAATTCATATTTCTAACGCTGCCCAAAATGAAGAGGGCAAAATTCACAACCAATAGCGAAGAAATCTTTTCACTTTCCCACAAGCTGCAGTTCCTCGCTTTGTACAACAACTCTGAGCAGTTTTCCAGGCAAATATTTAATGGAATGCTCCAAACCAGCACCTCTAAAGGTGCCTGAAGGAGCTCCAAGGGACCTCCTGCCACCCTGCCCTGGAATCAGACAATCCAGGAATGGTTTGGGTGGGAAGGGACCTCACAGATGATCTAATTCCGACCCCAACACCTCCCACTGTCCCAGGTGGATCCCAGCCCCAGTGTCCAACCTGGCCTGGGACATTTCCAGGGATCCAGGGGCAGCCACAGCTGCTCTGGGAATTGCAGCCCAGCCCCTGGCCACCCTCCCAGGCAGGAATTCCTCGCCAATTTCCCATCCATCCCTGCCCTCTGGCAGTGGGAAGCCATTCCCTGTGGCTCCATTCCCAAGGGAATCCCAATCCCACCTCTGTCAGTCCAACGTTTTTCCTCTTGATGACGTTCTGTAAACAGTTGCTCAGGGTCCGGGTCAGCAGCAGATTTGTGGATTTTCTGATCATGTCATCGACTTCCGTGGAGCTGCCAAGTAAAATTTAAAGAGGCATTTGCAAGATGCTCCATGGAAAGAAAATCCCTGGGAATTCTCCTCATCCTCCTTCCCGACTCTCCCCTGCCTCAGCCCTGAGCAGCCCTCACAGGAGCTGATGTTTGAAATGCATCAAAATACAACAATTTAGGCTTTTTTATCCATGTTTCAGGAGGATTAACACCTGCAGATCCCACATTCCTCAGCTTCCCATCCAAGAGGGGCTGGTCCAGCCCAAGGAAGAGTCACCCATGGCATCAGCACCACCCTACCCCAACACTGGGGGTTGGACGTTCAGTACAAGGGAAGAGATCTCCAGTGGTGAAACCCCAAATCAAATCCCCCAAAATTCCCCTCTCAGCCCCTTCTGGGCTTTTAGAAAAAATTACAGAACCATGGAATGGTCAAAGTAAGAAGGGACCTTAAAAGGAACCTGGAAAAATTGCAAAAGTGAGTGAAGTCACAGGGAATGGGTTCAGAAGGACACATTTCCAATGATCCCTGGATTTCCATACAGAGACTCCTCAGCACAGCACAGCTCCCATCTCCCAGAATCCCAGAATGGTTTGGGTGGGAAGGGACCTGAAATCCCATCCTATTCCACCCCATCCATGGACACCAGACTGGAAACTCCTGCATCCCATCCCTGTCCTTTCCCAGGTGTCTGGAGCAGCAGCCCCGCTGGAATTTGGGAATTCAGCCCCTCCGGGGTGCTCACGGTGCCACCTCTCCTTTCTCCAGGAGGTTTTGCAAACCCCCCCTGCCAGAGGCTCCTTGGATCTGTGCTTGGCTCTGGATTAGCCCTGACAGCAGTGGGAATTGTCTCCTGCAGGAGGGGCAGGAGAGGGAATTCCCAAGGGGAAGGCTGGGAAGTAACTCTGATCCTCCCGGTAAATGGAGCCCCTGACCTTTGGCTCCTTCTCCTGCTCCACCTGACAGAGGGGCCACGTCACAAAGCTGGGATTGACGTGGGAAACAAAAGCCAACCTTGAAGTTATCCCGGGAGAAAGGTGGGGGATGTTGGGATGCTGCAAGTGGGGGGCGGGAATGGGCTGGATGGGATCTTGGGAAGGAATTCCACGCTGGGAGGGCGGTGAGGCCCTGGAGTGGAATTCCCAGATTTGCTGTGGCTGCCCCTGGATCCCTGGCAGTGTCCATGGCCAGGCTGGACACTGGGGATTGGAGTAGCCTGGGATAGTGGGAGGTGTCCCTGCACTTTGTATCCCAAATTCTTCCAGGATTGGGGCTTTGTTTGCAAAAATCCAACCCAAAGCCAAGCCTTGCTGGATTAGAGCTGATCACCCTTCCAGCCACTGTTTTCCAGAGATACTCCCTATTTTCCAATGGGAAATTCCACTGGAAAAAGCAAGGGGGTACTTTTAAAGACAACCTGACGAACTCAACTTGTAAAAAGGCGAAAGTGCTGAGGAGATAAAGGAAATTTTCCTGCTCTAATCCAATTAATACCGCCAATAATAAAAATTCCAAACCCTACAAACCCACCCGGAGCTCCAAACTTTCCTCAAGTGAAACAACTCCCACATCAAGGAGAACCCTCCCATCCAACAAACACAAGGAGCTGCTTCAACAAAAATAATTAGTGGAGGGGGAGAGAAAAAAAACCACCATAAAATGGGAGCTCCCCTTTCCGCCACGGGCTGTGCTGTGCAGGAAAAGGCTTGAAGGGAACTGTCTGGGATAATGACAGCTCCTGTCCCGGATCCTGTGGCAGCTGTGGTGACCTCCAGGCCCCTGTGAGTGACGGGCTGACCCCCAGCACTCCGGGGTGCTCCGTAAATGACAAGGCCAGGGAAAAAAAGAAAGGGAAGAGAAAAGGGAACTCGCTGCCGGCTTTGTAGCCAAGCTTCCTAATAAAACCTAATTCAAGCTGTCAGGGTGAAATGAAGAAAGTGTCAACAGGGGTTTGCAGAGAAATATTCCAAATGTTTGGCTCCGAGAGCTGCAGCGGGGCTCCCCTCCCCCCGCTGCTCCGAAAGGGCTGGAAAATCCAATGTGGAAAGGAATTTTAATAACGAGTCCAGAGGGAGCCCCGGGAGGGACCCACGGGGACACCTCTGCTCCCTGGCCTGCCAGAGCCACTCATCCCGGCCACGGGAATGGGCTCTGGAAAGGGACAGGGGCCGCGGGGACCCCGGGGTGAAGGGCCCTGGGAGGCAGGAGCAGAGAGGAGAAGGTGCCTCAAGGATGGGGTGGAACATGGGGGAGAAACTCCTGAGCTCCCAAAGCAACCCACAGGGAAAGGGACTCTCCAAATCAGCATTCCTGGCTCCAAAGAGAGCAGGAAAATCCTGGAGAGCCTGGGGTAGGCACTGGAATGGGCACTGAGTTCCCAAAGCTGCCCCAGCTCCACAGCAGCCACGGGTTGGGTGGGAAGGGACCTTAAATCCCCTTTGGATCCAAATCCAGGGACACCTCCCACTGTCCCAGGGTACTCCAGCCCCAATGTCCAGCCTGGCCTTGGGCACTGCCAGGGATCCAGGGGCAGCCCCAGCTGCTCTGGGAATTCCAGCCCAGCCCCTGCCCACCCTCCCAGCCAGGAATTCCTTGCCAAGATCCCAGCCCAATCTGCCCTTTGCCAGTGGGAGCCATTCCCTGTGTGCTGTCCCTGCAGGCCTTGTCCCCAGTCCCTCTGCAGCTCTCCTGGAGCCCCTCCAGGCCCTGCCAGGGGCTCTGAGCTCTGCCTGGAGCCTTCCCTTCTCCAGGGAACATTCCCAGCTCTCCAGCCTGGCTCCAGAGCAGAGGGGCTCCAGCCCTGCAGCAGCTCCGGGGCCTCCTCTGGGCTCTCTGCAGCAGCTCCAGTGTCAGGTCATGGCCAGGACATGAAGCTCCCAAGGAGGTGGAACTGTTCCCACCCCAACCCAGCCTCGTGTTTGCCCAGGGAAGGGCAGGAGGATGAATCCCTCCAGCCAGACTCTTGTCCTGCATTTCTAAGCCTCTCCCGAGCTGCGAACGCTGCTGATGCAAAGGCAAAGCCCCAGCTGGCAGTTCCTGGCAGACCCCGCTGGTTTTCAGTCTCACACACGTACACATGGGTGAAACGAGCATCAAAGCACCCCGGGATGGAGCAGGGAGGGTAAACACATGGAATATTTTGCAGGCTTTAAAAAAAAAAAAAAAATCACATTATTTGTATATAAACTCCCCGAAGAAACAAGAACAACAAAAGCACGAAACCAGCAGCTGAAACTCGTTCCTGACCAAAAATCCAACCCTCAGAGTCTTCCTGACAACACTTTCATGGAACCACGGGATTCCCATTCCCTGGGGAGGAGTCAGGGGGGTCAGAGGTGTTCCAGCAGCAGGCCCTGGTGACGAGTGGCCACCACAGCCTCTCTGCAGACACCTGCATTCAATTATTGATTAAAAGAACGACGCACAAACACCTTGGAGGAAACAGCCCACACTGGGATTGTCCTGGGAGTGTGGAATTCCCTGGAAGTGTCCAAGGCCAGGCTGGAGGAGGCTTGGAGCACTGTGGAAGGTGTCCCTGTGATGGGTTTGGAGATGATCCCCGAAGTTCCTCCCAACCCAAACCATCCTGGGATCCCCCCCTACAGGAGAAGACGTGTCCAGCCAAAATCCCACTGCTCCAGAGCCACTTCCAGCCTGGACCCCATTCCATGATTTCACAATTAATCCCTCAGAAACTCCCACACAGAGCCCAGAACCCCGCAGCGAGCTTCTTTCTGAGCCTCTCACCTGAAGACCCCTGCCCATTTCTTCAGCAGGGTCTCGCTGTACTGGTCCTGGATCTCCAGCAGCATGTCGAAGAGCTGGTTCACGGGGAAGCCGTAGCCCTGCAGAGCAGCAGGAAGGGAGTGAAGCCACCACCAGGCAGCTGGGCATCGTTGTCTGTATTTAACAGGGGCAATTCCTCCTCTAGCACCCCCCTGGTGCAGCTGGGGGGGCTCAGGGGGTGACTGACCAAAGGAGCAGCACCCAGAGCCCAAGGCTGGCTGAGGTGGCCACGCCTGGTCCTTGCACAGACCAAACCAGGCTGTCCCTCAGGTGACCCACGCCCAGAATTGCCAAAAAAAGAGCTCGGCCAGCCCAGCTGAGGCACGGAAGCACTGCTGGAGAGCTGGGAGCAGCAGGAGAGGCCCCGCGTACCTGGAGCGTGTCGGCAAAGAGCACAATGAGGTTCTTCAGGTCCAACACCAGGCTGGGGTCGGAGCAGTAGGACTGGAGAGGAGAGCACAGAGGAAAACGCGTCTGTGACTGCGTGGGACACCCCAAACCCTGCCCTGAGCCCCTCTGTGCCACCAGGGCACTGACAAGGACCGGCCAGGCCCAGGAGCAGCAGCTTCACCCCCAGCCCACGAGGGGAGGGCAGGGCTGGCAAGGGTGGCTCTGCTCTCGGGGCTGCCCCAGAGATACCTGAGGTGTGTCTAAAACTGCCCAGGAGCCTCTGGGCACCGAGGGGAGATGGCACCCACGGCGTTGTCACCGTGGGACGGGGTGACATTTAGTATTTCCCTCTCGTTTCGTTCGCCTCTCATTTAATATTTACCGTGTTGTGTCTGACGGTAATGAAGCATCTCAGCCAGGCATCCACGGCCTGGGCTGAGGGAAAACACGCTGGATTCCAGCTCCAGCACGGGGATTTATCCTGCTCCAAACCCCCCAGACACAGCTCAGCGTCCCCCAGAGCTGCCCCAGTCCCCCCCAAGGCTTCCCAAGAGCAGCCAACAAAAAATTAAATAAATAAATAAAAATCCCTCCCTGCGCTGAAAAATGTGAAGTTTGAGACAGAGGCTGCCCAAATATAGAATCAGTGATCCCAGGCTGGAAAGGGAGCAGGATTTAAGGCTCGCTGGAAACTCCAGGAGGAACGGCTCCATTAATCAGCAGGAAGGACTGGGAGACACACGTTTTCCATCTCCCTGTCCAAAAAGGAGAGTCAGGAAGAAAGATAATGCCCTGAAGCATCACAAGTGATTAAAGATGTCCCTGTCTGCGGCGAGGAGGAAAATCCAGGGATAAATTTGTCTGCCTTGGAAGGACTGAAATAGCCTCAGCAAGGTGAGACCCTGCCTCAGATCCCAGTTTGGGATGCAGGGCACTGGTTGAACTGGGAACGCTCAGGGCAAATGGTGGTGGTGGCCACAAGGCTGGGAAACCACGGAATGTTTTGTGATTGCTGAAAAAGCCTCCCCTGGCAGCCACTCCGTGCGTTCCTTCTGGCACCGCTTGAAACGACCTGCGTGGCAACAAAGCTGGGAACAGCAAAAAAACCCCGTGGCTGGGCCTGGCTCAGCCTCCTGCTTCCAGCTCGGAGAAAATCCCACTTGAAACAAAAACAAACACAGGTTTGCAGCCCGGGGAGGGGCTGGTGTTTATCCCCCCTGGGAGCACAGGAGCTCGGGGGGAAGGAGGAGACTCTGCAGTCAGCTGGATGGGGATGGAGAACACCAGGAATCTTCTGGGGACCCTCATCCCTGAGAAATCCAGGTTCATCAGAGAGATCCGTGTCCATCTCTTCCCATGTTTTCACCCACGGTGCTCCTGGCTCTCTCCTGGGGTTCAGTCTCTCTGGATTTGGTTTCTCTGCCCATTTTCCAGCCCATTTCTCAGCCCATTCACAGCCACAAAATTTAAGGGATCAAGATGATCTCTAAGGCCCCTTCCAATCCAAACCCCTCTGGGATTGTCTGATCATGTGTGCCAAAATGATGCATTTCTCCCCCAGTTTTCTGGGAAAAATCAACTTTGCAGTCAGCTGGATGGGGATGGAGAACACCAGGAATCTTCTGGGGACCCTCTTCCCTGAGAGATCCAGGTTCATCACAGAGATCCGTGTCCATCTCTTCCCATGTTTTCACCCAAGGTGCTCCTGGCTCTCTCCTGGGGTTCTGTCTCTCTGGATTTGGTTTTTCAGCCTGTTTCCAGCCCATTTTCCAGCCCATTTCCAGCCCATTTTTCAGCAGTGAAATTTAAGGGATCAAGATGATCTCTAAGATCCCTTCCAACCCAAACCACTCTGGGATTGTTTGATCCTGTGTGCCAAAACGATGCATTTCTCCCCCAGTTTTCTGGGAAAAATCAACTTTGCAGTCAGCTGGATGGGGATGGAGAACACCAGGAATCTTCTGGGGACCCTCATCCCTGAGAGATCCAGGGAAGAGCCATGGAATGGTGTGGGGTGGACAGGAGCTTCAATCCCATCTGGTTCCACCTCCTTCCACGGCCCCAGGATGCTCCAAAACTGGTGTTTGTGTCCTTCTCTTCCCATGTTTTCACCCAAGGTGCTCCTGGCTCTCTCCTGGGGTTCAGTCGCTCTGGATTTGGTTTTCCAGCCCATTTTTAGCCACTTTCCAGCCTGTTTTTAGCCCATTTCCAGCCCATTTTTCAGCCATGAAATGTAGGGGATCAAGATGATCTCTAAGGTCCCCTCCAACCCAAACCACCCTGGGATTCTCTGATTCTGTATCAGACAAGGTCGTGCTTCATTGTGCCAGAAAGATTCTTTATCCCCCCAGTTTTTTGGGACAAATCAACTCCCTCTGCTGGTGCTCCTCAAAAACTCTGAACGAAATCACGACGAAAACATAAAACCAGTGTTTTAATTCTCAAAATATCGAGTTTGGCAGGGAAATTCAGCCAACCAAGAGGCCGAAAAACCCGGAGAAAGAGAATTATCTGCGTGTCTGTGTCGCTCCTTTAAACACTGATTGGAAAAGAGGGAAAACAAAGAACTCTGATGGGGGGGGAAGAAAAAAAAAGGCAGAATTGCAGCATGTCAAGGACAGTCAAGCAACAGCTGAGCTCTGCCGGGCTTTTACTCACGGAGTGGGTCCTGAGGGCCGCGATGGTTTTGGACAGGGCCATCTCCCACAGCTCATCAATATAGGCGCGGTTGACCAGGCCCTGCGTGGTGTGCAGGATGTGATCCTCCACCACAAAAAACCTGAAATGCAGAAAACGCCACCGAAAGTGCACATCTGAGGGGCTGAAGGACGTCGCCGAGCGCCTGCGGGCGGGGCCGGGGCATCTGGATGCTCTGGATTTGAGGGGGGTCTGTCAAATCCAGGCAGCTCCAAGCAGTTTATTCCCTCGTTTTTAATTTCACTGGGGTGGAGGAGGGAGGTAAAACCCTCCCCGTGCCGCTCTGTGTGTGCACAAGGGCAGAATTCCCTCTCCACGAGCTCTCCGCCTCGTTATTCCCACAAGAACCGCGGATTAAACTCTGCTCCAGCCAGCAGGAATCCCGTCACAATGGGGGGAATGCTCTGACTGCAGGGAAAATGCTCTGAGTACAGGGAAAATTGCTTTATCTGCAGGAAAAAATGCTTTAAGTACAGGGAAAACTGCTTTATCTGTAGGGAAAAATGTTTTATGTGCAGGGAAAAATGCTTTATCTGCAGGGAAAAATGCTTTAAGTACAGGGAAAAATATTGGAACTGCAGGGAAAAATGCATTATCTGCAGGGAAAACTGCTTTGTTTGCAGAGAAAAACACTTTATCCACAGGGAAAACTTCTTTATTTGCAGGGGAAAATGCTTTAAGAACAGGGAAAACTGCTTTATCTGTAGGGAAAAATGTTTTATGTGCAGGGAAAAATGCTTTATCTGCAGGGAAAACTGCTTTATCTGCAGAGAAAAACACTTTATCTGCAGGGGAAAATGCTTTAAGTACAGGGAACCTAGAAATTCCTAGAAAATCCCAGAATTTCCCAGAAATTCCCAGACTTCTCCAAGAGCTGGCAGGTCCCTCCCCGCTCCCCTCAGTGACACAGCAAAGCAGATAAAATTTCCCTTTACAACACTTCAAAAGCACAAACCACCTCTTTTTTTTTGGTCTTGTTTTGGCCTCGAGGACCACCAAAAATACCAACATTCCCTCCTCTCCTGTTTTTTTTTGGGCTCCTCGGCAGCCCAGGACGCTCATTTTTAGCAGGGCCGTGTATAAAAGGAACACCTACCCTACAATTTGATTGAAATACTTCCTGTAGCCATCTAAAGTTTCGTGCTGCAACGAAAAGAGAGAGGGAGCAGAGGTTAAAACCCAAGTGGCCGAGGGCAAGGGGGGATTTTAGGGATGAGCCAGGGGCAGCAGGAGCTGGGGGTGAGGTTCCAGGACAAACTGACCATGTTGGAGGGAGGCTGCAGCACCAGCCGCGCTTGTTTTCTCCTCTGCTTCCTGTAGTAGCTCTCAAAGGTCTCCCGGGCTCCCTGGAAAACAGGAAAGGGTCATTGCGGCCCTCAGGATGTGCAGGAAGAGGGCACTTGGAATGGAAATCATGGAATCGCTGAGGTTGGAAAAGCCCTCTGAGATCTGGGAGTGCAACCATGGCCAGCACTGCCAGGGCCACCACTGCCCCTGTCCCGAGTTGGCACATTCCATGTCCAACCTTGTGTTCCTCCAGCACAAATGTGGGACTTTCCTCCAAAATTCCATTGAAGTACCAGAAGCTAAAGAGTTGATCTGAAAACACTGAGTCCAACCCTGACTGCTCAGGTACAGGAACATTCCATGCCCAGTTCCTGGGATACACAGGGATGTGTCCAGCCGCTTTCTGGACCACAATTTGGACAAATATTGGATTTATTGCTCCATGAAAGAACCAATGGTGGTGTCAGCAAAGAGAATGAGGGGCCAAAAGACACCAAAGACACAAAGAGGGGGAAGAAAAGGCCAGCTTGGACAGGGCTTGGAGCATCCTGGAATAGCTGAAGATTCCCTACCCATGGATGGGCTTTGAAGGTCCCTCCAACCATGCCCTCCTGGGATTCTGTGAATTCCAGAATGTGTTTGGGGTACAGAATTCCAGAATGTCTTTGGGGTACAGAATTCCAGAATGTCTTTGGGGTACTGCATTCCAGAATGTGTTGGGGGTACAGCATTCCAGAATGTGTTTGGGGTACAGCATTCCAGAATGTGTTTGGGGTACAGAATTCCAGAAGGTGTTTGGGGTACAGCATTCCAGAATGTGTTTGGGGTACAGAATTCCAGAAGCTGTTTGGGGTACAGAATTCCAGAAGGTGTTTGGGGTACAGCATTCCAGAAGGTGTTTGGGATACAGAATTCCAGAATTTGTTTGGGGTACAGAATTCCAGAAGGTGTTTGGGGTACAGCATTTCATGAGACCACTCCATACCATTGGGACAATTAAACTCTGCAGCTCATTTTCCCCAGCTGGCTGTGGCTCTGAGTGTCCAGAGGATTTCCATCCCCACAGTGACCCCTTCCCGTGGCCATCACCCCTGGGCTGGGCTCTGAAGGGCCCCTCTGGGGTGATTTTTGCTCCAAACCAGGCTCCACCTCAGCATCCCCATCCTGGAGCTCCTCAGGATCCGAGGATGTGCTCTCCCCGCCCGGCCCCCGGGCCACCCAGCCTGGATGTTTCATCCCTGCCCATCCTCCTCCTCCTCCACACCCGCCCTGTTTTCTGTCTGAAATTGGATCACAAACATCTCAGGGAAGGGACAACGTCTTGCTTTGAACTGTTGAGAGCCCAGGGAGAGAGAGAAAAAAAAACAACAACAAAAAAAAATAAAATAAAACCAACCCAACTCCACCTCATTTAGAATTCACAAAACAAACAACATGCAACAACAAATATCACCTGAGCGAGGCACCAGCTGTCAACCTGCTCCTCTCCAGAAAATAAATTAATTAAAAGCAAAACCTGATGGTAATTTAATGATTCTCCAGCTGTTGTGGCATTATACAACCAGGCTGCCTCGGGATGCCCTCAGCCACCGAGGGCTTGTGAGGAGCCATAGCCTGACTTGCTCCTTGTTTTCTCCAAGTGCAGCTCCAGGCTCCGGCAGGAAGCAGCCCAGGGATGAGCCCAGAGCTCTCCCACCTAATTCTACCCTTCCCAAAGGTGTCAAAATCCATCAAAAAACCTTTATAGGTGCTAAAATCCACGGAAAAAAAAACCTCCTTAGGTGCTCAAATGCATCCCCAAAACCTTCTCAGGTCCTAAATTCCATCTGCAAGGCTTCCTTACATGCAAAAATCCATCCCCAAAACCTTCCAAGGGCCTAAAATCCATCCCCAAAACCTTCTCAGGTCTTAAAATCCATCCCCAAAACCTTCTAAGGGCCTAAAATCCATCTCCAAAACCTTCTTAGCTGCAAAAATCCATCCCCAAAACCTCCTTAGGTGAAAAAAATCCATCTCGAAACCTTCTCAGGTCTTAAAATCCATCCCCAAACCCTTCTTAGGTGAAAAAATCCACGTAAAAAACCTTCTCAGGTCTTAAAATCCATCCCCGAAAACCTTCTTAGGTGCAAAAATCTATATAAAAACCTTTCTCAGGTGCTAAAAACCATCTAAAACATCTTTTTAGGTACTCAAATCCATTTTCCAGACCTTCTTGGGTCTTAAAATTCATCCCCCAAAACCTTCTAAGGTCCTAAAATCCATTTTAAAAAACCTTTCTCAGGTGCTCCAATCCATCCCCAAGACCTCGTTGCCGCTGTGCAGGTGCACTGCAAAGGGATGTGGAGATTTTAAACATGGATTTTGTCCTCGAATTCTGCTTTTTGTCCTGGCTGATTCTCAGGGGGGCTCAGGATGAGCAGGTCCCGATCCATGCTGGGCACATCCAGCCACCCTGGCAAATCTGGATCACAAATCCCAGCTTTTCCCCTGCAATCAGGTTCAGGACCAACGTGAATCTACGAGAAATTTGGTATTTTAAGAGAGATTTTAGAACCAGAAACTGTGAACCAACGTTTCCCTGTCAGGTGTTCCCAACACTCCCAAAAGCTGTTTCCCTCAGGAAAGGGAAGGATCCCGAGGCAGAAATCAGGGATCCACAGGTGAGACCCAAAAAGATGAGGATTATTACAATTTTATCAACACAAGAGTTAAAATTAGGTGGTGCCTGAATTTAAAAAGTGATAAATTCCATGCAGGGAGCAGCCACCTCCCTTTGAGCCCCTCTCCATGGCTTGAAGTTTGGTGATTCTCAGGATCCTGGTGTTCTCCTTGTCCTCTCCACCACAGGAAAACCAAGGAAAAAGGGATTCTCCTACTCCCACCCCACCACTGAAGGACCAAGGCAAAGGGATTTATTAAATTCTGCTGGGCCTTGGCTCTCCAAACCTCCACAAGCAGCACAACTTCTCCTGATCATCTCCATCCTGATCAACCCAGCCCTGCTGGCATCACTGACACCTTGGAGTGTCAGTGATGCCACTCATTAAGCTGGAGGAAATTACTTAAATAATTGAATTTTGGGGCCAATTTAAAACTGAAGGTGTTTTTTCAACCGTTTCTTTAAGAAATGAACATGTGGCACCATCAAAGGCAGGAGCACAGCGAGGCTGAGCCACCACCAACAGCAGGACCATGGTTGGACACTCACACCAAACCTCTCATTTATGGCGCACCATCCCCTGGAAATTAATCAGTAATTAATTCATCACTGGGCTCGCAGAAGCTGCCGTTTCCTCAGTATTTTGTGATGGCCTCAAGGACTTGTTGGACTCTCCAAGAGCTGCTCACCAGGAGCAGGAGGCCTCAGAGCAGTTTTAAGAGCAGATTTTGGAGGTTTCTGCTGAGACTGCACCAAATCCAGGCAGATCTGGGATCACTCCCTCATCCCCCAGCTCCAGGATCCTGGATCCTCATCCACACTTCCCTTCAGGAAAGAAAGGACAAGGAGCCATCCCACACCCAGCTGCAGTTCCAGTGTCCCACCATGGCTGTGTCCAGCCCAATTCCACAGAATTCCAGATTGGTTTGGGTGGGAAAGGACCTGAAAGATCTCCTCATTCCACTCCATCCATGGGCAGGGACACCTCCCACTGTCCCAGGTGGATCCAAGCCCCAGTGTCCAACCTGGCCTTGGGCACTGCCAGGGATCCAGGGATTCTCTGGCAATTCCAGCCCAGCCCCTGCCCACCCTCCCAGCCAGGAATTCCTTGCCAAGATCCCAGCCCAATCTGCCCTTTGCCAGTGGGAGCCATTCCCTGTGTGCTGTCCCTGCAGGCCTTGTCCCCAGTCCCTCTGCAGCTCTCCTGGAGCCCCTCCAGGCCCTGCCAGGGGCTCTGAGCTCTGCCTGGAGCCTTCCCTTCTCCAGGGAACATTCCCAGCTCTCCAGCCTGGCTCCAGAGCAGAGGGGCTCCAGCCCTGCAGC
Organism: Montifringilla adamsi; assembly: GCA_017590115.1. Taxonomy (NCBI): domain Eukaryota; kingdom Metazoa; phylum Chordata; class Aves; order Passeriformes; family Passeridae; genus Montifringilla; species Montifringilla adamsi. The sequence goes on along the minus strand of JAGGNK010009559.1, from coordinate 1,000,359 downwards.
AGCTCCGGGGCCTCCTCTGGGCTCTCTGCAGCAGCTCCCCACCATTCCCACGGGGATTTTTCCCCACCAGCTCCTCGGGAGCACCACAGGATGGGGGAGCTCCCCAGGTGCTGGGGGTCAAGGGAAGCACAGGAACCAAAATTCCCAAGCCCACTCCTCAGCTCCTTCCCCACAAACCCCAGGCCGGGTCTCCATCCCGGTGTTAGCCATGGCTCCGAGGAGGGCGAAGCACCTGGAGCAGCTCCACCACAACCTCTGGAAGTTTAAATTACTTTGGAATCTCTTCCAGAGGAACAGATTTCCAGGCAGGAGAAGCAGAAGTGAGCGGAGCTGGGCTGGGGGTGCCCCAGGAAGGCTCCACAACAACCTGACTCCCGTCCTTGGCTGGATCCTCCTCAGCCTCACAAGGTTTTGGGTGTCACCTCCTCCTTCCAGCCCAACAAAGGGAACTGCAGCAGAAGGGAAGGAGCAGCAAAGGCCTTTGAAACCATTCCCAAGAAGAAAATCAGAGAATCCTATTCACATTTTAACAGTTTCCCCAAGATTTATGGCCCAGGGACCTGCCGGCGTGACCAAACCCATCCCCTCACGGCGCTGCTCCCCGGGTTCTCTTTCCTGAGCCATTTTTGGCTGCCCCAGGAATCAGGGACTCTCTCACAAGAGGTTCCTCCAACAAAAACTTCGTCCTCCCCACAACCCCTCTCGTGACCCTGCTCCCATTTTTCATCCTCCCAGTTCCATCTCTTTCTCCTAAGTGCATTCCTCCCTCATCTCCCCAGATATTCCCACTGCTGCCATATTACATTCTCCTCAAAATGGAAAATATTTCTTCCTCTCGTGGCAGTTTGAGCTCAGACCACCCAGTTTCCCACATCTGATCTGTTTAGGACTATTCATCTTCTCAGGTCTCCAGATAATCCATTACTCCTCTGAATTCCATGTCTGAATGCTGTTTTTCTCTCGATTAAAAAAAAAAAAAAAACCAAAAAAGCAAAAAACCAAACGAACACATCAACCAGACCAAGAATATTCCAGAGCCAACCAAAAGATCTTGAATTTTCTGGGCTACCCAGCTGAAACTCCATGTGGGATTTGTGTTTTAGGGCTGCTCCTCTCTCACAGTTTGAGGGAGAGAACAGGAGGAAACGGCATGTTGGGAAAGTTTAGGTTGGATATTTGGGAAAATTCCTTCATGGAAGGGGTGCTCAAGCATTGCCAGTGCCCAGGGAGATCTGGAGTCCCCATCCCTGTGGATGTGGCACTTGGGGACACGGTCAGTGGTGGCCTTGGAACAGCTGGAGTCAATCCTGGAGGGCTTTTCCAACCTCAGCGATTCCATGGAACCCAGCACTGGTGCTGGGCAGAGCAGCTGCTCCTTTTCCATCCAGCTTTAATTCCAGTTTCACCCAGCTCCCAACCCCTCCGAGGGAGCAGAGGAATCCAAAGGATTCCTGGCTCCCAAAGGACCCATTCCTTGTAATCACCGGTCCAGGAAAAACCCTCAATAACGCTTCATATTTGTAAAATTACCGGGCAGAACTCTCCTGCTCAAATTAGCCCCGGAGTTCACAGAGTTGGCAGGGAGAGGGGGATAATTACGAGCGGGGATGAACACCACAGAAGGGAAAACAGAGGATAATCACAAGAAAGCAAAAACAGCAGCTGAACAAACCCAAAAATGTTTCGGGATTCGGGAGCAGCGTGGAGCTGAGAGCCAAGAGAGCTGGGATTACACCAGGAGGAAAAATGTGCTCCTGGTTTTATTCTCCAGGAATAATTGAAATGCCCAGGGAAATGGGACTTTGGGAATTCGGATGGCAATGGTTTGGAGCACAATTTCTCCTCAGGCTGCAGCAGAAATGCACCTTGTGCACTTCACATGTTTCCTACCTGGATAACAGAGGGTATCCATAACCCAACATTCCCGTGGGATATTACTGCCTGAGCCATCCCAAACCCTTCCCATTTGGAACACCATTAATCATTCCCTAAAAATCAGTGAATCCTCTGAGCTCTTCCATTAAAATCCCATCATCACAAGGACAGCAAGGAAGGGGATGTGCTGCAAAGATCTGCTGAGAAGATTCCTCCTGGGAAAATCCAGGTTGTGCCAGTTTGTTGTGGATCTATTGACACCAGGGACATCAACCCACAGAATGCATGGACACAGCCCAAACTCACCAGAACAGCCCAATTTTACATCCACTGGGGGAGGTTTTTGTACCCCCCAGCCACAGAGCAGCTCAGTCCCACCACTGCAGCTCTGGTTTAAATAATCAGGGATGAGCCCAGCTTTAATTCCGTGCTTGGAGAATCCTGAACCCAGCACCCACCTGGATTTAGCAGTGCAACACCACTAAAATCATGGAATGGTTTGGGTTGGAAGGAGATTAAATCCCACCCAGTGCCACCCCTGCCATGGCAGGGACACCTCCCACTGTCCCAGGCTGCTCCAACTCCTGTCCAGCCTGGCCTGGGACAACCAGCAAAGCTTTCCATGGGGCCCACGAAAAGTGGGATTGGGAATAACAGGAATTCTGGGACCTGCTCCCTCCACATCTTCACCAAAGACCTGCAGGAGCCCTGGACAACGTCTCTGCACTTTGCAGAAGTCCCCAGATTTGGTGAAAATTGACAGACTCAAGGCAGGGCCAACACCTGGAGAGGTCTGGGCAGGCTGTCACCAACATGGTGACGTCCAAAAGGACAAATTCCAAACATCCCTCACGGAAAGGGAGAAACCCTGAACCCCTCACAAACTGGGGACCACTGGTTTGGGAGCTCCTCTGCGGATAAAGATGGGAATTTTGGGTAGGCAGGAAGTTTTTCCACAAGGGGAACAATAAAAATCCCTGAGATTGGTTGGAGCAGGGTGCTGATAACACCACGGTGTGGGTTTTGATCCCTGGATGATTCCCTCCAGAGCTGGATCCTTGTGAGTCCCTTCCAACTCAGAATATCTCATGATTCCACGAAGCAGCAGAAATAATTTCACAAAGCTGGATCCCAATCTCCATCCTTGGAACCCTTCCAGACCTGGCAGGACAAATCCCTGAGAAACCTGGTCTGATCTCCGGGCAGGAGGTTGGATTGGAGCCCTCCTTGGTCCCTTCCCACCCAGGTGGCCCCATCCTGGGAGATGGTGGCCCCATCCCTCCACACCAGGCTGCACAGAGCTCTGGAGCCTCTGAGGATCCTCCACAGCACCCATCTCCCATCCCGGGCTCCGAGTGCCCTGACCACCAACCCTCTCCCACCTTCTGGGAGATCTGGGGCAAAAAATCCCATTTCTGGGGGGTTTTAGTCACAGTTTAGGCAATTCCAGTCTCCTTCCAACAAAAATCAGGATTTCCTTCCCCTCACACCGTGAGCAGAGCCCTGGGCTGTGTCACCTTCACCTGCCCGAGACAGCCCCAGCTCAGGGCTCCATTTTAATCGGCCTGCAAGTGCCAAACACCACATTCATGCTAAAAACCCACTCAGTCCAGCCTGGATCCCATCCCTGCTCCCTCCTCACAACCCTGGAATTCCATGGAAATACCCCAAACCCAACCCAAATTGCTCAACAGCTCAGCGCAGCAGCTTGGACGGGACACATCTAACCAAAAGCAGCACAGAAGCTTTAAAACCTCACAAATCACCTTTCTTTTCACCCCAAAAATCAGCTGAAACAAGCAGGATTTTTTTTTTTTAGGGTCCAGCACTTCACCAAACACCAGGAGCTTCCCACCAGTGAGGAAAGAGCTGCCAAGAAAAAGCAGCTCAGAAAATCACCCCGACATGCCCCGGAGATCTGTGCAGATAAGAGAAGCCCGGTAGCCACTAATGAGGCACAAAGAGTCCGACTCCCGAGCAGATGCTCCGCTTGGAAAACGTAAATATTCCCAACAAAATCTTACTGAGAGCATGGACGCGCTCGCAGGTGCTCGGCAGGGAAAGCTGGGATCAAAAAGGAGGCTCCTGTTTGTTGACTGTAAACACCCCCTCGATACCGAAAACACGGAGATGAAGTGGAGCAGGAATTGCGTGGGGGGAAGAGAGAGTGGCTGGAAGAGGCCTCTCCTGCCAGCCGGGCAGGATTTGGTCTCCTCCACCCAGCCCTGACCTCGACCTGTGTCCTGGAAAAGGCAGCAGCCACCCGCTCCTTCTTTAGGCAGTAAATCCCAAGTTTCAAGGGGAATTTTGCATTTTGGATACTTCAGGGCTTGGCTCCCTCCTGTCATGCGCTCAAAAATAAATTTTTTGGGACCTGGTGAAGAGGAATGAGGCCAAGAGGCACAAGCAAAGGTGATCCCAAAGGAAAACAATCTCCAGAGGTCAGGAGATTCCCATCCCAGAAGTGTCCAAGGGCAGGTTGGGCAGGGCTTGGAGCAGCCTGGGACAGTGGAAGTGGCATTAGATGGGATTTAAGGTCCCTTTTAAGCCAAATCATTCCATGATTCCTTGAAATGACCAAGAACCAGGCAGGACCTCAGAAATCCCACCTGAAAGAGGCCATGGAAGATCCAGCACTCCCTTCCCTCTCTCCCATCCTTGGCCTGGCTAAGTTCGTTTAAAACCAACTTTGAAAGCAACAAAAATTTACAAAGAAAAAGCAAGAAAGGGGGAAAAAAAGTTTAAAAATCTGGGTCCAACAGATTGAAGGACCTCTCCAGAGCCACTGAGTCCGAGCTCCTGGCCGGGCCTGCTCGGGACAACAGGGAACACGTGGACAAGGAACACCGGGAAAACAGGGAGCACACGGACATCAATATGTCAGGGAAATGGTTTCAAACCCTGTTCTCTCCAGGGAGAATTGTTTCAAACCCCGTTCTCTCTGGGGGGAATGGTTTCAAACCCCATTTTCTCCAGGGGGGAATTGTTCCAAACCCCGTTCTCTCCTTCAAACCCCCATTCTCTCCAGGAGGAATTGCCCCATTCTCTCCTGGGGAAATTGTTTCAAACCCCAGAGGGAATTGTTTCAAACCCCATTTTCTCCAGGGGGAATTGTTTCAAACCCTGTTCTCTCCTTCAAACCCCATTCTCTCCAGGAGGAATTTCTTCACACCCCATTCTCTCCGGGGGAAGATGCTGGAAGCTGTGCCTCAGCCCTGCTGCAAAAGCCACTGCTGGTCCCAGGCTCCTGGCCCAGCTTCTCCTGCTCCCCCACCGGCCATGGAAGAGTTAACCACAAGGGAAAAAGGTGAGATTCCCCCTTTTCCCCCTTCCTCTCTGCTCCTTCCTCCCAGCAAAGCAGGCCATTACCCCCATTGTTCCCAGCCCTGGATATGGGAAGCAATATCCATTTTCCATTTAGACCAGGGCAAAGCCTTTAATTTCAGCCTCCTGCCTGCAGCTGGAGTTCCCTTTTAACTCCTGGGCCGCGGGAGTGAAGACAGTTTTATATGGGGGAAAACGCTGCAAAGGCCACTTTAATATGGTCACATGTGGGAAGGGGGAGCTGCTCCGAGGGCCCGCTAATGAGGGGCAGCGGGATATTGCACTTCCCATCTGGCTGCTCTGCACAGCAGGGAAAAGGCTCTCCTGGCTTTTTAAGGACAGGCCCCGCTGCAGTAAAACAAAAACACGCCAAAAATAAGGAAGGAGTGAAAGCGTGAGGAGGAGATGCCCTCTAATGTTCGAGCCCGGCAGCACATACGTGGAAATGGGGGGGAATTGGGACAGCGGGGAAGGGATGGGGTGAAATTCAAGGTTTGGGGTATGCCGGAGTTTTGGGATCGCCCCACACCTGGGATGGGCTCCCTGCACATTATGGGGTGCCAGGGCTCAGCTCCTCGGCCAGGGCCACCTGTGTTTGTGTTGGTGTGGCCCCGGAGCGTGGCCCTGCAGTGACCCGGGAAGGTCCTTCCCGTCCCCTCCTGTCCTGTCCCTGTCCTGTCCCTGTCCTGTCCTGTCCTGTCCCTGTCCTGTCCCCACGGCTCCCGACAAATCTGATTATGGAGCAGCGTTGGAAGAGGGCAAACAGCCCGAGTAACGAGCCTGGCTTTGGGAACCCAGCTTTGGAATCCAGCGTTAATCCATGCAATGCTTTCCCAAAGGGATTTTGGAGCAGCCAGGTCCTGCCACAGCCTTCCCAGCTCCTAATTAAGCACTAATTGACCCAACCTCTGAGCTGGGATCGGGACAGCAAAGGAGGAGGTCCCATGCCAAAAGAGCATCCCAGGGATGCAAAGGGCTCGGATGGATCCAAAGGAGCTGAGATCCCTTCTGACCCAAACCATTGCAGGAGTCCTCCCACTTCAGTCCCTTTTTTGGATGCTCCACTTTTCCCAAAAGCAGGAAACCTCACTTTGCTGAGAAATGGGACATTTTTACAGCCTGTGTGATATGGAGGGGAGAAATCCACTCTCCTCACTTAAATCCAAGGGATTCAGAGAGATGCTGATCCTGGTGTTCCCCAGCTTCCCATCCCATGCTCCTTCTGATCTGCTGCTGTAGGGGAGAGACAAAAACAGGATTTTCCCCTTCTTTCCAGGGAACCACCATGAAAGCAACAGCTGGAATGTGGGGACCAGGAGTAGAAAGCCAAATTTTGGACATGCTCAGGGTTTCTCCACTTTTTGCAGCACAAAGCCAGCAGTGACAGAAAACTGCCACTGGCAGCATGATGGAAAGCCAAGGAATTGAGGATTTGAGGGGAAAAAAGAAAGCCTGGAGGAAATAAAATTGCCAGAAGTGCCTGTTGAGGTTGGTGGAAGGGTCAGGGAGCTCCTGTCTCCAAATTCCAGAGCAGACACCCCTGGAGCCAGTTCTGATCCCAGGGTCCAAGCAGGGCTCCAACACCTCCCACTGACCTCCAAGGATGGAATCAAGAGTTGCTCCACTCTTGAAAAGAAATACTAAAAATAAATAAATAGGGATTTCTATTCCTTGGTACTACAGGGGAAAAGGCATGGAACTGGGAATAGAGTGCCTTTGAATTCCTCACTTTGGGATAGAAACCTGTTCCCAAATGCCACCAGAGCTTCCAGCTCATTCCCACTCACCCACCTAGAAAACACAGGGAAAACCAGACATTCCCAGGATGCAACAAGCAGCAACCCCTGCTCTGCAAACAACTGTTTGAACCTCATTTCACTGAAAATCAGGAGCAGAAAATGGAATTTCTCAAGCAGACAGAGCCAGGAGGCCTCTGAGACAGAGCAGAGGGTGCCCAGGAGCCGTCAGGAGCCATCCCCTGCCCTGCCCACAGGATAAATCCATAAATTCCTGATTGTCCTGGCAGGAACAGCCAGCAGAGCCAGCACCAACCCAGGTGCTGCTGAAAAATGACACAGCAATGGCCTGGACAGGGAATTCCAGCTTTTCCAGCATTGTTCTCAGCAGATCCCAGAGCGAGGACACCATCAGACACAGCACAGGCTGCAATAGCCTTGGATGGATTTTGTTCCATGGGTTTATCCAAAGGTTCCTGCGCTGTGTAAACTTCTGGTGTCCACAAGAACTTTGTCAACAACTCAGGGAGAACAGGGGCAGGAGCAGAACAGGCTGGGAGTCCTGGAAAACCACAGGAATGGACCCAACCGGGCCTGGGCTGATCCCAGCATGGGCTGGTGCCAGCAGGAAGGTGGGAATTGTGTCCCTGTGCCCCTCAGGTGAGAGCCCACCTGCAGAGCTGCCCCAGCCCTGGGGCCAACAGCACGAGGACGTGGAGCTGCTGCAGAGAGCCCAGAGGAGGCCCCGGAGCTGCTGCAGGGCGCTCCATGGTGATGAAAACAACACTCTGAATTCCATATTCTCCTTACAGAAATCCTGTTAGTGTGACAGAGCTGGAATCAGCGACTCCCTGAGTTTCAGAGGAGTTAAAGCCCCAAAAAGCTGCAAACCAGCCCCAAATCCTGGGCTCCCCACACCCTGGATAACCCCAAAAAATTCCAGCTCAGGTGCTCTGATCTTCAAAGCCAGAGGGAGCCCATGGAAAAGTGAAAACTGCAGGACACAGAGGGATCAGCAGCTTGGTCCCACCTGGGCCTCAGCTCTCCCTGTGCCACCAAAAAATGAATTTTGGAGCCAGCAGGGACTTTGTGGGGCCCTGGCAGACACCAAAACGCAGCTGTGGAAGGAATTCCACCCATCCAGAGGCTGATCCCTTCCCAAGCACCGGCAGAGGGGGAGGGCGGGATGGAGAGTGGATGCTCCAAGCTGCAGCCCAGCAGGAATTCCGTGGATGAAGACAGAGAGAACATCAGGATCTCCATGCCTGAAACACAGGGATGCTCCCATCCACTCCTACCTTCTATGGAACTTTCAAAGTGACATCACACCTGGCAGACCTGGTTCCAAGAACTTCTCCCTTTTCCCTTTTCCCTGGTTCCAAGAACTTCCCCCTTTTTTTCAGAGCCCCACAGATTCCAGGATGCTCTGCAAGGAGAGAAGGGACAACAGTTGTCCCTTCCAAGTTTTTCTCCCTGCTAAGAATTTAACCACTGGAAAATCCAAGGATGGCAGTGCTGGGAATGGTCGGACTCGATGATCTCAGAAGGTTTTTTTCCAACCTTAGTAATTCCATGATCCCAGAAGAGGCTGGAATTTGATGCTGGTGGGCTCAGGCCAGCAGAGTCTCCTGTTCCAGGGTGTTCCTTATGCCCTGAGGACGAGGAGCATTCCCATCTGCTCCACCAGCAGGGTTCTGCTGTGTCCAGGAGCTGTGCATTTCCTTGGAGAGCTTCTCTCTTTGTTCCTTCCCAGAAATGCTCTTCCTCAGGATGCTGGAGGTCCTGGATCTGCTGTGTCTCCTCACAGTTCTGCTCTCAAAAGATTGGACCCCTGCATTCCAGAGGCCAAGAGATTCCCAAGGAAAGGGGCACTGATTTCAGAAGAAAAATCCTAAAAAGGCTGAGAGCAGCCTCCTGTACCTAAAGGGGCTCCAGGAGAGCTGCAGAGGGACTGGGGACAGGGACAGCACACAGGGAATGGCTCCCACTGGCAAAGGGGAGACTGGGCTGGGATCTTGGCAAGGAATTCCTGGCTGGGAGGGTGGGCAGGGGCTGGGCTGTGGCTGCCCTGGATCCCTGGCAGTGCCCAAGGCCAGGCTGGACATTGGGGCTTGGAGCACCCTGGGACAGTGGGAGGTGTCCCTGCTCATGGAATGGGGATGGGGATGGGATTTAAGGCCACCCAACCCACTCCATGACTCCAGCACCCTCAAAAACACCTTCACCACACAAGATCCAAGCTGTTCCCAGAGAACATCCCCCCAAGGCTTTCCCAGGAGCTCAGATTGAATCCCTAGAGCAGAAACCTCCTGTGTTCTTTCACCCAGCCTTTCCCTCAGTGCAATCCCTCCCGGGGACCCAAATTCTTGGATCTGGAGCTGCAGCCCCTCCTGCAGCTCCGGGGGAGGCTGGGCCTGGCCGAGCCCCGTGCCCGGCACCGCTCCGGAGGATCCCGGTGCTCAACAATGGGGGATCTGTCAGAGCCCGGCCCGCCACCGGCCATCATCTGTTTCCCATAACTCCAGCTGACCTAAACTCCAAGGCTGAACAAGTAGCCTGTGTTTTTCATCTGGAAAACTCCACGGAGCCGTTCCCGCTCCGGCCTCTCCCTCCCCTGCCGGAGCCAGGCTTTGGAGACGTCACAAAGTGACAATGTGGACAGAGATTTCCTCGTTATCCTCAGCAGCACTCAGCGTTTTCAGGTTGGGATTTGGGTCTCCTGCCATCCCAGGTGCCCTGCAAGGCTGAACACACCTGGATGAGCCTTTCCCCTCCATCTCTCCCTCCCCAAGGAAAATCCCACCCCAGCACTTCCCGGTGTAAAAACGAGCGGAGCCGGATGCCGACCCCGCGCCTGTTTCATGATAAATTTAAAATCCATTAAAACTTTATCAGGAACGAGCTGCCAGGGAAGCAAACAGATTCAGGACGAGCCCCACAGGGTCTTCCACATGAGGCCACGGTGAGGAAAAGCCCGGAGGACCCTGGAGGTGGGGAAAGCTCCGTGTGCGGGCTCCGGGAAGGAGGGAAGGGAGCGCTGGGAATCGCTCATGAGCCTGGCAAGGCAGGATCCAACCCCTGAGTTATCAGCTCTGCTCAGGGCTCCCACCCAAGAGGGGCAAAAAAAATAACCTCCAATTAGGGGAAAAGCAGGATGAGTCCTTGAGGAGGATGAAGGGCAGGTCCAGAAGGAGGAGGAAGGAAAATGTAAGGAAGAGAACAAAACCTGCAGCAAATCCCTCCCTTTTTCCACAGTGCTGTGGGGTTTAGGCTCCCCGAGAGCCAAAAAGATCCCGAAATGGGGAAGTTTCCATGGGATGATGTGAGGTCAAAGCCCTTTGTTTTCCCTCTCTCTGGATCCCTGTCCCAGGCAGGAGGCTCAGCTCGCTCCCACAGCTCCGCCGTGAAATGTTTGGGTTGGAAAAATCACATTTGCATCATTATTATTGTGTTTTCCCCTGGCAGAACAGGGGGGAACGCTCGGGGAGCAGGGAGAAATAAAAACAGGATAAACTCGTAAATAAACCTCCTGTTCTGAGCACACCCAGCTTGAGCTGCACCCTCTGTACTGGGACAGAAATCGTGTCCCAGCAGCCCTTCTCCAGCTCGGGCTGTGCCTCTTTTAGAGGCAATAATTCATAAAAACTGGTCCAAATAGAAAATTCCAGATAAAGGGATGCTGTCACACTCCGAGGAGTGGAAAGCACATCCTGGATGTTGGGAGGGGAATGGTCACAGAAGGAGAGGACTCTGGAAGGGACAGGACATCCAGAGAGGTGGGACAGTGGGGACCTCAGGAAGGTCAAAAAACTCACTGGCACCGGGGTCAGGGCAATCCCAGCACAAATCCTGGCTGGACGGGGAAGGAAGGGATGGAGAGCAGCCCTGGGAGAAGGATTTGGGATGTTGTGGGTGAGGCTGGAATGGCCCAGGGCAGACCCCCCTGCTCAGCCCGGGGCTGGTGCCAGCAGGAAGGTGGGAATTGTGTCCCTGTGCCCCTCAGGTGAGAGCCCACCTGCAGAGCTGCCCCAGCCCTGGGGCCAACAGCACGAGGACGTGGAGCTGCTGCAGAGAGCCCAGAGGAGACCCCGGAGCTGCTGCAGGGCTGGAGCCCCTCTGCTCTGGAGCCAGGCTGGAGAGCTGGGAATGTTCCCTGGAGAAGGGAAGTGGGGCAGGAATTGTTCCCTGGGAGGGTGGGGAGGCCCTGGCACAGGGTGCCCAGAGCAGCTGTGGCTGCCCCTGAGTGAGTTCCAACCATTTCCAACAAATTCCAACCAGATCAAATCAATTCCAATGAGTTCCAACCATTTCCATCCAATTCCAACCAGCTCCAGCAGGACCCAGTCAATCCCCTGGTTGTCAGGGTGTCCCAGGGCCCTTTGTGACACGGGGCTGTGCTGTGCCCAGAGCCCTTTGTGACCTGGGGACACTGCCAGGAACGCCCCTCCCTCAGGAGGCTGCAGTTCCCAGGATCCCTCAGAGGATCCCCCAACCCCTCTGAGGCTCAGGATCACGGAGATGGCAGAGAAGGCAAATCCCAAATCCCAGCCCAAGAAGGGGCAAACGAACCCCCAGAGAAGGGGCCAGGTGAGGGAGGGGACAGGAGGGGACACAGGGAGGGATGGGGGACTTGGATTGGATGGGATGGGCCAAGGACTGCTTCCCACAGCTCCTCCTGCCTGTGGATGGGACTCAGGGTGACAGGTGTGACATGGTGGAATCACAGGTGGGACACAGGGAACAAACCACGGGTGAGACACAGGGAAAAAACAGAGATGGGACAATGGGAATAACAGGTGGGGACATAGGGAATTTCAGGTGGGACATAGAGAGCCACAGGTGGGACACAAAGAACCACAGGTGGGATATAGGAAACTGCAGGTGGGACACATGGAATCATGAGTGGGACATGGGCAGCCAGAGCTGGGACACAAGGAAACAGCCACAGGTGGGACACAGGGAGGTAAAGGTGGGACATGGGGAACAAGCAGAGATGGGACACAGGGAAAAAAACACAGTAGGACACAGGGAACAACCAGAGATGGGACACAGGGAATGGCAGGTGGGACACTGGCAGGTAAAGGTGAGACACAGGTACAGGTGGGACACAGGGGACAAAGCCCAGGTGGGACACAGGGAGCAAGCAGAGATGGGACACAGGGAATGACAGGTGGGACACAGGGAATGGCAGGTGGGACACTGGCAGGTAAAGGTGAGACACAGGTACAGGTGGGACACAGGGGACAAAACATAAGTGAGACACAGGGAACTGCAGGTGGAATACAGGGAACAAACCACAGTTGGGACACAGAGAACAACCAGAGATGGGACACAGGGAATGGCAGGTGGGACACAGGCAGGTAAAGGTGAGTCACAGGTACAGGTGGAACACAGGGGACAAAGCCCAGGTGGGACAGCTGGGCTGGCAGCTGAAGGTGGCACACAGGGCAGCCAGGGCCGGTCTCCCATGGGATGAGGCTGGCAGTGCCACCCAGCCCGGAGAGGCCATGGGACACTGGGAGCCAAGGTAAAGGTGAGACACAGGTACAGGTGGGACACAGGGGACAAAACATAAGTGAGACACAGGGAACTGCAGGTGGAATACAGGGAACAAACCACAGGTGGGACACAGAGAACAACCAGAGATGGGACACAGGGAATGGCAGGTGGGACACAGGGAATGGCAGGTGGGACACTGGCAGGTAAAGGTGAGTCACAGGTGGGACACAGGGAAACAACCACAGGTGGGACAGCTAGGATGGCAGCTGAAGGTGGCACACAGGGCAGCCAGGGCCGGTCTCCCATGGGATGAGGCTGGCAGTGCCACCCAGCCCGGAGAGGCCATGGGACACTGGGAGCCACCACGGAGCCCTCGGGAGACCCCTGGAGATGGCACCGAACACCTTCCCCAGGCCAGGAGCTGCGACAGCAGCCAGGGCCACCCTCACTCGCCCTCTGTCCCCTGCAGGTGGCCGTGCCAGCCCAGGAGGCGACGGCGCCTGCCCGGCCCGCGCGTGACCCCGGCGCCGGCCACCGTCCCCTGCCCCCTGCGCTGGCAGCACCACTGGCTGCTCCCGGCAGGAGCAGGGCCCCGGCCAGCGGCCACCCGCCGCGTGTCCCCAGCGCCCGGGACAGCCCGGGGACGGCCACGGCCACGCAGGGCCGGGCAGAGGATCCTGAGGACAGCACGGAGCCGCCCCGGAGCAGGGTGAGGGTGGCGCGGCTGACCGAGGCCGGGCTGAGGCAGCTGGGGGGGATCTCCAGGTACCAGCGCACCCTGGAGTGGCTGGACAGCATCTTCACGAGCAGAGACGAGGTGGTGGCCGAGCTGCAGGAAGAGCTGGATGGATTCTGGGACTTCCAGGAGCACGGGAACAGTTTGGGTGGAAAAGGCTCCTGAGGTGATGGAGTCCAGCTGGACCGAACCCCAGCACGGCCCCCAGGGCCATGGCCAGCCCCTCCTTGGACACCCCCACCACTCTGAGGGACCTCCTCGCCACGGACAGGCACCAAAGGGGAAGCTGAGAAGGCAGAGCCAGACCCTGCTCAGGACAGCTGGAACAAAGGAATTCCCATGGGAATTCCCAGGAAAAGCCCTGGGGGATGATCCACCATGGGGACAGGCTGCCCAGAGAAGCTGTGGAGCTCCATCCCAACGGGACAGGGACCTGAGAACCCCCTGTAGCTCCACGGGGAGCTGGACAGTGATCTCCAGAGCTTCCCTCTAACCTTCTTCCATGCTGCTGTGAGGATGGGGAGCCCTTCCCCATGGAGCTTCTGGATGTGCTCCAGGGACCACGGGATGGCTTGGGCTGGAAGGAACCTTGAAGACCACCCAGCTCCACCCCCTGCCGTGAGCAGGGACACCTTCCATTACCCAAAGTTTCTCCAAGCCCTGTCTAACCTGGCTGTGAGTGCTTCCAGGGTCTAGAAACAAAAGTAGGATGAACCTTCCCTCCCAACACCTGTGGAAAACACGTCCTGGAGCATCCCAATAAAGAGTTTTTACACAGATCCGCCCTTGTCCTTCGGTTAATACCTGAAACCATGACAAGATGCAACAGGAGCAGCTTTTCAAGCCTCTGGTTTTCCCAACAAGTTTGTATCCTGAAGGATTCCGTGGGGTTTCAATCCCACACCACAACCACAGCCGGGGCAAGACGGAGTCAGGAGAGGGGATTTAAGGGAAGAGCCAAATCCCTGCTCCCCACACAGCCCCCGTGGGCTGCGAGGAGATGATTCAGCCCCCACAAGAAGGTGAAACCCGAAGATCAGAAGTCCCCCAGACCTCCAGCTCCCACCTTCAAACCATAAAAGAGCTGCTTTTCTCCACAGCCAAACCCCGTGGATTCCAAAGGATCCACGGAAAACCCTCTCCGAGGGCAACGCCGCCCTTGGGAACATCCCCAACTTCTGTGTACAGCCATTTCGGAGCTTTCCCACCCCTTTCCACACAACACGACCCCGAAACCCCTTTTTTTTGTGGGAGTTTTCTCCCGTTCCCGCTTCTCCAGCCGCTCCCGGAATGCGACGGCAGCGTTTGTTCATTGTGCAGAGCCAGCCTGGCTTCCAGGTTTTCCTGAACAAAGGACTGAAACAGGGGGGAATATGCGTCAGAAGCCCGTCCTGGACGTTGCTCACCCTTTTTTTCCTGCACAAATATTTGTAAACACGTGGAGAATTCGTGTCCAGCCGGCTTCGGGACCCTTCATAAAACCAGGGATTTATTGCAAACAGGATGGGAATCATTTCCCAGCTCCCGGTGCTTATAGGGCTTTAGGATGAGAAACATAAAGAGCAGGAAAACGGCGGCTGCAGCTGGGCTCCGAGCCCTGCTGGAGAGGGATGGAACGGGGGCAGTGTGGATTTACAGCTCCAGAGCCCCCCACAAACCCCCTCCCAAAAAATAAAACAAAGCATGGAGTTTCTGGGCTGCACAGGAGAATTCCCTGGGGTTTATTTATGGATGGAGGTTTGGGGATAGGCTGAGCTCCAAGGATCTTCCAGGAGTGTTCAGCCTGGAGAAAAGGAGGCTCAGGGGGGACCTTGTGGCTCTGCACAGGTCCCTGGCAGGAGGGGACAGCTGGGGAGGGTCAGGATCTGCTCCCAGGGAACAACAGGAGAATGGAAACGGCCTCAGGCTGGGCCAGAGGAGGTTTAGGTTGGAAATTTGGGGAAATTCCTCATGGAAAGAAAGGGCTGTGCAGCCCTGGCAGGGCTGGAGTCCCCATCCCTGGGGGGATTTCAAAGCCCTGAGGATGTGGCATTTGGGGACATGGGACAGCGCTGGCCCTGGCAGGACTGGGTGACCTCAGAGGGCTTTTCCAACCTCAGCAATTCCATGATTTTATGATCTGAAGCCTCTCCTTGCAATCTCAAAGTTCCAGTCTGACACATCCTCGTTCCCCACCCAGAGGGACAGAACCCTCCCAGCTTTGCTTCCATCCATGTCCTATTCCTGTCATTTTTCCATGATTCCCACAGCCAGACCTCAAATTTTAGGAATAATCAAGAAAAACTGGAACCACTCACCAGGGTTGGATTTGGGTCTTTGAATGTCCCCAAGAAGTGGCACAGAGAGAGACTTTGGTTCATTTTTAGGAGCCAAAATAAGCCCTAAATGTGGAATATCAGCATCAGCCCAGCAGGACTGGGACAGCTGGGGAAGGAGAGGAGGGAGAAGGCTGAGGAAGCTCATCCAATCCTGGATTCCAGAACAGATGGATCCAGGATCCTCTTGGAAACACTCAGAAGAACAGAGGCAAGGGGCAAAATACAAAAGGAGGAATGAAAATCAATGAAATGGGGGAAAAAATTCCACAGAGGGTGGTCAAATGTTGGAGCAGAGAGGCTGGGCAGCCTCCAGCTCTGGAGATCCTCAAAAGTTACATGGAAAAGGCTCAGAGATTCCTGATTTTACTTCAAATTCAGCAAATTTAGACTTGGAGCAAGTTTTCCACGAGCTGTCAGAATTGGGTGCCCTTGCCATTGGGATTAGGAGGGATTTAAGGTCCCTTCCAACCCAAACCATTCCATGATGGTTTGAATCCACAACCAGAGGATGAGAAAAGAGTGGGAATTCACCATTTCCCTTTGTGCTAAACCGAGTTTTACCTTAGAACACCAACGTTCTCCAGGGAAATTCCTTCCAGATCACTTCACTTCCGCCCCTATCACTTGTTATTTTTGAGATATCTCCCTTCTGGACACCACCACAGAGTCCTCTGGGGCAGCTGAGGTGTTTTCCAAACATTCCTGGGACCCTCCTGAGCCCCAAAGCCCGGAAACAGCAAATCTTGGGAAGAGCCTTCCCACGCCTGCACAATGCGAGGAGCGGGGCTGGAATTCAGGGTGGCTCAGCTGGACCCTGAACAAGGTGAACATTCCCAACAAAATCCCCATGGCCTCGGAGCTCCCTGCATCCAGCAGCTCCAGAGTGGCTAAAATTCCTTCAAAAAGACCTTGGAAATGACTGGGAAAAGGGGAATGTTGCAGTAAAAGGTGAAAAAATGATGGGAGGAATTCCAGAACTTTCAGCCCCCATTGAGCTGAGTCTTCCTGGGACAGAATTCCAGGAGAATGGAGGAGAAGGAGAGTGGGGAGACCAGAACATATTCAAGCAGGAGTTGTGCCAGTGATGTGCTGGCACAGCAGGATTTGGGGATCCTGGGAAAGCAGAATCCCTGACCTTAGCCAGGATTTCATGCAGTTTTCCACGATATTTCTGAACCTAAACATGGATGTCCCTGTATGGATGAGGCACAGCTGGAAAAATAAATAATTAATTTAGTGGGGTGGTCAATTCCAGAGGTCGGGATCAAGGAGTTCAGGGAGTCACCCCAAAGGGAGCTGGTGACAAGTGGGGACCACAGCAGGGCCTGTCCTGGGACACGTCCGGCTCCACTCTGGTGGCAGCGACCTGGAGAAGCCACAGGGCAAGTGCCAGGAGCTCCTCAGTGACTCCAACCCAAGGGAGAAGTCACAGGATCATGGAATGACTGGAAAAGGTTGGAAAAGGTCTCAAAGATCATTGGGTGGAAATCCTCCCCAGCACTGCCAGGGCCACCACTGCCCCACGTCCCCAAGTGCCACAGCCACAGGGCTCTGAAATCCCACCACTAATGGGGACTCCAAAACTCCCTGGGCACTTCCAAGGCCTCTCCAGGAAGGAAATTTCCCAATGTCCACCCTGAGGCTCCCCTGAGGCCGTTCCCTCTGCTCCTGTCCCTGTTCCCTGGAGCAGAGCCCAAAGAGGTTCTGGAATCTTGGAGGTTTTCAGCACAAGATGGGATAAAGCCCTGAACAGCCTGGGCTGATCTCAGAGCTGCTTCCATGGAATCATGGAATGGTTTGGGTGGGAAGGGACCTGAGAGCTCATCCACCCCATCCATGGCAGGGACACCTCCCACTGTCTGAGGTGGATCCAAGCCCCAGTGTCCAGCCTGGCCTTGGGCACTGCCAGGGATCCAGGGGCAGCCACAGCTGCTCTGGGAATTCCAGCCCAGCCCCTGCCCACCCTCCCAGCCAGGAATTCCTTGCCCAGATCCCACCTATCCCTCATTCCAGGAGGTCAGACCAGAACCCCCTGAGATCCCTCCCCAGGGAATGATCCCATGAGCCACCAAACAGATTCCATCCATTTCCCCCAGTCAGGACAATCAGAGCTGGCCACTGAGAGCGGGATGGGACTAAGGGGATGAAACCAGCCCTAAATCCAGACCCCAGGACATTCCCAGCTCTGGGAAAGCTCAGAGCTGGCCACTGAGAGCGGGATGGGACTAAGGGGATGAAACCAGCCCTAAATCCAGGACATTCCCAGCCCTGGGAAAGCTCTGCTGCTCCCCCTCCCCTCAGCTGACGAGGAGTCTGCATCCGGGCTATTGCAGGAAAACCTCCCTGGCTCAGAGTGAATTTTTTTTTTATTTTTTCCCTCCCTTTCCACGTCTGTTTTCCAAAGGGAATATTTCAAGCCCTGCGATCCTATCGGGCCGGCCCCGAACCAGCAGCGATTTCTGCGCCGCCGCTTTGATCGCAGCCAAGCGCTTTTCTCCCGGGGAAAAAAAAAAAAAAAAAAAAAGAAAAAAAAAAAGGAGGTCAGGGGGTCAAAGGAGCGCTGTGACAATTCCCAAAGTTCACTCTGCTGCCACCAGGGCCAGGCTCCATTAGCACGTAGGACAGGGTGGTTATCACAGGTCACTGACACCGGCCCGCTCTAATGGCTTTTCCTGTGGCCTTATCAATGCCGTGCACAAAGTGGCTCCCCCCAGCCTTCCCCTATGATCTCAGAGCTCTGTTTACAGCTATCTCCCCGCACCAGGCACCAGCCCAGGCAGCAGACGCTGAGAAATGCCAGGACACGGCCATGGGACAGGCTGCAAAGTGCCTGAGATGGACAAGGAGTCACCAAAGAGGGATATTTTTTTTTTTTTTTCCACTGCACGCCCCGCTCCTTTCCAAAAAAAACCCAAAATAAATGTAAAGTTTTTGAGTTCCCAAGGAAAACTCGACAAGCCCGAGCTCTGAAACAGAAGAACCACAGAGTTTCCATGGTGGGGTTTGTGTTGCACTGTGGAATAAAAGGAACAAGCGGTGCTACAAAGAGAAAAAAGGTTTGGTTTCATCTGAAAGGCAGGGCTGGGTGGCTCTCATTGTTGGAGTTGTGGTTCCTAAAGAGCCTCCCTGGTGCCTTGAAAGGAGAACTTCAATTGTTCTGCCCCCTCTGCAAAGCACAAATATTTTTGGTGGGGATGCTGAGCCCCCGAGAGGGTGGGGAGGGAGTGGGGTGAGCTGAGCCCCCCTGCCCAACCCCATCCGAAAAAGCAGGAAAAGGAGGATTCGGGCAGGCAGCACCAGCAGCATCACACCTGTGAGAGGAATTAAAATGATTTGAGTGCAGGGCTGGCAGGAGAACCAGGATCCACAGGATCCCCCATTTCCAACAGAATCTGCTCCATGTGGCCATCCCAGGTGGGAATTCCACGGGCTCACCTCGAGCCCAGGGACCCCTGAGCAGCTCCTGCAGCAAAACCTTGTGATTCCAGAGATAATCCCAAAACAAAACCTCGCTTCTCCTCCCAAGGCTGCGCTGGCTGGGCACTAAGAGATACAAAACTTGTCCTTCCCTAAAATTCCCAAGGAGAGCTGTTCCAAAAGGATACAGACTATCCACCCTGACAAGATATTCCAACACGGATTGTTTGCAGTAAAACAGGGGGGTTATTATTAACTGTACTTTTTTTTTTTTTACCTTTTTAATGCACTTTGTGCATCAAAGCAGCTCGAGGGTTGGGGGAGAGGCAGCACAGATAAAAATGTCAGTGCTGAGATAGGACAAATTTATAGTAAATCCCTGTCAGCTCCCATTTATCTAAATTATCCAGCTCTGGATTCTCCAGAAATCCTTCAGCAGCTCCAGCTTTTAAGGCTGTTTTTACCTCAGAATCCGCTCCCTTTTTCTTTCTGCCTTGCTGCCTCTGTTTTTGGACACTTGTTCTTTCCCCTAAAATGACCCCTTTGTAGCTGGGATCAAAGAGCTGGGAGTGTCAATCCCAGTGTCTTCAGGAACATGTGAAGAACCTCAAAGTAATTGGGAAGCAATTAGCACCGAGCTAAAAAAACCCACCCCGCCGAGGCAGAGCCTAAATGAGCACTAACAGGCTCAGGGAAGAGTTTAAGGGACTTAAATCACCCTCAGCTGCCTCCTGACAACTTTTTGGGAGCACCTTCAGTGCAGCCCACTCTCCCTTGAGTTTTTTTGGCTTTTTTTTTTTTTTTTTAAATTTCATTCCTTTCTGCTTTGGGTTCGCTCTTTGCTTTCTGCCTCGCTGCAGCTTAGGGGAAACATGAAACACAAAACTGCTTTTCATTTTCTGTTGTGTAAAGCGAAGCCATCCCATGTCTTGGCCTGGAAATCCAAGGCACCCAGCAGCTGCTGAGATGCTCCTGCAGATAAACCAGCTGGCCCAGGCCTCACCTCTCCTCCTTTATTTTGGATATTGATCAAAGCAGCCCCAGCATTACACAGACTTTGGTCAGAGGCAGCATAAAAGATCGACCCATCAATGGTGAAATCACGTCCTGGGTCTGTTCTTTAGATCACGACATTGCTGTTTTGCACAGCCCCTCTGCCAGGAGGGGATGGAGCTGACGCCACCAGCCCAGGCTGCTGACGGCCTGAGATGGGCCAGGGCTGCAGAGCTCGGCCTGGGCTGGGCTTGGGGCTCAGGGTCAGCCCAAACCAGGCCAGGCCTTGCCCAGCTGACCCTGAAATCCCTGGGTTTGCTGCCAGTGCCCCTCCTAAACCTGTCACTGCTTTGGGATGGAGGGACCCTGAAGATGTTGGGATGTTTTGTTTGAAATCTGCAGAGATCCAAACCCTTCCCATGCCCATCTCGCCCTCAGGCAGCCCCTTCCTCCCCAGGAAAGGAACTGGGATGAACAATCCCATAAAACATCCCAGGAGAGCCTGAAATGGCCGAAGAGAACCTGGGCTGGCCTTAGGGCTCAGGGTCAGGTCAAACCAGGCCAGGCCTTGCCCAAATGACCCCAAAATTCTCATGCCTTAGACTTGCTGCCAGCGCCCTCCTTAAACCATTCACAGATTCCCAGACTGGTTTGGGATGGAGGCACCCTGAAGATGTTGGGATGTTTTGTTTGAGATCTGCAGAGATCCAAACCCTTCCCATGCCCATCTCTCCCTCAGGCAGCCCCTTCCTCACCAGGGAAGGAACTGGGATGAACAATCCCATAAAACATCCCAGGAGAGCCTGAAATGGCTGAAGAGAACCTGGACTGGGCTTGGGGCTCAGGGTCAGCTCAAACCAGGCCAGGCCTCAGCCAGCTAACCCTGAAATTCCCATCTTAGACTTTCTGCCAGTCCCACTCCTTAAATCGTTCACAGATTCCCAGACTGCTTTGGGATGGAGGCGCCCTGAAGAAGCTGGGATGTTTTATCCCAGATCAGCAGAAGTCCGAACTCTCCCCACACCCATCTCTCCCTCGAGCAGCCCCTTCCTCCCCAGGAAAGGAACTGGGATGAACAATCCCATAAAACATCCCAGGAGAGCCTGAAATGGCTGAAGAGAACCTGGGCTGGGCTTGGGGCTCAGGACCATCCCAAACCAGGCAAGGCCTTGCCCAACTGACCCCAAAATTCTCATGCCTTAGACTTGCTGCCAGTGCCCTCCTTAAACCATTCACAGATTCCCAGGTTTGGGATGGAGGCACCCTAAAGAAGTTGAGATATTTTGTTTGATATCTGCAGAAATCCAAACCCTTCCCATGCTCATCTCTCCCTCAGGCAGCCCCTTCCTCCCCAGGAAAGGAATTGGGATGAACAATCCCATAAAACATCCCAGGAGAGCCTGTCCTGCCCCGCAGCCGCCACCACGCCAAGGTCCAGCTCTCAATTAACCCCCGCCTGACCTTCCTTCACTTTCTTTCCCCCTGCTCTGCCCTTCCTGCCAAAGTTCAGCGTTTCCTGGAAAAGTCTCCGTGCCTGTTGGATGTTGTCCTTCGCCTTGGTTGCCGAGGGAAGGATTTGCAGGATTTACAGGTGCCTGGCCCCCTCTGGAAGCCCATGACCGCGGGCTGACCCCCCGGTACAATATGTGAACTCCTGCCCTGCTGATAAGGCTGCCAGATAGGAGCAGGAGTTTGCAAATAATCCTTTGGGAATTTATAAGCAGCGCAGCCATAAAACCGAGGTGACTGGAAGGTCGATTTCACTAAAAATAATAAATATCTCAATGTTTATTCAACGTGGGCCTTTTTAACTGCAGGCCAAGCTCTGAGATAACGCCATTGTAAATGACAAATATTGGGAGTTTTGGGGAACTATTACATTATGATCCTTCCGTCTGACACTGCCGGGGCCGTTCCCTCGATGCTGTGCAGGATCTCTGACACTGCTCCACCCGAGCTGGGCCTAGAAAGCCAGGCCAGGATTCAGGCTCAGGTCAGCAAAAGGGCAGTTTGCTGCTCAGGGGCCTTTTTCTCCTGCTCCTGGCTCCCAAAAACACCTTCCCTGGAGCTGTGCTCGGATTTCTGCTGGTTGTTAGCTCTCGTTCCTGTTTGGAGGGTCTGGGCTGGGGATGAACAGGAGGAATGGGAGCAGGGAAAGGAATGGGAGCAGGGAAAGGAATGGGATGGCAGATTTCATAAATCCCTGCTTTATTCTGGAACTCTGTCCAGCCTCTGTTCTAGCTCAGCCTTCACAGGGCATCACAAGGGCCACGTCCCTGCAGGACGGGGACTGCTGGAAAACCCTTTCCACAAAGGAATTGTCCCAATACCCGACCTAAACCTCACCTGGCTGTTTCCTCTCATCCCATCCCATGTTCCCCCCTGTCCCTTGTAGGGACACCACCACCCAGGCCCCTGCACCATTCCCACCTCCAGAAGGAGACAATCCCACCCAGGTCCATCCCAGGGATCTGCTGCTTCCCCCGACACATTTCTGAGGATCAATCCCTATTTCTGATTAGAAAGACAACAAAATCCTCAATGCAGAGACAAACCCATTTCTGTTATGTGAAGCAAAGCAATTCCATTCTTGGCCTTGAAATCCATGGAATGTAACCACTTGGAATGTTCAAAACTGCCCCATCCACCAGCAGAAGCTGCTGACCCTTCTCAGAACACCTTTGTGGACAATCACACCAGCAAATGCATAATAAATCCAAATTAAATCCATATTAAATCCAAATTAAATCCATAATAAACCCATATTAAACGCGTATCAAATCCATGTCAAACTCTCGTGTCAAACCAAGGCCTGGCAGCCCCTCCAACAGGATTCCTAACCCATCTCCATGATCCCCATTCCTCCCTGAAGCTTCCCCAAATAAAGTGGCACTTTCAGCCCCCTTCCCCCCCCCCCAGCCTTTCAGCTCCCTCCTAATTCCCAATTAACAAACTCCTGCTCCTCCCAGCTCCGCCTGGAGCGCTGGGATATTCCTCCAAGATAAACACAGCCACACATTTTGGGGAGGGGAGCTTCTCATTCCATGAAAATCTCACGGCAACGCGGCCAAATGACCTAATTATGAACAGATGAGGGGCACAAAAAGATGTTTTATAGGAACGGGGCTTCTGACAGTTCTTTTCCTTCAGCAAACCCGTGTGGATCGCTGGAGACGCCGGGAACTGGGAAACAATTCCCTCTCCAGGCTGGGAAGGGAGGAAAGCTGGCAACACAGAGCTCCTTTCATCTCCTGCCTGGGATTTGGCTGCCCAGCCACAGGGTAAGAGCTCCACGACAGCTCCTGGGCTCCAATGGCCCTGGAAAAGGGATGCAGGTTCCCTGGAATGGCAGATGCAGGGCCTGGATGCTCCTGGAAGCTCCTGGAAGGTTGGAGGGTGGGCTCCAAATGTCCCTAAAAAGAGATGAGACTCCACAAGTTCCTTGGATCAGGAGATTCAAGGCTCGGATGCATCCTTGAAATTCAGAGTTGAGTTGAAGGGTGAGCTCCAAAGGTCCAGGAAAAGGGATGAGACTCCACAAGTTCCTTGGAATGGCAGATTCAGGGCTTGGATGCTGCTGGAAACATCCTTGGAATTCAAAGCTGGATGGTGAACTCCAAATGTCCCTAAAAAGGGATGAGGCTCCACAGCTTCTCTGGATCTGGAAATTCAAGGCTCAGATGCATCCCAAAAATTAAAATTTGGAGGATGAGCTCCCAAGGCACTGGAAAAGAGATCCAGGTTCCTTGGAATGGCAAAATCAAGGCCTGGATGCTGCTGGAAGCATCCCTGAAACCCAGAGTTGGAGCATGAGTTCCAAAGGTCCCTAAAAAGGGATGAGGCTCCACAGGTTCTGTGGGTCAGGAGATTCAAGGCTTGGATGCTTCCCAAAATTCAGAGTGGGAGGATGAGCAGGTTTCCGGGTCCTTTTCCCTACTCACTCCTTGGAATGGCACATTCAAGGCTTGGAAGCATCCCTGAAATTGAAGGTTGGAGAGAGAGCTCCACAGGCCCAGGAAAAGGGAAGAGACTCCACAATTTCCTTGGAATGGGACAGTCAAGGTTTGGAAACATCCCCAAAATTCAAATTAGGAGGGTGAGCTCCCAAGGCCCTGGAAAAGGGATGAGACTCTGTAAGTTCCTTGGAAAGGCAGATTCAGGGCTTGGATGCTCCTGGAAGCATCCCTAAAATGGAAAGTTAGAGGGTGAGCTCCAAGTGTCCCTAAAAAGGGATGAGGCTCACAAGTTCTTTGGATCAGGAGATTTAAGGCTTGGATGCATCCCTGAAATTCAGAGTGGAAGGGTGAGCTCCAAAGGCCCAGGAAAAGGGATGAGACTCCACAGGAGGAACAGGAGATTTAAGGCTTGGATGCTACTGGAAGCATCCCAAAAATTCCCAATTCAAAGTTGGAGCATGAGCTCCAAAGGTTCATTATCTGCCTTCCTTATAAATTAATATTTGAAAAAAATCACCGCACTCAGAATTCCCAGGAGCCAGTCTGTGGAAACAGGAGCTCCCTGGGACAGCTCCAAGGAACCATTTCCAGTCAAAAAACAAACTCCTGGCACAATCTGTGGGATTTTTTCCCTCAGGAATCTCAGAGTGATCCGGGCAAGGGTGGATTTGGGGATGGCAGCAAAGCTGCTCCTGTCAGACAGAGCTGGCAGGGCAGTGAAGGTCTCCAAGGTGCAGAAAACGATCCATTTCTGAGGAATTCTTGCCCAAAACTCCTCCTTTTCCATGGAATAGTGAAATTACTGTGGCCAAAGAAGAATTCTTGGAGAAAACAGCATCGGAATCTGACCAATTCCTGCCCAAAACTCTCCCATTTTTCAGGGAATAACAAAATCGCTGCATCCAAAAAAAAGTATTCCTGGAGAAAACAGCATCAGAATCCAAACCATTTCTGCCCCCAAACTCCTCCATTTGTACGGAATAACAAAGTTACTGAATGCAAAGAATCCTTGGAGAAAATGGGATCAGAGAATCCAACCAATTCCTGCCCAAAACTCTCCCATTCCCACAGAATAACAAAATTTCTGCATCCAAAGAGGGATTCTTGGAGGAAACAGCATCAGAATCCAACCAATTCCTCCCCAAAATTCCTCCGTTCCCACGGAAAAACAAAATTGCTGCATCCAAAGAGGAATTCTTGGCACAAACAGCATCAGAATCCAACCAATTCCTCCCCAAAATTCCTCCATTACCAAGGAATAATGAAGTTAACAAATGCAAAGAATTCTCGGAGAAAATTGTATCAGAATCCAACCAATTCCTGCCCAAAGTTCTCCCATTTCAATGGAATAATTAAGTTAATGAATCCAAAGAATTCCTGGAGCAAACAGCATCAGAATCCAACCAATTCCAGCCCCAAAATTCTCCCATTCCCACAGAGTAATTCACTTTCCCTGGAGTCAAACAGCATCAGAATCCAACCAATTTCTGCCCAAAACTCCTCCATTCCCATGGAATAACGAAACTCCTGCACCCAAAGAGGAATTCTTGGAAAAAACAATGTCAGAATCCACCCAATCCCTGCCCAAAACTCTCCCATTTCAATGGAATAATGAAGTGAATGGATCCAAAGAATTCTTGGAGGAAACAGCATCAGAATCCGGCCAATTCCAACCCAAAATTCCTCCATTTCCAAGGAATAATGGAATTACTGGATCCAAAGAGGAATTCTTGGAGCAAACAGCATCAGAATCTGACCAATCCCTGCCCAAAATTCCTCCATTTCCAAGGAATAATGGAATTACTGGATCCAAAGAGGAATTCTTGGAGCAAACAGCATCAGAATCCAACCAATCCCTGCCCAAAATTCTTCCATTCCCATGGAAAAACAGAATTTCTGCATCCAAAGAGGAATTCTTGGAGAAAACAATGTCAGAATCCAACCAATTCCTCGCCAAAATTCCTCCGTTTCCAAGGAATAATGGAATTACTGGATCCAAAGAGGAATTCTTGGAGGAAAGCCCAACAACTACGAAATATAAACACATGAAAAATTCCAGATTTGGGACAGCAGGAGAAACTTCCTTTGCGTTTCCGTGCCCTGCTCGAAGGAATTCCACAGATTTTCCCCAAATCCATCCATCCCTCGGGGATTTTTTCCTCCCTCAGGGATCCAAGGATAAAGGAGGGAGGGGCAGCTCCATGGAATTCCCCAGAGCAGGAAAATCCCGGATTCACTCACCAGGACGGAGTAGATGTGGAGGCATCGATAGACCGGGGAGAAATCCACCAAATCCTGGGCTCCAGGCACCTAAAGCAGGGAGAAAATCCATGAAAAAGCCGGGAAACTCACCAAAAATCCATGGATGGGGAGTAAAACTGCAAGAAATTTAAATACGGATACATGGAACTCTAAAATATAAAGTGAAATCCTGAAAAAAATCACATTTAAATAAGTTCGTCGCTCCAAAAAAATCACATTTAGGTGAATGAAACTAAAAAAAAAATCAAATTTAAGTAAGTGTCACTCTAAAAAATCCCATCTAGGTGAGTGCAAGTCATAAAAATTTCATTTATAAGTAAGTAGAATGGCAAAAAATTTAAATATGGGTGAGTGGAACTCTAAAATATCAAAGAGAGACAAGTAAAATCCTAAAAAAAATCACATTTAAATAAGTTTGTCGCTCAAAAAAAATCACATTTAGGTGAATGAAACTAAAAAAAAATCAAATTTAATTAAGTGTCACCCTAAAAAATCCCATCTAGGCAGTGCAAGTCATAAAAATTTCATTTATAAGTAAGTAGAATGGCAAAAAATTTAAATATGGGTGAGTGGAACTCTAAAATATCACAGAGAGACAAGTGAAATAATAAAAAAAAACCCAAATATAAATGAGAGTCACTAAAAAAAATCATATTTAGGGGATTGTAGCTCTAAAAAATTTAAATTTAAATGAGCGTCAGTCCAAAAATTCCCATCCAGGTGAGTGTAGCTCATGAAAATTCCATGGATAAATAAGGAGAACTGAAAAGAAATTAAATATGGGCAAGTGAAACACTAAAAAAATTAAATATGGGCAAGTGAAACACTAAAAAATTAAATATGGGCAAGGGAAACACTAAAATATCCCATGGAGAGGAGTGAAATCTTCTCCAAAAAAATCAAATATAAATGAAAGTCACTCTAAAAAAATCACATTTGGGTAAATGAAATGAAAAAAATCCTATAAATCATATTTGCTTTATCATAAATTATGTAAAAATATAATTTATCAAAATCTTTTATCGAGAATTATAATAAATCAGTGTCGCTCCAAAATGCCATTTTTAGGTGAGTGCAGCTCTAAAAAAAAAAATAAAATTAAATCAATCCCACATTAAATAAATAAAAAATCACATTTGGGAAAATGAAGTACTAAAAAAAAATCACATTAAATCAGTGTAACTCCAAAAAAAAATCACTTTTAGCTGAGTGAAGATCTAAAAAATTGCAATTTCAATAAATTCCACTCGACAAAAAATCACATTTAGGTGAATATAACTCTTAAAAATTCAATTATAACTAAATTCCACTCTAAAAAAAAAATCACATTTAAATGAGTTCAACTCTAAAAAAAATCTCATAAATGAACACCACTCTAATAAATTAAATTTAAATGAATAAAACTGTAAAAAAAATCACATCTGTATCAGGGTAACTCAAAAAAAAAATCACTTTTAGGTGAGTGTAGATCTAAAAAATGCTAATATTAAATAAGTGTCACTGCAAAAAATCACTTTGAGGTGAGCGCAACTCTAAAAAATTCAAATATAAATAAATTCCACTCCCAAAAAATCACATTTAAGCAAATGAAACTACAAAAAAAATCACATCTATACAAGTGTAACTCAAAAAAAAAATCACTTTTAGGTGAGTTTAGCTCTAAAAAATTCAAATACAACTCAATTCCATTCTAATAAAATCACTTTTAGGTGAGTTTAGCTCTAAAAAATTCAAATAGAACTAAATTCCATTCTAATAAAATCACTTTTAGGTGAACATAACTGTAAAAAAATCATATTTAAATAAGTTTATCACCCCAAAATATCATTTATAGGTGAGAGCAGCTCCAACACCAGCGGCTCCAGGGTAAAGCCAAGATTCCAGGTATGGAAAAATCCATTTCATTCCTGGGATTTCCCTAAATATTCTGATTTTTCAGGGTTTGGAAGCGGCAAAATGCCCTTTCATGTTGGTTTTGCTCCACTGAAACCCCACGGAACGCTCGGACTCATTCCAGGCACAGAATCCAAGGGATCCTGGCACCAGCCCTGCTCTCCTTCCGCAACAAAAAGTGGGGGAAAAAGGCAAAATCCGGGCAAAAAACCCAAGCCATTCTTTGGATTTCACGTTCCATTTGCTGGAAAGTTCCATTTGGGTTTGATTTTTCCCGGTTTTTCCCCTCGGGAAGAGGCAGTAGGGAGGATCCAGGATGGGGATGAGGAAGGGAATTTGGGCTGGGTGGGATCAGAGGGGGAATTTGCATTTTGTGTCCTTTGGAGATGTTCCTTTGGCACTCCTTGGGCTGGGCTGAAAGCTCTGGCATCCCAAATCCCGGGAAAGGGGCAGGGATGAAAGAAGGGAAAAGGGGCAGGGATGAAAGAAGGGAAAAGGGGCAGGGATGAAAGGGGCAGGGAAAAGGGAAAAGGATGAAAGGCTCCATGGACAGCCCTGGCAATGGTGTTGTTTTCCCGGATTTTAATGAGGCTGGCAGGGAGCTGGGGTGAGGAAAGGGCAGCTCGGGGCTCAGGGAGGATTCCCAACCCCAGGCAGGGTGCTGGACACTCCTCAGCAGGGATGGGGAGGGAAAAATGGGATTGGGAGAAACTGTGAGGTGGAAATGGAGCTGGTAAAGGATTGCAGGGTGTGAGGGAAACCAGTCCTGGCTGGAGCTGGAATGGGGGATCCCAGGATCCCAGACTGGTTTGGGATGGGAGGGACATTAAAGCCCATCCTGGGGTGATCCCAGTGCTGCAGGATGGGATTCCCACATCTGCACCCTCAGGCACTGCCTCTGGAGCTGCTCTGGGAGCAGCCTGGGATGGTGGAAGTGTCCCTGGCCACGGCAGGGCTGCAGTGGGATGGGATTTTGTGGGAAAAACTCCTCTCTGATGTGGAACTGGAGTGAAACAATCTCCTCCATGCAAGGAAAATCAGATCTCAGCACTGCAGAGGTTCCTGGCTGGAGCTGAAATGAGGGATCCCAGGATCCCAGACTGGTTTGGGATGGGAAGGATCCTAATGGGGGACCCTGAGGTGATCCAGGATGGGATTCCCACACCTGCACCCTCAGGCACTGCCTCTGGAGCTGCTCTTGGAGTAACCTGGGATGGTGGAAGTGTCCCAGGCCACGGCAGGGCTGCAATGGGATGGGATTTTGTGGGAAAAACTCCTCTCTGACGTGGAAGTGGAGTGAAAAAATTCCTTCTTGGGAAGGAATTCCTGGCTGGAAGGGTGGGGAGGGGCTGGGCTGGAATTCCCAGATTTGAGGTGGCTGCCCCTGGATCTCTGGGAGTGCCCAAGGCCAGGCTGGATCCACCTGGGACAGTGGGAGGTGTCCTTGCCCACGGCAGGGGTAGAACTGATGATTTTTAAGGTCCCTTCCATCCCAAGCCATTCCATGATTCCATGAAATTCTCCCTCTGCCTGGATTAACACATCACACAATGACCCTGTCTCACATTCACAAGTTCAGGTGTTTATCTGCTATTTCAATATTCAGACACATCTAAAAATCCACTGCACTTAGCACCAAGAAGTGCCTGCATTTCCTGAGGCAGAGCTGCACTGCCAGCGCTCCCAACAATCCATAAATCCCTGATTTTTGGGACGTGCCGATGCCACGGGAGCTCGGGCTGCCCCAGGCCAGGACTGATGGCTCCCCTGCCACCCCCTCCAGCCCAATCCTGCTTTTTATTCCTCTTGATTTCCAGAACAAAGGATTTATTCATCTTATCCCAAAAATTTCCCAGTCCACACAACATCAACCTCCCAATCTCATTCCCAAATCCTGCAGCAGGCACGTTCCCAGAGCTGGAAACACCCAGAGCCCTCCTGCAAGTGGGGTTAAACGATCCCTGCAGCACATTTAACCCCTGCAAGGCGAGTCTGCCACGGAAACCTGCAGCCCTGGCTGCCACCAGCACGGGGATGGCTCAGAGTTTAGGGAAACCTTGCTCTGGGTTTGGATTATTTGGGAGAGGAGGGTTAATTTGGGATATGAAAGTTAATTTGGGATGCAAGGGTTAATTTGGGATAGGAGGGTTAATTTGGGATATGAAGGTGAATGTGGGAGAGGAGGGTTAATTTGGGATACAAGGGTTAATTTGGGAGAGGAGAGTTAATTTGGGATAAAAGGGTTAATTTGGGATACGAGGGTTACTTTGCGATATGAGGGTTAATTCAGGACACAAGGGTTAATTTGGGATACAAGGGTTAATCTGGGATACAAGGGTTAATTCAGGATATAAGGGTTAATTTGGGACACGAGGGTTTGGATCTTGGTGGGTTTTGTTGTCAAAGCAGGACACGAGCCAGGTTCTGTCCCCCAGTGAGGGTGACAACCCTGCAGACTGGAACAGCAGGAATTCCAGAGGAGCCAAATCCAGGGATTTGGGAACCATCCCAGGGTCCCACTGATGGGAATCCATGGATGAGCTGGGGCACAGGGACACGGGACAGGACACACAACCCACAGGGGCTCCACTCCAGGACAGGGCACGAGCACGGGGGGACTGCAGGTGACACAAACAGGAATTGTCCCCAAAACTCCACGGCTGCCCCCAGCCACGGCTCCGCTCCAATCCAGCTCTGGAGTCCTCAGGAAAAGGATCTGGAGCTGCTGGAGAGAGCCCAGGGGACATCAGGGAGCTGGAACCAGGCTGGGAGAGCTGGGAACGTTCACCTGGAGAAGGGAAGGCTCCAGAATCCCTTCCCCGGGCACGCTCCAGTTGCTCCATGTCTCTCTTGTCGTGCAGAGCCCAAAATTAGAATGGCTCCATTTCTACGTGAGAGATTTTTTTGGCCAATAAATCAATAATTTTCTTTCCAAAAAGGACAATTCCCCAGGAGGATTCACTCTGGTGACCTAGGGACAGCACACAGGGAATGTCTGGAGCTGTGCCAGGGCAGGCCAGGCTGAGATCAGGAAAGGTTCATCCCCAGAGGGTGCTGGCACTGCCCAGGCTGCCCAGGGAATGGGCCCCGAGGGTGCCAGAGCTCCAGGAGCATTGGGACACTGCTCCAGGGATGCCCAGGGTGGGATTTTGGGGGGTCTGGGCAGGGCCAGGGCTGGATGGATGATCCCTGTGGATCCCTTTCCATTAAGGAGATTCCCTGATTCTATGAGGAAGGAACACGGGGAACTCAAAGCTGATCAGGAACAAACTGCTCGCTTTTCTCTGCCACATGGGATCTCCTCCATGGGGCTCCTCCATGGGGCTCCTCCATGGCATCTCCTTCATGGCATCTCCTCCATGGCATCTCCTCCATGCCATCTCCTCCATGCCATCTCCTCCATGGCATCTCCCACATGGGATCTCCTCCATGGGAACTCCTCCATGCCATCTCCTCCGTGGGATCTCCTCCATGGGATCTCCTCCATGGGATCTCCTCCAGGACACCTGGCCAGGTGCACCTGGAGGGTCCCATGGCTGCTGCCCCTCCCCCACTGCTCTTCATCACCACGGACAGCGGCCACTGCCCACCCTGGGACCGGGACTGGGATGGGGACAGCCCTTCCTGCCCATCCCCAGCTGCAGGGTCACCTCCTGTGAGGCCACCAAAGTGCCACCACACCCAGAGATGGGATTCACCTGCCTGAGATAGGCCAGAACCATGGAACCATGGAATGGGTTGGGTGGGAAGGGACCTTAAATCCCATTTGGATCCAAATCCAGGGACGCCTCCCCCTGTCCCAGGCTGCTCCCGCCCCAGTGCCCAGCCTGGCCTCGGGCACTGCCAGGGATCCAGGGGCAGCCCCAGCTGCTCTGGGAATTCCAGCCCAGCCCCTGCCCACCCTCCCAGCCAGGAATTCCTTGCCAAGATCCCAGCCCAATCTGCCCTTTGCCAGTGGGAGCCATTCCCTGTGTGCTGTCCCTGCAGGCCTTGTCCCCAGTCCCTCTGCAGCTCTCCTGGAGCCCCTCCAGGCCCTGCCAGGGGCTCTGAGCTCTGCCTGGAGCCTTCCCTTCTCCAGGGAACATTCCCAGCTCTCCAGCCTGGCTCCAGCCCTGCAGCAGCTCTGGGGCCTCATTCCATGCTGATGTAGGAAGGTGGAGCCCACCCAGAGGGTCCCAGAGCAGGGCCAGGTTGCTCAGGGCTGACCCCACAATTCCATCCCCATGAAGGAAGGTGTGACCTCACTCTGCTCTGGATGCACAGTAGCCATGGAAAGGAGGGAATGGATTTGCAGGGAGAAAATAGAAAGCCCAGAACCACTTGAACAATCTCCACTTCAAATTTCCAGCTTGTCCTTGGTCCCCTCCCTGGCTGCTCAGGGGCTGTCACAGTCAGGGTGACAAACACTCCCCAGCCCAGGGACTGGCTGTAGCTGAAAACATCATTTTCCTGACAAAAGAGACTTCAATAAATGAGAAAAGCCATCCAGAGGGGCAGACAGAACTTCCCAAAAAGACCCAGAACACGGCTGAATCCCAAGGAATGCAGGTCTGGATCTCTGAGCTGCCTTTCCTGAGCCACTGGGCTCTATTCCATGGGAAACATCCCAAATCCCAGGTGAACCAGCACTGGGAGGAAGGAGAAACCAACATCATCCTCAGGTTATGTGGGATAACACCAAAACCCTCTGTCAGGTCCCAGGAAGCTGCAGCAGGAAGGGAAGGAAAGAAGGGAGAACACCAAGGAATTCAAATTTCCACCTCCCATCCTGACAGAATCCCTTATCCAAAGACAAACCAGGACAAAGGAAAAGGCAAAGATTGGGTTATGGAGCAATGTTTCCATGTGGGATGGATGTTCTCCAGCAGCACCAAGCTGCTGGGACAGACTGGGGTGGGCAGTTCCCAATCCTTGGCCTCTCTGCTGAGCCCAGTAATGGGAATAGGGATAAAACCACAAAATAAAACCAAATTTTGAGACACATCCTACGCTCTCCAGCCTCTTCTGCACCTTCAGGACTCCCCCATGAGCAAGGAGCAAACCTCTTGAGACACCACAGGCACCCCACAGTGCTGGTTTGGTGTTTACCTCTTCCTCCTCATCCTCATCCTCCACATCCAGGATCCCTGAATCCTGCTCCGACATGGGGCTGGTGTTCTTCACCTCCAGCTCGGAGCTGGCACTGAACTCCTTCTTGGATTTCTTCCCTCCGCTAATCCTGGGCTGCTGGGACACGATGTTGTCCAGGTTCCTCTGCTGCTGTGCCTAGGAGAAAACACAGATTTCACCTGGGATTTAATTTGGTTTTCAGGCACGAGGCGCAGCCAGCCCTGGAAGGGGACAAAGGAGGCCGGAGGCGCCACGCGCTCGGCGGAATTCCGACACGTCGCCTTTTCCCCAACCCAGATATTCCCAGATCCATTTGCAAAGCAAGCCAGGGATTATGCAACAATCCAAACACGCTCCTGACTCTTTCCAAATCCCAAGGCCCCGGCCCCCGTGCTGCCACATTGATCCGTTTACGGCCCAGCTGCAGCAATATTCGCCCGCGGGCCATGTGGTGACTGTCACAGGCCGCGCTCGGGGACCTCCTGAACCGCTGGATTTGTTCCTCTTTTCCAGCCGTGGCGGCACAAAACATTCCACATCTGGACCCCAGAGGTTCCTGAAAGCATTTTTGTGGGAGCCCAGGAGGGTTTAATTGCACATTGTTGATGTGCGGAACGAGCTGTAAAAGGTGCTCAAGGAAAACGTGCTGGAAGCAGCGGGATGGAGGGCTGGGAACACGCGGAGTTATTCCAGGGATTTTGGGGTTGTCTGGCAGCTGAGGTCACACTGTGCCCTCCTGCAAAAATTCCATTGTTTTCCCTTTGATATGGAGCACAATAACCACAGGAAAAGTGGTTCAGCCCCACTTGTTAAGGAGCTGATCAAGTTCAAACCGGAGGGCAAGGAATGGGAACAGCACGAACACACAAGGGGTCTCCAGGGCCAAATCCCAGCCAAAACCAGGGAAAAAAGGCCAATCCCGTGGATGTGGCGGTGCTGGACTCGTGGGTTTGCCTGCTGGTGTAACTAGAAAATAAACACTCGGAAAACCTGGAATTTATACGGATTTAAACACAGATTTGGAGGATTCCTCCCCGTATTGTGCTGTTGATTTTTTATGTATCAGGAGAAAGGTGTGTGGGAATCATGGACAGGATATTCAGGATCCTCTCATTCCATGGGCAAGGACACTTTCCACAAGCCCAGGTAGCTCCTGGACATTCTAGAATTCCAGGATTCTCTGAGGTGGCAAAAGGGGCCCATCCCCTTCCCTATGGGAATGTGGCAGCCAGGGTTTAGAAGGAAGCAGGAAAACCATGAAACCTGTTGGAGATCAAGCTGTCAGCAACACCAAGGGAGAATTAAAATATTATTAATGACTATTAAAAATCACTAATTATTAATTACTTTTGCTAGCTGAAGTGCAGAGAGCACAAAGCTTTATCCATGTGCAAACCTCCCAAATTATTTTCTTTTCGACACTTGGAAGTTTTAACATCCCCCCCAAAATAATTCGGGAGCAGCTTTGATTTTTGCCAGCCTCAAAATCCCTTTGGAATCTCCCCTTGGGAAGCAAAACCCCACCAGGGACCGAGCACTGGAGTAATTCCTACATCTGAGGAATACTGAAATCCAAGCATGGCATGAAGACCCCATTCTTTGGGAAATCCAGGCATGGACATCCCATTCCTTGGAAAATCCACCTCAAAGTGCTCCTCACCCCGAGCACACACAATCAGCCCTGAATTAATTAATGAGCTGGGCAATCCATGACAAAATTCCGTGTAGAAAGCTGCCCCTGGAGGCGGCTGCAGCGGGAACAGGAGCGAATCCTTGGATCGGGATGTGAATCCTTGTGGGATGTGTTATCCCACAGCACAACCTTGACCTCTAGTGGTTGGAAAGCAGGAGCAGCCCTGGAGTTTATTTACTCCGAGTGCTCCTCCCAGCTGAGCCAGGGGACTCCCAACCCCATCCCTTTAAAAAAATCTTTTCAGGGACGAATCCCAACAATGGGAATTCTTGCAACAAAGCCCCAGAGGGAAAGGTCTGGGTGGACACTGCCCAGGACAAAGTTTTGCTCCCGACGTCAGGACGCGAAGCCGTTGGGGAAAGGGGCATTTTTGGCACCGGGATTTTCGGACTTCAGAGGCAGCACTCTATAGAAAGGCCTTGCAACATCCCATAAAGGGAATTAGGACTTCAAAAAGGGGCGGGAGCGCTTGGTCCTTCAGAAGAGAACACAACAAAGGGTCGGGGCTCGGGCCCGCCCAGCGCTGCCATGAGTTTCCCAACCCAGGCCTAATGAAGTTATAACCCTGAATCCACTGGAAATTCCCCCAAAAGCAAGCCCAGTGCACTCATTAAACCCTCCAGTTTATGTAATCCTTCTCCTTCTGGAGAGGGGAGAATCAAAGAGTGGGAAAAGGCGCAGTTTTGGATGAAGCCCTGAGCTGGACACGGATCGTTAATCAGGGCGGAGCGGGCCCGGAGCGCACAGGCGGTCATGGGAGAGGGAAATTTGGGATAACGAGCTGGAGGATGCTGCTGCCAGCCCTGGACTTCTCTGCCCCAGCCCTCGGTGTGAAACACACGGCATATCAGGCTGGACATGGA
Source organism: Montifringilla adamsi (assembly GCA_017590115.1). Lineage (NCBI taxonomy): Eukaryota > Metazoa > Chordata > Aves > Passeriformes > Passeridae > Montifringilla > Montifringilla adamsi. The sequence goes on along the minus strand of JAGGNK010009559.1, from coordinate 964,685 downwards.
ACTGGTGTCACCAAGGATCCATGGAAGTGCTCTCTGAGGATGACCAACCTTGGTCCCACCTCTGTTTTCCAACAGGGATTAATCTTCCCTGTTTTGGGAGCACATCAGGACCAGGTGTCAACATCTATAAGATCCAACCCAAATGCTGATAAGACCTCATAAATTCCAGTTATTTAGAAATCAAGGAAATCTGTCCCTCCGGCATTGCTCCAGGACAAGGAGCCCCACATGGAATTTACCCCCCAAGCTTTGATTTTGCACTTTTCATGCAAATAAACTGATTTATCAAGAGAAGATTTGTGACCTGGACTGAAGTCCAAGAACTAGCTGAGAAAATCACTAGCTGAGAGAATCCAGGAACAGTTTGGGTTAGAAGTGACCTTGAAGTTCAGGAACTAGCTGAGAAAATCACAGAATCCAGGAACAGTTTGGGTTAGAAGTGACCATAAATCCCATCCCATTCCACCCCCAGAGACATCTTCCCCTATCCCAGGGTACCCCAAGCCCCAGTGTCCAATCTGACCTTGGACACTTCCAGGGATCCAAGGGCAGCTACAGCTGCTCCGGGCACCCTCTGCCAGGGCCTGCCCACTCTCGGAATGAAAAAAAAGGAAAAATTTGTATGTCCCAACTCCCAGATATCCTAAAAACCAGCCAGACGATGCTCCCGAAGGCACAAAAGGTTTCCAGCCCACCAGGAGCAACTTGGACCTTGAGGAATCTTCACCCTTCAGGATTTTTGTGGGGGAGTTTTAAACTGGACAAGATTTTCCAGGGATTTGTGCCTGAACAGCCTCACATTCACTCAGTGGAGGTTTGTTGGTCCCTTTCTGGGAACACCAGAGCCAAATCCCGAGCTGCGATGGGCACATTCCCACTGCAGCAGGGACGGGAGCGCCCCAGCATGGAGGAGTGATCCTGGAGCCAGGCCCTGCAGGCCCCAGGAGGAACGGGAATGGCTTTTCCATCTCCACGAGGGCATTCCCAACCCCCCGCTCCCGGCAGGAAACGATCTGGACTGAGGTGACCTAGAAGTGAGAAATATCGAGTTTTCTTCAGCCTGGTGAAGTCAGCGAGGTTTGGGTTTCAGCGTGAGGGAAAGGCAGGGCTGGGGGGAGGCCCAGAGGAAGCAGCTCTGGAGAAATTTGGGATTACCCTAAGGAACTCCCCAGCTCATTCCCAGCACCTCCCCGGGCCGGGGTGCAGCACAACAACCCTTCCATGGATTTGCTGAAAGGATCAAACCTGACCTGCAGAGGAGCACTGGGGGGTTTGGGGGCTCTGTTCCCCACAAAGGGAAGAGGCCCCACATCAAAGGCCGGGTCACACCCGCGGCGCCCTCAGAAAATCCACGGAATCGGGGCTGGAGGAGGCCCAAAGCCCTCAGGGGACGACAAATCCGATCCAAAATCCCCCCACCTTTTGGTGTGGTTTCCAGGAAAGTGAGGCCAGTTTGGGGTTATCCTGTGGAATTGCCTCTGTTATCCAGGACCATCAATCCTGGCTCGCTCTGCTCCATGGGAGCATAAAAAAAGGCAGGAGAGCCAAGGCCTGGTCACAGCTGATGCTGCTTTTAGGACTCAAACACGAAGTGTTGGGATTGTGGAGGTGACGTTCTCTCCAAGCACAGCAACTTGCCTCATCCACAGCAGCCTGGGAGACCAGGAGCACCCCCACCACTGCATCAGGGCAGAATTCCCAGCTCCTGATGGGAATCCTCTATCCAGACTGCCTGGTAGGACAAGCAAAGGCACCTTTCCAGCTCCAGATCCCACGTTTGTGGACTGAGGCTGTCATCAGGCAGTCCAGAAGACTTTTAGAAGACCTGGGACAGCAGGAGGTGTCCCTGCCCATGGCAAGGGTGGAATGGGATGGGATTTAAGGTCCCTTACCACCCAAACCATCCTGGGATTATTTGATGATGTAACTCCTGCACCTCCCTTCTCCGAGGGCTCGACCCTGCAGGATGCAGCTTTGGGGGTTTCTCTTCAAACCCGAAATACAAATTCCCAGAGAGGTGTGGACTCCTCATCCCTGCCAGTGTCCAAGGTCAAGTTGGACAGGGCTTGGAGCAACCTGGGAGAGAGGAAGGTGTCCCTGCTCAGGCAGGAATGGGATGGGATGATTTTTAAGGTCCCTTCCAAACTGGCTACGAGGGTAGGAAAAAAAAGAACCTTAATAAAAAATGACAGTAGGGCTGGAGCCCTGCCAGAGAGCCATTCCAAAGTTATAAAATCCCCCTGGGATCAGATAAAAGCAGGGATTATTATTGCAAGGTGTAAACTCAACACACGGCCGCAGCTCCTGCTTTGAGTTTGCCCGCGGAGCCGGCGCTGTCGGGACGAGGAGGGGCTCGGCCTCTCCCGTTCCCGGTGCTAACTTGTTATCAGAGCAGACAATTTGTTGGAGGTTTGGCTGACAAAGTTCTCCCTGGGCTCAGGAAACGAGGCCCAACAATGGGAGGGTTTTTTTGAACTCCATTCCAGGTCATTAAGTAAAAGGAGTTTGGAAATGCAGCATTGGACGGGTTTGTTCTCCCCAGTGCACAGACTCAGCCTCAAATCCCCCCACTCCTCGTTCCCTAAAAAGTCTCTTCCACCTCAGCCCATCCAGAGCTGAAATCCACCCTGGGTCTGATATTCCTAAACATCAATTTTCCTCAAATACAAGTTTTTGGCATCAAGTGTGTGATGAGGAAAATACAATTCCCCCTTTGCTTTGCTCTCACCCCATGATTTACCCTCATCCCCTGCTGCTGCTCCTTTTCCCAGCCTGGATGTAATCCAGGACTAATTCCATGGATTTTACAGTTCAATATTCCCTGGCCAGAACAAGGGCACCACTGTGGCAGCAGGGATCCCACTGGATTCCCAACAATTCCCGTTTGTGCTGCCCTGGATCCCTGGAAGTGTCCAAGACCAGGCTGGACACTGGGGCTTGGAGCACTCTGGGATAGGAAAAGGTGTTGGGGTTGGAATTAGATGGGATTTGAGGTCCTTTCCAACACAAACCATCCCAGGATTCTGGAGCCCCTCTGCTCTGGAGCCAGGCTGGCAGAGCTGGGAATGTTCCCCTGGAGCAGGGAAAATTCCAGGGAATGCTCAGAGTCCCTGGAGGGGCTCCAGGAGAGCTGCAGAGAGACTGGGGACAAGGCCTGCAGGGACAGCACACAGGGAATGGCTCCCACTGGCAAAGGGCAGATTGGGCTGGGATCTTGGCAAGGAATTCCTGCCTGGGGGGGTGGGCAGGGGCTGGGCTGGAATTCCCAGAGCAGCTGGGGCTGCCCCTGGATCCCTGGCAGTGCCCAAGGCCAGGCTGGACTCTGGGGTTGGATCCACCTGGGACAGTGGGAGGTGTCCCTGCCATGGATGGGATTAAACCCATGGGATGAGCTCAGCCATATTTACCTCCTTGGAGTTCATTCAGTAACTGGGTTAATTCAGCTTTTCACAAAAAACCGATTAAACCTCAGCTGTTTTGGTGAGCCCAGCACTGGGAGAAGGGAATGATCCAGACTCTCCCTTCCAAGGAGAAATTTATCACACAAGGATTGATAAAAAGCTTTGGGCAACCACAGCCTCCGGGTCAGCTGTGCAAAAAAAGCCACTTTTTAAGAAGCCCTTTATGGCCCAAGTGTTGATTTACACTTCTGTGGGATCCAGATCTGCGGGCAGCTTCAAAGGCAGCTCAGTGCTGCGATTACAGAGTTTATTTATCACATTTACACGCAGTGGAGGAGCCGAGAATGAGCTCAGGGCACCGAAGGCAGCAGCAGGAGGAGGAGGAGGAGGAGGAGGATGGGCGTTCCGCAGGGAATTTCAAACACATGAAACTCCTCGGCCTGACAACTCCACAGCTCCGGGGCTCTGCTCCAGCAGCCCAAGCTCTTGGGCACAAAAATGGTTTACAATTTATCTGAACTGAGATGGAACTGAGACTCTTTGATTCGCTTCTACCAACCATTTAAAGTTCCTTTTCCAGCCAGGAGCACCCCTGGATGAAATCCCCCACCCTGGGAGCTGCTGCTGTGACCCTGGGCTGGTTTAACTCTGCCCAAGGAGGCACAGCCGTGACTCAAAGCTCCACTGCAAACTCCCACACGTCCCTTTCACCTCTCCTCACTCTTAATTGGGACCCAACCAAAGCCCTGAGTAAGAGAGGGAGCAGCAGAGGAATCACAACCAAAACTGGTCACAGGTGAGAGGGTCTGGAATGACTCAGGAGCACCCAAGCGTGCAGGGCCTGGCTTTGGGAGCTCTCTCAGGGAATTGGGATTGTTTTCCAAGCCAGGCTTTGTTCCAACATGCTCCCTGACAAGCAAGGCATGGCACAGGGAACAGGGTTTGGGGTTTGGGGTTGGTTTTTCTTTTTTTTTTTTCCCTCCAGTGAAACTGTTAAAAAGGAGAAATCCAGGCAAAAGGCTTGGTTTCGTCAGGAAAGAAAAACAGAGGAAAAGGGAATGAAGCTGGAGAGGAGAGTGGGGAGCTAAAGGGACAAATTCAGGCTTTGACTTAAGGACATTCTACCAGAGAATTGCAGAATTACAAAACTGGGAAGTTCATGGAATCACAGAGCGGTTTGGTTTGGAAAAGCTCATCCCATTCCAGCCCTTCCATGGGCAGGGACACCTTCCACTATCCCAGGGTGCTCCAAACCTCTCCCTGCCCTTCCTTGGGCTCCCCAGTGCAGCTCTGGGGCTTGGAGCACCAGGAAGCTCCTCCTCAACCCCAAGGCACCCAGTGAAATTCCAGCCCCCAGCACAGGAATAATCCCAGCTCCAGGAGCTCCTCAAACCCCTGGGGACTCTCCAGGTGCTGTCCCCACCTCTGTCCTTGCCCAGGGAAGGTGGGACCCTCACCCCTCTGGAAATCCAGGATAAAAGCACACATGGATTAGATTTCACTGAAGGGGGAAGGTGTTGGGCTGGACTTTCCAGGGTTTGATCCACGGGGAATTCTGGAAAAACCATCTGAGTGTGCTCAGCATGGAGCCACCCCTGCCTGAGCTCTACACCACACAGGGTCCTCACTCCAGCCACGAGTTTGAGCAGCCTGATTCCAACATTTCCCAACGGTTTTCCTCCCATTTTCCCTTCCCACCGGCTGGGAAGCTGCTGCCTTCCTGATTATCCCTGTTTTCCATGGCAGGAATTGCAGCAGGAGCTGCTCCCTCAGCCATGGAGCAGACAGGAATTATCACTCATAGATGCTCCACTTTTCCTTGACCTCACAAAGCTCCCCAGGGAGTTACCCTGGCCTGGGATGGGATGGAATCCTTGTATCCCACTGTCAGCGGGAGTTCCCAAAGTGCTGCTCCACACCCCCTCCCTGGCCTCTGGCACTTGGAGATAAGGCTCCTTTCAAGATTCGGCTTTTGTTGCCATTTATCAGCCTGGGCTGGGTTTTTGAAGGATTCTGAGGGACTGGCCATGGTCAGAGCACCTCCCTGGGATGGTCCCGATTCTCCTGGAACAACAGGACTCAGGAAATCCCAGGAAAAGCCCAGTGTGGTCAGTCCTGGACAAAACAGGACTTTGGCTTTTCCACAGGACAGCCTGTGAGTCTTTAAGTGAGACCTGGGAAGAGCTGCAGAGATCCTTTGGATCTAACTCAGATCCCAGACCTGCAGGCAGAATATCCTCAGCCATTCCTGCAGAAACCTGGGATAAGAGGATCCCAACAAGGTATGTTCCATGCTGGGATCTGGGAACATGTTCAGTAACTGAGGGACAGAGATGGGATCTGGAATGTTCATTGAGTCTGGGAAGAACCTGCCAGACTAAGGCTGTCCTGACATCCCCAAGATCCTGTTTTCCATGGCAGAGGAATGTTCTTCCAGGTATAGGCCATGGCTGCTCCCCACAGTGCCGTGTGCTCCAGAGCTATGGACCAAACTGAAATCCTCATGGAATGGTTTGGGTGGGAGGGGAACCTTAAAAACCACCTTGTTCCACCTCCCACCATCCCAGGCTGCTCCAAAACCCAGTGTCCAGCCTGGCCCCAGCTCCAGTCCCTGGCCTGGCTGAACTTGCTGAGGTTCTGTCCCAGCTCTCTGGGAGTGACCCCCCAGCCCACCCCTCATCCCTGTGTCCATCTGTCCCTCCCTGTCTGTCCAGCCTGCAGACAGGGATGCTGTGTGGGACAGAGCCAAATGCTGTGCCCAGCCCCAAAGAATCCTGCAAGTCCTTTTTCCCTTTTCCATCAAAACTTCAGGAGGAATCTGGGCAAGGATCACAGTGAAAGGCTGAACCCTAAAACCCAAAGAAGCCCAAAACCCAAAGAACCTCCAGGCATCCTGCACATCCCAGGAGCAGCAGCACCTCCACCTTCAGGAGATGTAAAAAATACCATTTAAAAAAAAAAGGGATAAATCCTTGTTGGAACAAAGCCCTTTTCATTCTGTTTGGGAATAACCCCTCTGGTTTTTTTGATGAGAAACCCACAAAGCAGCTGCCAACGGGGCTGAGCCACAAAGAGCGGCTCAGCTGGGGGAGAACAAAATGGCTTTTTCAGGAATAATCATCTTCCCCAGGATCCCTGAGCTTCAGGGAGCAGCAGAAGAAAGCAGAACATTATTTGGTTAGTGCTGGTTTTAATTAATCACAGAATTAGCCTGGCCCTGCCTCCCCCAGCACGGTGACTGTAAGGAATATTTAATCCCAATATGAAAAGTTTCAACGTTACAGAAGAGCTTCAATTTCATTTTCCTGCCTTCACTTCACAAAGATCCCTCTGATAATGTGAAATATTCTGTTGATAAATACATTTTTTTTCCTAAGCACTGGGGCGTGAGGGTTGGGGATTTAGAGAAGAGATTACAGCAGAGAAAAATGAAATTATACATTCAGCACTCAGCACTGCTCTCCAAAACCAACTCTCCCAACTGAAACCACTTTTTGTGGTCTTTTTTAACATAAAAATGAACTTAGTCAACACATTACATAATTCTCCTCTCCCACAGTATGTTCCCAGGATTTTTCTCCCTGCATCCATCACTAATATTTCACTCACACCACAATTTTTAGGACTGAGCCTAAAAAGATTTTAAGTCTGCAGCGATAAATCAAAACCTGATCTCATCTCGCTGCTGTAAATTCACTTCATGGTCACCCTTGAAAGCACCACAAGTTATTGCAGAATTCAAATTATGCTTTAAAAAAGAAAAAATCTCTCCGTGTTCTGAGTGCTCCAACCTTAGGAATCCACCACCAGGAATATCGAGCACCTCCCAAATCCGTTATTCCCTGGACGTGATCTGCCCTCTAAAGGCGTCTGGGGAAACTACAAAGAGCATTTTTTAGCCATAAAAAAGGCCCTGGAATGGTTTGATTTTCCTTTTCTTTCCCTCTCTGGCTTCTCCCTCTGTCTCAGCCACACAGGAGGGTCCCAGGCTCAGCTTAACCAGGCTCGGCCTGAGCTCAGCCCAGCCAGGACCATCCTCAACTCAAGGAAAACTCCAAGGGACGCAGCCTGGATCTCCCTCTATGGACACTGAGGGATGAGCACCACGCATAAAGAGGATTTAATCCAGGCCTAATTCCATGGATCTCACAGTTCAGTATTCCCTGGGTGGAACAAGGCACTGCTGTGGCAGCAGGACCCCAACAATTCCTGTTTGTGCTGCCCTGGATCCCCCACAATTCCCATTTGTTCTGTCCTGGATCCCCAATTCCTGTTTGTGCTGCTCTGGATCCCAAATAATTCCTGTTTGTTCTGTCCTGGATCCCCAACAATTCCTGTTTGTTCTGTCCTGGATCCCCAACAATTCCTGTTTGTTCTGTCCTGGATCCCCAACAATTCCTGTTTGTGCTGTCCTGGATCCCCAACAATTCCTGTTTGTGCTGTCCTGGATCCCCAACAATTCCTGTTTGTGCTGTCCTGGATCCCCAACAATTCCTGTTTGTGCTGCCCTGGATCCCCAATTCCTGTCTGTGCTGCCCTGGATCCCCCACAATTCCCATTTGTGCTGCTCTGGGAGTGTCCAAGGAAAGGCTGGATGGGGCTGGGAGCACCCTGGGATAGGGGAAGGTGTCGGGGTTGGGATGGGATGGGCTTTGAGGTCCCTTCCAACACAAACTGTTCCACCTGGAGGAGGGAATGCTCAGAGTCCCTGAAGGGGCTCCAGGAGAGCTGCAGAGGGACTGGGGACAAGGCCTGCAGGGACAGCACACAGGGAATGGCTCCCACTGGCAAAGGGCAGATTGGGCTGGGATCTTGGCAAGGAATTCCTGGCTGGGAGGGTGGGCAGGGGCTGGGCTGGAATTCCCAGAGCAGCTGTGGCTGCCCTGGATCCCTGGCAGTGCCCAAGGCCAGGCTGGATCCACCTGGGACAGTGGGAGGGGGTATCCCTGGATGGGATTTAAGGTCCCTTCCCACCCAAACCATTCCATGAACATCCCAACCAGCAATAACTCGGGATTTAGGTAGATCCCAGATTCCCACAATCAATAAGGTTGGAAAAGTCCTCCAAGACCCTCCAGTCCCACCTGTGACCAAAATCCTTCATCCCAACACTCCGGGGAGGCTCCCAGCAGGAACAGCCTGGCCTTATTCTGTGGACACCACGATGAAATCCTGCCTCAAAAATAACTTTAAAACATTACAAAGAATAAAATCCAAATGATCCCAACCCCAGTGCCAAGGACAGGGTTCACAGGATGCAAATTCCAGGAAGAATCAGTAGAGCCACCCCCAGCCCTTCCCTGGCCACCAGTCTGGATCCTTCCCACCCCTCCTTGCCCCAGGTTTGAAACTCCCAGACTTCCAAATTACAACCCCAGTTTTTAAGAGCCCAAAATAAACAGCAGCTTGTACCAGGAAAAAAAAAAAAAATTGAAAAAGGGCAATTAGAAAGTCAGAATTCCTCCAAGTTCTCGTTAGTAAAGGTTTTATATCCCTCCAACATGTGGCACTCCAGGAGAAAACCTGGCAGAGGGAAAAATGCCCTGGTCCACCTTTCCTGAACACAGCAACGTTTCAGCCTTGGCCAAGGTGGTTCCCATTAGGGGCTTTTTTCCATTTGAAATTTACTGGTTAATTTTATGGAAACAAATCAAGGGAGCTGCGTATTATAAATCTATTAAGGATAAAAAACGTAACTCTGCAAATAAAAAACCCCGGAAAAAATCTCACACCTCCCCTCCAGCCCTTTCCAATTTTCATTTATGGGCCTTTTAAAAGGGAAAAGTGGAGCTGGGAGGTCTTCCCAGAGTCCCCACGAGTGCCACACGTGTGGCATCCCAGCCCAGCCCTCGGGAAGGAGCAGCTTTATGGAGCCATCCCCTTTTCCAGGTGACCAACTCCACCTGCTACTGCAACAGGAAAAAAAAAAATATCTCTTTTTTACAGGGAATTCTCCTCTCCCCACGGGATGGGGTTGGGGAGGGAAGCTGAAGGACAAAATTCCAAAGGGTTTTGACTGCTCTGCCTCCATCTGGAGTTAATGGGGCTGCACCTGCTTTTCACAAGGTGTGAACGTGACCCCCCAAAGAGCTCAGAGGCTCCAGCACTGCCTTGATCCAAGGGAACAGAGGGGAGAGAAATCCAGGTGGGAAAAGGTTTGGGAGCAGAACATGAAACCCCCAGAGCTGGGCAAGCAAAAGGCCACGAGGTTCAGCCAGGCCAGGGGCTGGAGCTGCACCTGGGTTGGGCAATCCCAGCACAAATCCTGGCTGGGAGGAGAAGGAAGGGACTGGGAGCAGCCCTGGGAGAGGGATTTGGGATGTTGTGGGTGAGGCTGGAATGGCCCAGGGCAGACCCCCCTGCTCAGCCCGGGGCTGGTGCCAGCAGGAAGGTGGGAATTGTGTCCCTGTGCCCCTCAGGTGAGAGCCCACCTGCAGAGCTGCCCCAGCCCTGGGGCCAACAGCACGAGGACGTGGAGCTGCTGCAGAGAGCCCAGAGGAGGCCCCGGAGCTGCTGCAGGGCTGGAGCCCCTCTGCTCTGGAGCCAGGCTGGAGAGCTGGGAATGTTCCCTGGAGAAGGGAAGGCTCCAGGCAGAGCTCAGAGCCCCTGGCAGGGCCTGGAGGGGCTCCAGGAGAGCTGCAGAGGGACTGGGGACAAGGCCTGCAGGGACAGCACACAGGGAATGGCTCCCACTGGCAAAGGGCAGATTGGGCTGGGATCTTGGCAAGGAATTCCTGGCTGGGAGGGTGGGCAGGGGCTGGGCTGGAATTCCCAGAGCAGCTGTGGCTGCCCCTGGATCCCTGGCAGTGCCCAAGGCCAGGCTGGACATTGGGGCTGGGATCCACCTGGGACAGTGGGAGGTGTCCCTGCCCATGGTTGGGGTGGAATTGATGATTTTTAAGGTCCCTTCCATCCCAATCCATTCTGGGACACCTTTGGATCTCTAGGAACGCATGAGATAAAGAACAAGTTCAGTCAAAGTCAGCACACCCAACCCCAATGGTTTTCCATCAGCTTCAGTGGAATTCTTTCCAGTAAAATCCAGCTGCCTTTGCTGACCCACAGCACTGCAGGGACAGGGATGTGTCCGGAGCAGAGGCTCTGGAGCAGCTCCATCCACAGCTCCTGGCTGACCTGGACATCGTGGATGTCCCAGATTCCTCCTGGGAATTGCTCCTCACTGCAGGACAACCTGGCCTGCAGCAGGGACAGAGGAACCCCGTGGGATGGGACAGGGGGCAGAGATTGCAGAAAATGGGGGAAAAGGGGAAAAAAGGGAAAAACCAGCATTCACCTGCCCATGTGTGAGCTCCACCCACAGCTCCCAAGGGCAGGAACAGCCCCCAAGCCTTTGGTCACAGCTGGAATCAAAGGGAATTCCAAAACCTGAGCTCCACCGAAATCCTACATTCATCATCCTAAATTTCATTCCTTATTGGGAGAGGGAAGAGTTTCCCCAGCTCCTGGGGATTTTACTGGTGTATTTGTTCCCTGTTCACCTCAGAATCACAGAATTTGGATTATTTTAGGCAATCAGGTGACAGCTGAGTAAAAAAATGACAGAAGAAAACTGCAGGCAGCCCCAAAAACACCTTCCTGCCTCGTCCCAATCCACGTGCAGCACTGCTGGAATTGCCCAGATCTCCCAGGAATGGATGCAGGAATGAATCCCACCTAAAAATATCCTTTATTTTCCCCCAACACAGTGCCTGAGAGATCCCCAGCCAGAACAACCCCAAAGATTTGCTTCTGCAAATAATCAGAAAAATCTTCAAGGACCTGGAGCCTCCTCATCCTCCAAATAAATTCCAAGCTGCCTTTTTCTTCCCTTTCCAAGTGGAGTGGAAAAGAGAGATCCTCCCTTCTCCCAAAGTCTTAATAATGTTCTTCAAACGCTTTGGAGATGCTTCAAGAGAAAGCACTGAAGAAATATTAACCAGGATTTCATCCCAAAGCCTCGGAGCTCATTTCAGGGCTGGCTCCACATTCCAGCCTCGTTCCCTGCTCCCAAATCCCTCCTGCTTTAAGGTGATGGGTGCTTCAAAAGGTTGGGAACCTCAAGAGCTTTGTCCTGCCGGGTTCATAAATCCCTTTTTCCCTGCTTTGTGAGTGGAACCTCAGGTTTTCCACAGTCCCAGAGGGATATTCAGGAAAACCTGGCCGTGGATGATGCCCCTGTCCCAAGCCTGGAGCCTGAGAGCTCCTGGAGCTGCCGAGTCTGACACTAATGAAAAATAAGGAGCTCCCAGCGCAGCTGCCATGCGAGGGAACACCAAAAAATGTGCTCCTAATTTCTTGCTCAGCCCCAAAGATTTGTGAGGACTTTGTGGAGCTACTGCAACGAGTTAGGAATGATGAAGTGCAAGGCTCCGGCTCGGGCCAAGCGGCGCAGGACGCAGACACTGCCTCGTTACTGCCCCGCTAATTGAGGTCCTGCTCGGCCCGGAACGCCGAGGGAGCAGCAGGAAAACGTCTGGGACCTTTCCCTTTTCCAGCCATCCTTTCAAAAACACTTTATAAAATCCCACCGTGCCACAGGAGCCGGCCCGGAATGATCGGCGGGATTCTCGGCCGGCTCTTTCTTCCCAAAGTTGGAATATAAGGCTTGGGGAGCATTTTGGATACCTGGATTTAGGGAAAAACCATGGGATGTGGGGAATAATGGACTTTCCAAGTGCACCTTAGAAACCAGGCTCTGGTTCTTGTCGTGCCTCCAAGAAAGGAAGAGCAAGGATGGGTCCACTTAAATGTTGGGAGAGTGGGAAAAGAGGAGCTCATGGAATTCTGTAGGTTTCAAGGACTTTATCAAGGCCTGGAGAGACCTTGGAGCACTCTGGGATAGTGGGAGGTGTCCCTGAAGATGGATGGGGTGGAATGGGATGGGATTTAAGGTCACTCAGTCTGTTCCCAAGAGCTTCAAGTAAGGGAGGAAAAGTTTCCTCAAAATCTTTACAAAGAGACCTTCACAAAAATCCAGGGAATGCTCAGAGTCCCTGAAGGGGCTCCAGGAGAGCTGCAGAGGGACTGGGGACAAGGCCTGCAGGGACAGCACACAGGGAATGGCTCCCACTGGCAAAGGGCAGATTGGGCTGGGATCTTGGCAAGGAATTGTTCCCTGTGAGGGACAGAAGAAACAAATCCCTGCTCCTCTAAAAGGATCCCATATTTTTCCAAAGACTAAAAAAGTTCTCCTCAGCACTCCACAGCCCAGGATTTTCCCTCACTCTCTTGTATCTCTAGCCCTGACAATAAAATCCTCCAACCATTCCATTTCTACCATTCCCATGGATCCCTTCCCCAATTTTAGAAACCCCTACTCAGTCTGTTCCCAAGAGCTTCAAGTAAGGGAGGAAAAGTTTCCTCAAAATCTTTACAAAGAGACCTTCACCCCAAAGATGTGAGAGAAAACTCTTCTTCCCAATGGTTCCTTCTGGTGTTTAAGGCAACCGCTTCCTGGAATCAGGATTTCACCCCCAGGATTTCATGGATAGCTCCCTTTCCAAGGAGAGGTTTGCAGCTCACCCTCACTACAGGAAGATCCCAAAATGTTATTTGTGTGAGCTGAGAGGAGAAACACCAGAGAAGGATGGGATCTGACACAGATCCCACCAAAAAACTCCTGCAACTCCCGTCCTGGGAAAAAAAAAAAAAAAAACAAAAAAAACCAGGAGAATTCCTTTGCAACCGGAAAGAAGAACATTCCTAAGAAGTAGAAGCAGCAGAAGAAAAAGAAGATTCCAAAACAGAAGCTTTCAAAGAAGAAAAAGACAATTCCAAAGCAGAAAAAGAAGACTCCAAAGAAGAAGATTCCTAAGAAGAAGAAGAAGATTTCAAAGAAGAAGAAGAAGAAGATGAATCCCAAGAAGAAGATTCCGAAGAAGATTCTGAAGACTTAGAATAAGATTCCCAAGAAGATTCAAAAGAAGAAGAAGATTCCCAAGAAGAAGAAGAAGAAGATTCTCAAGAAGAAGATTCCCAAGAGGAAGAAGAGCCTGTAGAAGGACACTGTCCCCTCAGCATTCCCAAGAGACATGGAAGGCTGTTCCTAAGCCTTCTTCCAAGCATCCCTTGGGACACCAGACAGGATTCCTGCCCCTCCATGGCAGCTCCTGCCCAGCCTGGAGCCATGAGCTGGAGTAAATCCAGGTTTAAAAACAACCCTGGGATGTGACACCACAAGGAGTGGAAGGAAGTTGGCTGCCCTACTCACAGGGGGAGGAAATTCAAATTCCAGACTGGGAAATGTGGAACAGAAGGAAAACTGAGGGTCCCGGTGCTCAGCAGGGGCTGCTGAGGGAAGGGATCAATGAACTCTCCTGAGGGCACCAACAACAGCCCGGCTTAAGGAGCAATTCCCTGAGCAGGGCTTAGGCCTGGCCTAAGGGAATGGAGAGACCTGGAGAAGGGGAAAAGTGGGAATGTGGAGAGGTGCAAAAGTGAATCCACACCTCAGCCACCACCAGGGCGTGAGAGGCTGTGGGGACAGCCAGGAATGGGAGCTGGAGCTCAGGAGGACAAAGAGGCCACCAGGGGAAGGAGAGGAAAGATCAGGGCTTTCATCAGGGGGGACAGAAAAGCCACGCTGAGGATGTGACATCATCTCTGGAGATGAGGGAATTTGGGACTGGAAGGCAAATAAAAATTGGGAAAGACCTAAATGCTGAGTAGAAGAAATATCTCAACAGGTGTGTGAATTCCAGAGGAAGGAGAGATGGGATTCATTCACATCCCACACACAGCAGCTCCAGGAGGAACAGTCGAACACCATGGTTATCCCAGGAATGCAGGAGCTCTAAAAAACACAGTCAAAATGTCCAGTTAGATGTTGGAATGTCAAGCTTTGGAGAAGAGGGCCTTGAGAAAATTTGGAAAAATTCCTTATTTCATAGAATCCCAGACTGGGCTGGGCTGGAAGGGACCTGCAAAGGTCCTTTAGTCCAGACCCTGCCATGGGCAGGGACATCTTCCACTGAATCACATCCTGTCCAACCTGGCCTGGAATAATTCCAGGGATGGGGCATCCAGCCCTCTCTGGGCAGCTGTGCCAGGGATTTACCACCCTCATTTTGAGGAAGTTACTCTTTATATCTCATTTAAATCGACTTTCCTGCTGTTCAAGCTCTCAGCCCTTGTCCCTCACAACAGGCCCTGCCATAAAATCTGCCCCCATTTATGAGGATACAGCAATCCCTGCTCCTGATCTCCCGACTGGGAAGTTTCAGGGCTGGAGTTTGCCAGCCTGGGGGCAAACTGGGATGGAGCTTGATGGGATACTGGGACCCCACGGGGCAGTTTAACACAAGCCACGGCAGACTCTGGTAAACAACTCCTGTGGTCTGTATTGAGAACAGATCTGGAAGCAGGAGAAGGGGCCCAGCAGGGGGGATTTGATCTGATCCATGACCAAAACCATTCCCATGCCCCAAGCCAGCCCTTCATGGGCTGACCAGTGAAGCAATCCCCCACAATTTACTCCTGCCATAAAGGGAGCCTGTTTTCCCACAATCCTGGAGCCACCATATCTGGGATCAATAAACCTCCTCAATAGCCACAAAAAACTCCTTTCATCCCTTCTTCCCTCCAGAAAAGGTGGCAACTGCCACTCCAAATGGCCAATCCCACTGACCAAAGGGGCCCCGTGCCCACGCCTTGGGATCAACTCCCAGCCCCACCACGAAGTCCCGGAAAACAAGTGACTGCAGCTCCTCACCCCAAAAGCTGTGGCTCATGGCCTCGGCTTTGTAGGTCCTCTGGAAAGAGTTACCAAAGATAAAACAATCTTTCCATCTTCTGATTTAAAAGGGACTTCTGGGCAATGTCTGTCCTAAAACTCAATATAAATTTGCATTTCTCCCTGGAGGCTCCTCGTTCCAAAGGGTTCCCATTGGGCTTTAACAATGCCACTGCTCTTTTTTCGGGGAACAATGACAAATCCTTGTCCCCTTGATGGATGCTTGTTCCCTACAGAAGTCAACAGTAAAAATGTGAAAGGGTTCGGAGCATCCACGATGTTCCTACCAAATTCCTCAGGCTCCCCAGCCAGGCACGATTAAGGACTCGGCTCAAGGAGTGAGGATGTGCTGAAAGAGATCCCAATCTCACCAGAAAAGCCATCCCAGGTTCCTCCCAGCTCAGCAAAGCGGGGCTTTGCTCTTCTGGGGGGCTTTCAGCAGAGAGTCCATCCTGAGTTTGGCAAGATCTGCCCACTGCAAAGGGGGAACTCCAGAGGGAAACAATGAAAGGAAAAAGGGAACGGAGTTAAGGCACTTCGGAGCCTAACAAGTCACTGAGCTGTTGCTCAGGCAAACTTCAGAAAACCATTCATCTTCTGAGGGAGCCACCAGCAACGGCCCTGCCGCGGCTCTGGAACTGCTGCCATCCTGGTGGGAGGTCCTGTCACACTCCCAGGATTTACAGAGCCGCGGGAAGATAACGCCGAGCGCCGGGATCACCACGGGGAACGATTGTCCTCCCAGCAGAGAGGCACAATTCCTCACACCCGCTCCCAGCCCCGGCAGCTCAGCCTGCCTAAAGCTGCAGGTGGCACCTCGATTCCAAACACCCTCCAGAAGAGAGGGGGAGACTCCAGGAAGAGAGGAGAAATTCCTGCAGGGAGTTCAGAGGGGTGAGAGGTTCTGCAGAGTGTTCAGTGCCAATCCCAAAACTCTCCCGGAACAAAGGGGCCTTGGGCCTCAGCAGAACCAGAATGGACTGTGCTGGACCCTCACGAGTCATAATTAGTATTTGTTGATAATTACAGAGGCTTAATGAGCAGATTAAAGCCAAAATTTATAATCAAGGAGACCCAAACACAAGTTTCTGGTCTCCTTTGGAATAGGTCGTGTCCTCCTGAGGATTCAGCCCGACATTCCAATCACTTTGCCATCCCTGTCCCTCAGGAAAAATGAAACCTTGTTAAAATCCAGCAGGAACTTCCCACCCTTAACTGCCCATCCCAAACATCCATGGAAAACAGACTTTTCCAAAGGTTTTCACACCTGTCCCACACCAGAACTGCCCTGGAGCAGCTGAAAAGCCAAATAATTCCATGGATATATCGCATCAACGGCTGGGATGGGTCACTGGGAGCAGAACAAGCTCTGACTCCAGGGATTTCCCTTTCTGCCCTCACCCTTTGGAAGCACAGCAGCAATTCCCATGGCCAGGATGTCACTGAGACTCCAGTGCTGGCCACCAGCTCCAGGAATTCCTTGGCTTGGGCACGCTCTGCCTGGCCAGGCCAACCCCCAGGAGAGCTGGAATGGCTCCATTGGCAGAGGGGATGACCTGAACCACCTGGGACGGGGTGGGACAAAGCTCTGCCCCCACAGCAGCGGCTGCTCCTGGCCCAGGGCTCTGGGAAGGTCCAGGCAGGACGAAATTCCCAACTCCACCAGCTCAGGTCTGCCTCCGACACAGGGCCAGCAAGGAAATCCTCCCAACCAACATCTACAGGGAATCCTGGAACGCGCTGGGTGGGAAGGGATCTTAAATCCCATCCCATTCCACCCCATCCATGGCAGGGACACCTCCCACTGTCCCAGGTGGATCCCATCCCCAGTGTCCAACCTGGCCTTGGATCCAGGGCAGCCACAGCTGCTCTGGGAATTCCAGCCCAGCCCCTGCCCACCCTCCCAGCCAGGAATTCCTTCCCAATTTCCCATCTAAACCTATTTTTTTTCCACTTTGAAGCCCAAACCTGGACATCTCACCTTCCATCCCACCTGCCCAGGGTTAGATCAGTCAGACTCGTTCCCTGGCTCATCCCAAGCTGAGCAGACACCGCAATGATCCACGGAAAACATGAAAGCAGAACAAAAGTGGATAAATGGATAAACTCCACGGTTTCTCCTCTCATCCAGTTTTCCTTTGCACCAGGAACAGGTTCCCCATCACCACCGTTTGTCCCAGCACCTGCTTCTTTCCCTAAGGGATGATTTTCCTTGGACACTTGGCTGCACTGCAGGAATATCCTGAAATATTCCTCAACCTCCAGCTCACAATAAAAAACTTTAACCCTAAATATTTAACGGAGGTACCTTAACTAGCTTTGCATAAACCAAAAATTACAACTTTTGATACAAAACTCAAGGTGTTGTTCTTAGTTGTGGATTGGGTTTTTAGGACAGCAAATAAAGATCACACCAGGTAAGAATAAAATAATGAAATTCCCAATAAAATCAAAAAATGACAACCCCGAGGAGTGATGGGGATGGAAACTCTGCCCAGAAAAAAAAGGAATTTCTGCGGCTCCTGCTTTGAAGAGTTTTTCCATCCCTCTCTATAGGATCAGAGCACTCAGTTTATATAAAACAAATGTACAAACAGGCTGGGAGAGGCTTTGGGAAGCGTTGGGAGCAGAAAGGAGGAGTTCCCACGATAAGGCAAACGGGAGAAGCCATCGGACACGGCGACAGAGGGATTCTGACACTCCATGTGCAGTAGGTTTTAATTATATTGTAATAAGGAGCTATATATGTGCATTTTTCATGATTTACTAGATGGCTTCTTTAAATTCTAAGCCAAGCTGTGTTTTTTGGTTTGGGTTTGTTGTTTTTTTTAAGAAAAAATATCCCGGTTTTTTAAAAAATAATTAAAAATAGAAACGGTGCTGCAGAGAACATTTGGAAAATTTTTCAGAGTCGATTGTTTATTGGGACTCCAACTGATTTTAATGAAAAATATGGTTATAATTTGAAAAAAAGCAGCACTTTTATGTTTTGCATAAGGAAAAAGGCCCTACAATGCAACCTCCGGGGCACTTCTGGAATCAAAAAAAAAACCTAAATCTCAAATGGTCGCCGGGGCTCACCGGCCAAACCCCCTCCTGGAAACCCCAAAGATGTGGGTTCCAAAGTATTCCAAGCATCCACAACAAGTGAAACTGGATGTAGGGAAGTATGTTCCCAACATTTCCTTCTGTTTCTGGTGAAACTGGAACCAGATGACCCCGAGCAGCAGCGCGTTGTGTGAAGGGGTCATTAAGCAGCTGCAGATGCGGCCCCGGTGCCGCGCGGCGACGGCGGCGCTGATGGCTTCCATCCCGCTGCGGGGAAAGGTCATGCCGGGGCTAAGGAGGGATCATCCCGCCCCTCCAGCGTCCCAGCGCAGCCCCGGGGTCGGGGAGAGCTCGGCCTGGAGGTCACAATCCCAGGGAGAGGGGCAGCACACCTCACCGGGCGTGCGGGGTGCTGGAGGAGACGCCCGGGTCCTCCTCGCGGCGGGAGGCAGGTCCAGGTGTCTCTCCTGGGGGGCTGCTGGTTTTCCCAGATTTTACAGAGATGGGGTGACTGAGAGGCGTTCTAAAAGATTCTGTTCCATTGTCAGTCTCGACGAAGAGTGAGACGCAAGAGATGCAAAACCCAACGCCATTCCATCAGAAGCCAGCCCATTTCCCGCTTACAACACCTTATAAATGTTTTGTAGTTTATTACTTTTTGCCACACAGTGCTGCTAACACTTCTAGCACCAATCACCGGTATTTTTACCCCACGTGGTCCTGCTACAATGCATCTTTCACCGTTCTAATTCTCTAAGAATATCTAATCTTTTTGCAAGGCCACATTTTGAAACTTGTTAAAACTTATTTCCAGTTCCATCTCTCTCTCAACAGCGTCACCTCTATTCCACGGCCGTCCTAAATCAACACCCCTTACGTGTGCTGCACACACTGTCAGCTTTGAGAATTCCTTACAAATCCATTTCTCCCACGGGTGGTGCTCCCACACGGCCCTTCCCTGCTCGTTCCACCCCAAGAGCCATCCCAGTTTGGCTCTGTGAGGTCACAGGAGAGGTCCCCAGGTGACCCTGGTGGGACACGGCCAGCCTGAAGCGGTGTTGCCCTCACCTTCCACAGGAACTTGGGTTTTCCTCCCCTTTTCCAGTTCATTCCCAGGAAACCAGGACACCTGTGAAGATTCCTCCATGGAAAGGGTGCTCAGGCCCTGGAAGCACCCAGGGAGGTCTGGATTTGCCGTCCCTGGAGGTGTCCAAGGAATTCCTGGATGTGGTACTCAGTGCCAAGGTGGGGATTGGGCACAGCTTGGACTGGATGGTTCTGGAGGGATTTTCCAACCTCAGGGACTCTGGGATTCTGTGGTTGTGTTAAGATTGGATATGAAGGGGAAATTCTTCCCTCTGGCACAGATTCCCAGATTTGCTGTGGCTGCCCCCGGATCCCTGGCAGGGTCCATGGCCAGGTTGGACACTGGGATGGTGGAAGGTGTCCCTGCCCATGGAACCAGATGATCTTTAAGGTCCCTTTGCACCAGACCATCCCATAATTATCTGATCAAACAAAGCACACCACGTTCAGCAGGAGCTGAGGTTGTCCAGACATCAAAGGGTTGGAGACTTCACCCCTCCATTCCAGAACCACCATCCCCTAAATGCCACAAACCCCGAAATCAGCACCCCCTGGGCCAGTGCCCACTCGGAAAAATTCAGTTTTACAACCAGCAGCCACTTCTTCTCCCACTTCTTTTTTGACAGCTGAAACTCAAATAACCATGACTTGATCACAACTGTGCAAAAATACATAAATATATAAAAATTAGGAATAAACCAGCACCACCAATAGTCCACACAAAAACACAGCATCCACTCATCTTAAAGAGGACCAGTTCCATCAAGCTGAAAATAATTAGGAGGCAAATCAGTGGGGAGAAAGAACGTAATCAGAAAAATATGAAGCCTAATTGAAAATTGTTTAAGAACATTTTAACGAGATGCTCCAGAAGCCACAATCCCACAACTGAGCGGGGCGGCCACGCTGGTTAAAAGGCAAACCTGGCGCAGATGGGAGTTAAAGAGGCCATAAAAAAACAGGGAAAAAAGAAAAAGGGGACATGACAAATGGAATAAAGGGAAAAGCTCGGGCTGACAAAGGGAAATCTGGTGTTAGGATGTGCAGGGGTTGATATGGGAAGCAAGAGATGCATGGAGAAATAATGGGCTGGTTAAGTTTATCCTTGATTTCTTTTTTTTTGGGAACATTCAAGCAATCCAGTGGATTCTTCCTCTAAAAGAGGAATTTTTGGACGTGTTCAAGGCCAGGTTGGATGGAGCACCCTGGGACAGTAGAGGTGCCCCTGCCCAGGGCCAGGGGTGGAATGAGATGGGATTTATGGTCCCTTCCAACCCAAACCACTCAGGGATTCCAATATTTCTTTTTCCCTTGAAGAACTGGGGAAAAAAAAAATCTCAGTTTTGTGAAGAGCTGAGAGAGGTCATGGAATCACAGCCATGGAGATGACAGATCCCCTTGGACTGCAATCTAGTGGCAGGTAAATCACATTTTGGACGAGCAGATTGTCCAGGTCAGGGGAACAACAACAGAAATGTTGGTGTGACTCCACCTGGAAGACTGGACTTGGTTCTGACATCCAGGTTCCAGAAGTTTGGTGCAAAACCCCTCTTTTCAAACCCCAGAAGATGCCCAGACTGGAAAAACTGGGAGCTTTTCCATTGGAAAGCTGATCTGTAAGCACAGCAAAGGTTAGTGAGGTGTAAGTCCTCACATTCACAGTTTAGTGCCACAAAATCAACCCCAGGAGGCCAAAGAAAGCCAAAGAATTGGGAATTAGGTCCAGGTTATTCTCCAGGAGAGGGAATTAGTGACCAGTGCAAAGTACCTGAACATTTGGAGAGAGCAGGAGACTGAAGAATATCCTGGCAATTATTTTCCACTGATTGAATCTGCAATCCTTTAGGGAATGAAGGGAATAAACATTAATAAAAAAGGCAACAGCAAAAAAGCAGAAAGACAGAGAGGAGACAGGCAAGGAAAATTCCTGAAAAGGGGAAGCAAAGAGGGCAGAAAGCTGACAAAAAACATGGGATCAAGATATTTGTACAACTGAAGGCAGCAAGAAAAGGGAAATTAAACCCAGAACTGCTACACCAGGCAGGACTGGGCTGGACATGAGGGACAAGGACAAGTGCAAAGTCCTGCACCAGGATCAGGGCAACAAATCCAGGCTGGGAGGAAAAGGGATTGAGATGAGCTAACACTGGGAGGTGTCCCTGCCCATGGATGGGGTGGCACTGGGTGGGATTTAAGGTCCCTTCCAACCCATCCCATTCCATGATTCCATGAAATGCCAGAGTTTCAAGGGCTGGAGATGAGAGAACCATCATCGTTACACCTTGAGCTGTTTCTGCACCTGGAACAAACCCAGAGCACAGAACTGACACCGCTGGGCCCTGGCTGGCCTCAGTGTGCTGAACTCTCAGATTTTCTGAACACTGAAATCTTCTCATTTAAAGTGAATTTCCCTGTAAAAATCTTGTGCTTTTCAAGCTGCCCAAACACCTCGGTCTGGAGTGAGAACAGACAGAGAATCCTTAACCCTGGAAATGGTTTGGTGAGGAAAAAATGTAAATATACAGAGGAACAAAGAGCAAAAATTCAGAGAGGGGCACCGAGGCCACGTCTCATCCTTCACGGCCCCAACTGATACCAGCCGTGGGATCATTCCCAAAACAAATCCATGCCCGAGACAACCAAAAAACCCTTTCTGACTCAGCCAAGCCCTGGTGTCCAAGGCCACCCTCTCCCCCAGGGTCAGGCTCCTCCGTGAGTCAGAGCTTGATTCCTTTTCCCGTAACGCAGCAAGTTCAGCACTCCAAGAATTTCCAAGTTTCATCAAAATCCATAAACACGTTTTTATTCCATCCAGGAGAACATTGAACTTGGCGGCACCGAGCACCGCAGCCGTGGCCACGAGTCAAGAAAAATCCTCTTTGGAAGAGTCAGAACCATCTCCCAGGAGTGAAATGAAGGAGGTCTGGAAAACGGGCATCTCCCCTGAACGCAGCCACCTTGGTCACGAACAAAACATCCATAAAAAGCTGGAAATTATTCCCTATTTACATTAACGGGCTGTTAAAAACGCCTGGTTCCAGTGGGAGCGTGGAGCTCCTGGACAGCTTGGCACAGGAGGCACCCCTGGATTAACAGCTCACCCAGGGCCACACAGAGAGCGTTATCAGAGCCCAAATCACAGCTCCCAAATCCTTGGCTGCCCCAGCTGCAGCTCGGCTTCCCTTCCCTTTCAGCTCCTCTCGGCTTTTGAAATTTGGTCTTCGCCACAAGAAGAAAAACAAGTTTGAATCCACTGTTCCTACGTGGGGTTTGAGGATCAGGGAGCTCAGGTAGTCCTGGATCCCAAACAATGCAGACGAGGAGCTGGCCACTGATGAATGCCCACCTCGAGGTCAGGGGCTGTGGTCGGAACTTTGAGTTTCAGAGAAAATGACTCACTGGGATTGCGAAGGTTCTCCAGGGATGATGCAATGGCCACCACAAGCCTGGATGGATCATCCCTGGAGCTCTTTGCTCCACTCCCAAACCCTGACCCAGCTTTGACCTTCAACTCCTCAGCCCCTAGAGCTGTTATTTTAAACAGTGGCTACAGCCAGTGTTCTCTACACACAAACCAAAACCCCCTTCTTCGATAAATCAAATAAATCCCTCAAGCTCCACAAATCCTGTTTCCAACACCAATAACGATTCCAATTGTCCCATCTTTGTCCAGCTCCAGTGAGGTGAGGACAGCCCCTGCACAAACCCCAGGGCTCAAAGGTGAACATTCTGTGGACTGAAGTGAAGCTCTGCAGGTGGAACCAAACCAACACCTGCCACGAGAGCATTCCAGAGGGATTGCTCAGGACATGGCTCCCTTGGAATTCTTTTCCTGAGCTGTTCCATTCCACATCCTGAAAGGTGCAGCAGCTCAGGAGAAAAGGACAAAAGAGCAAGTAAAAATTTTATTTAGAAGATAAATAGCCACTCCCAACAAAAGTGAGAGAGGAAAGAAGCTCCCTCTGTTCCCATATGGATTTTGGCCATAAGAAAATCCATTCCTTTTGGACATCCTAAATCCATTGGAACTGATTTCACATCAAAACTTATTTAGCTCCATCCTATCCAGACACTCTGTGTACCCTGAGGTGTTTCCAAGGGATCCTGGCAGAGGTTTCCCAGATTTGCTGTGGCTGCCCCTGAATCCCTGGCAGTGTCCAAGGTCAGGCTGGATCCACCTGGGACAGTGGGAGGTGTCCTGCCCATGGGATGAGATGATCTTCAATGTCCCTTCTGACCCAAACCTCTCGGTGATTCCCTGGATTGTGCAAATCCCAGGAAGTCTGCAGCTGACAGACTGTGCCACACCCAAACCAGGGATATTCCACGTTCCCGACACTCCAAAGACATCAAACAGCATTTTTTGGGATCAGGTACTTTGCAGCTGTCTCAGGGGAACATCAACCCCAGTGCCCCATGTCTGTTATTAATCCTGGCTTCCTACAAGAAAAACCCAAGATCCAGGAGGTCCCAAGGGCCTCTGATCCACATCCATGCCAGGCAGCTCCTGGGCACAGGGAGCGCTGGGATCCCCGTGCAGGAAATCCCTGATCCTGGGATCTCCATGCAGGAAATCCCTGATCCTGCCCCTCCCCTCCTTGGGAATGGCCGGGAATGGCCAGGAATGAGCTCCCCTTCCCAGACTGCAGCACCAGCAGCCGAAGAGGGAGCGCAGCCCTGCTGAAGGCCACGGAATAATTTCCTGCTAATTATCCTCATTCCCTGCTCCCAGGGCTGCTCCGGCAGCAGCCTCACAGCCAATAAATAAAACCTTCAGGAATGGCACTGAAATCCTGCAGAAAGCACAGGACTGAGGAGTGACTTCACCTCTGCAAGGGCTTCCTCCATCTTTCCAGCAATCCCAAACCTTTCCCTGGAAACCTGCACGGGCTGGGATGAGGGATGAGAACAGAGCAGGTTCCTCCCTGTAACCCCAGCAGAGGGTCTGACACCTGAGCCACCACAGGTCAACAGGATATGGGAGCCCATTCCCTAAAAATCAATGAATTTCCATTTTAACCTGATTTTTAGGATCTCACGGAAGCAACCTAAGATGGAAATTCTCCAATGACATCGTCACCAACTTTGATATCAGATGTAGAATAAATTCCTGAACCCAATGTGAGCGACCTTCACCTTCTACAGTTCTGAGGTTTTGGTGTTTCTGGCCCCCATTTATGTCCCAGCCTCAACTCATCCCAAATCACAGTTCCCAGCAAATATCCAAGCGGTAAATTAGGAAAACACAAATAAAACCAACCAGCATCAACAGCTCCAGGTGATCAGAGCCTTCATTAGGTCCATGGGTAACTTCCCATGAGGACCATGACCAACTCCTCATTGGGTGCACATGAAAAATCCCTCACCAAGAGCAGAAAAATCCCCGAATTAATCCATGAACTGCAGAGCACACACGGGATGAGGGGTGTTAGGACAGCACCTCAAGGACTATTTGCAGCTGGTGTTGGTGGCACAAAGCCTCAGTGAAGCAGTGCAGGTCACCACGGCCAACAGCCTCACCTTGGTGGTGTGGCACTCTGCCATGGTCCGCGTGACAAGGTGCTGTGAGGTCGCAGGCTGGACTCAACCATCTCAGAGGTCTTTTCCAGCCTAGTTAATTCCATGAGTCCATGCGATCCTGGAGGTCTTTTCCAACCTTCACCGTCCTGTGAGAAGCTGTGCAGCAACAAGGTGAGCCACACCAGGTTTTACCAAATCCCAAGAGTCCACAATAATTCCTGCCTGGTTTAGTTTTCCATCTGCTGCCAAACAGAGCCCAGAGATTTCTATTTGCATCCTGGTATTTGGCAGGGGCAAGGAATATTTCCTAGTGGGAATATAAAAAAATAAACCTTCCATTCACACTGAAACATCTCCTGGACATCCCTGTGGGCCTAATTCCCAGAACACCAAAATCCAAACCTCCAAATGGGAAAAATAGACTGATTACCTGCCAGGAACCTCAGGAGGGGCAAGCCAAGCCCAAATAACAGCCTGTGTTCCCATCTGGCCTCCACACAACAACTGGGAAAATGTCCCTGTTCGGAGCTGGACCGGCTCGTCACGGTAATTGCCTCGGAATTAATTAAATGTTCCTCCCTGCAGCTGCACAGAATGTTCACGTGGATCATTCCCTGATTGAAGTGATGATTCCCTGGAATGGATGGGGCCATCAGACCCAGCTCCATCAGAGCTGGATTCCATGATCCCTGTGGGTCCCTTCCAAGGCTCCGTCTGTGAAGAATTTGCATCTAAATATTTGTATTTAAGGCTAAAATCCTGACTATTCATTTCAGAATTGTGAAGGCCAATTCACAGCATCAGTCATTAACCCCTCAAAATAATTAAAACATCAGAGGGGAAGAATGGCTTCCCACTGTCAGAGGGCAAGGAGAGATGGGAGATTGGCAAGGAATTCCTGGCTGGGAGGGTGGGCAGGGGCTGGGCTGGAATTCCCAGAGCAGCTGTGGCTGCCCCTGGATCCCTGGCAGTGCCCAAGGCCAGGTTGGACATTGGGGCTTGGATCCACCTGGGACAGTGGGAGGTGTCCCTGAACATGGAATGGGGTGGGAATGGGATGGGATTTAAAGTCCCTGCAACCCAAACCATCCTGGGATCCTGGGAGATGTGCTCGGCTGAGGAGCAGCTGTGCATGGAGATTTGGGGATCTTCCAGAGGTGGAAATGTGTCCTCCTGAAGCCACTCTCCGTGACCTCATTCTCCTCTGGAATTCTTTCAGTCTTCACAGCTCCTTCGTGTCTCAGCTGTGACTCCGAGCAGGGCAGTAAAAAATGGAACGTTTCGCTCTAAAATTGAAACATTTTGCTGAGCCTAATTAAAGCAACTCCTGGTGATTATGTAAAACCCCGTCCCAGGCCTTCAAACGAGTTCCTGAGCGCCGGCTCCGCTCGAGCTCCGTGCCTAATCACCCCTGGAAGGAGCAGGAGCTGCGGGTGTTGAAAGGGAACAGCTCGAGCTTGGCCGGGGCACCCGGCACCGCAGGCGCGGAAACTCGCAGGGAACACGAGCACAGCTTTGATCCCAACGCAGCCCCAACTTCCCCAGCTCGGGACTCACCGAGGGCGCTGAGCAGACAACAGGCAAAGAAAGGAGGTTTTGGAGAGACTTCAGAGCTTGTGACAGCGCTGTCACAGCTGTCATCTCATGGAACCCCGGCTCCGTGGAATTCCCGGCACAGAAATGGGATCCAGGTCAGCACAATCCCGTCCCTCTCATCCCCAGGACCTCCTCGGGTGCTTCAGTTGTTCCAAACTGGGTCACTCATGCAGGTCAGCAGAAGAACAGGCTGAGATGCAGCCAAGGGAGTGTGGAAAGGATTTGGGGCTGACGGAAATTTTGGCATGCTCCTCGTTTTCTCCCAGAATGACAACGTGGAGATGGAGCTCCATGGAATTCCCAGCACAGAAATGGGATCCACGTCAGCAC
Organism: Montifringilla adamsi; assembly: GCA_017590115.1. Lineage (NCBI taxonomy): Eukaryota > Metazoa > Chordata > Aves > Passeriformes > Passeridae > Montifringilla > Montifringilla adamsi. Next base: position 937,973 of record JAGGNK010009559.1, on the reverse strand, counting down.
AATCCCGTCCCTCTCATCCCAAGAACCTTCTCTGGGTCCTTCAGCTTCTTCCAAACTGGGTCACTCATGCAGGTCAGCAGAACAGATTGAGATGCAGCCAAGAGAGTGTGGAAAGGATTTGGGGCTGACGGAAATTTTGAAACGCTCCTCGTTTTCTCCCAGAATGACAACGTGGAGATGGAGCTCCATGGAATTCCCAGCACAGAAATGGGATCCACGTCAGCACAATCCCGTCCCTCTCATCCCAAGAACCTTCTCTGGGTCCTTCAGCTTCTTCCAAACTGGGTCACTTGTGGAGGGTGGCAGAAGAACAGGCTGAGATGCAGCCAAGAGAGTGGAAAGGATTTGGGGCTGACGGAAATTTTGGCACGCTCCTCGTTTTCTCTCAGAAGGACAACGTGGAGATGGAGCTGCACAACTCACAGGCTAACAAACATCACTTGAGGTGTCCTAGAATTCTTTTAAGCTAGGCTTGAGACATGGTCCAAACATGTTAGAAACTGCTGAGAGCTGAAAAACCAAGTGGGAGCTGCAGCAGTGGTGGATTTGGTTCATGAATAAAAGTGGGAATGTAAATGGGATAATCCTGATTATGGTTCCTCATGATCTTTACTTGAGGTAGGGCAGCTTTTTGAGGAATAATGACTCTCCCAACCCCGTTAGGAATCTGCAGGAACTTCAGTGATGTCAGGGAGTTCCTGCACACTCAGACCTCTTGATCAGCTCTTGATTTTATATTTAATATTAATTCATGCTAGTTTAACTGGACTGAGCAGGGTTAGCAGCAGAACATCAGGAAAAGTGAGGGGTGGCCAGAGAAGCACCGAGTTATTCCTGAGGCTGGGCCAGGGCATGTGAAGGAGGGCAAGAACCTGGAACTGGAGCGTGCCAGTGGGAGAGAAGTGGAGGTGGGAGGTGGAGGGGGAGGAGAAGCCCTGGCTGAGCACCCCATGGATGTGCCTGTGGCAATCAGAGAATCCCACAATGGTTTGTCTGGGTGGGAAGGACCTTGAAGCCCATCCTGTGCCACCCCTGCCATGGACAGGGGCACCTTCCCCTGCCCCAGGGGGCTCCAAGCCCCATCCAACCCAGCTCTGAGCCATTTTAAACTCTCAGTTCAACCTTGAATGGATCAGTTATTGATCCCCCATTCCCTGAAGATGCACAAGAGATCAAACAGGAGCTGCTGAGATGGGGAAACCAAGCTGCTCTCCATATGCCCCAGGAAAGGGCCCTCTATAAATAGCAGAGTGGAAGCGAAGTCTCCTTTAGGAACATCGCTGATACAAAGTTGGGTTTGTTCCCAACTTCAGAAGTGAGAAGTAGGAGGAGGGATAAAAGCTGATTGCAATCTGATGGATGCAGCTCTCTTATCTCCGCATTCCCAGAGCGGCTTCACGTGAGAGCAGCTCCGGAGCCCTGTGGAAAACACGAGCTGAGCTCCCACCCCGGCAGCTCCCGGGCTCAGGGACCTCCTCTGGCCTGGAAATCAACAGCTGAGCTGCAAAACCAGCATGGAATTCCAGGAGATTCCAGCCCTCTGCTCCACCTCGTGCTTCCCGCTGTGTCCCGCTCTATCCCAGAACCTCTCCCAGATCCAAACAGCTCCAGGCTTTTCCAAAGTGACTCTCCAGGGAGGTTTGGAGGTAAAGGCTCTGCAAAGCTCTTCTGGACTCTTCAGGAAGGAAGTCTGGTGGGAGCTGGAATGGCTCCCCAGGGAATGGGCACATTCCCAAGGCTGCCAGAGCTCCAGGAGCGTTTGGACAACCCTCCCAGGGTGGGATTTTGGGATCAGGATCAGGAGCTGGACTGATGATCCTGTTCATGGATTCTCCTCATGGCAAGGGTTGGAATGAGATGATCTTTGAGGTTCCTCTCACCCCAAACCATTCCATAATTCCATGATCCTTGTGAGTCCAGCTCAGAACATCCTGCCCAAGCTTCCCACTGCAGCACATGGAAAATATTTGAGGGAGAGAGCTCCTGGGTCAGGGGAATTCTTCAGTGGAGGAGCTCACCTGCTGCACCTGTGTGAGCAAAGCAGAGCTGAGATTCACAGAATCCTGAGGCTGGAAAAGACCCCTAAAATCAGCAACCCCAGGATGTTCCAGAGATGCTTCATCTCCCAGGATGGGGAGCATCTCCATCTCATCCACTGTCCCTGGATAAGGAGCACGAGACGTTTCCATCACCCCAAACTCCACATTCCAGAGCAATGGGAAACGCAGCAGGAGTGACATCCAAGTGAGCTCAGAGAAATGCCTGGGATGAACTGACAGCTGGGGAAGAGGGAAAAACAGGGAGAACACAAACCCCAGAAACCTTTGGGCTAAAAAAAGGCAGCCAGGAAATTCACAGAGAGCCAAAAATCTGCAGAACACCCCGGTGCCCTTTCCCTGCGCAGCCAGAGGTGGGGGGACGGTGGCAAGGGCAGCAAATCCCTGGAATTTGGAGCTGGAGGGATGAGTTCCCCATCTCAGCTCGTGCCTTTCCACAGAACAAAGATGGAGAGACAGGGAATTGTTTTTCCAAGGCAGCTGCAGCCCTCAGCAGCGCCTGGAAGAGGCTCCGTGTGTGGCACCATAAACACACAGGGATGCTCCTTGAAGTGAGATCCTGCAGGGAATTCTGCTCCCAAGGCACACGGAATGAGGAGACTCCCTGTGGCTGCAGCTGCTCCTCCGGGATGGATCCCGTGAGCCGCCCTCGAGCCTGGATTTGATCTCTTTTCCCTGTGGAGTGTTTTCCTTCAGCATCCCAGGTCAAAGGCAGAGGCAGCACCAAGCCCTGACACCGCTGCAAAACCTCTGTGGACCAGACGGAGCCATTCCCAGGAGGATGGAATTCCCTGGATGAGCCCCTTGGAAAGGCAGGAATGGTGACCCCAGATCCCATTAGGGCTCCTGTCAGCAATGCCACCCCTGCTGCCAATCCAGGGGCTGAGCTTTCCCTGCAGGCACGGGGGTGGTGAATCCCAGCAGGAATTCCAGGCACCACCAGCCCCTCCCGCTGCCAGCATCCCGAGGATCTGCATGCCTCCCACGGTGCCAGCACAATAAAATCCATCCATCCATCCCATCCACGGACACTCCCCTTCCCAAATATCCATCTCCTCTCTCCCCTCCCCTCCCAGCTCCTCGGCAGCTCTGTAACATTTCAATTTGGGAAGCTCCAGGCTCCCAAATCCAGCGGCTGCTGCCGCTTCCCATCCTCTGACAGCCCCGGCTGGGTTCCTGTAAACACCTCCCCAGTGCAGCCATTCCAGGGGGGTTTTCCAAGTGAGAAAAACTCAAGAGGGAAATTGGAATGCTCCAACCCTGGCCAAGAGCAGAGCAAGAGCTTCCTGAAGCACCCCCAGTTCCCACTGCCCGCCCAGGGAAGGGAGCAGGGATGAGGATGGGCGGTGGAAGGAAGGCTGTTTAATCTCTTCTTGATTCCCAATAATTATTTAAAGCTGCCAGGGACCTTGTTTTGAAAATCCCACTGTGTGCACTCCATATATCCCGCTCACACTGACACGAGGAATTAGAAAATTCCAGCTCCATCAAAACGGCTTTCGGGCGGATTTCGCTGCTCTGGACTTTCTCAGGCTGCAGACAATGCAATAAAAGCTCTCCCTAAAACAATATTCCTCCGTATTTTAACAACACTGGGGAAATATTTCTTCTGTTCTGGCTGTTTGCTACGACAAAATTTCCAGCCAATGCCAAATTTCAGCTTCAGTTTCCCAGCAAGGCTCGGGAATTTGGGATGCTGGGAGCAAACTCAGCTTTAAGCACGTGCTTGATTTCCTCTGAAGGTGACTCGGGCACGCTGAAGGCCTTTCCTCAACAGGCCTGGTTTGCTCGATCAGGGCACGAAACAGAACATAAAAATTGAAAATACACTTTAATAGTGACCGAGGGTTTCTCTCCGAACCGAAAATGAAAAATTAATATGGATGTGATGGTGTTTTCCTTGGTCACTGCTGTGTTTTTCCAGTCCCCTGCGTGTTATTCCAGGCCATTTTATGGAGAGGCATTATTTGCTCAGCTGAGTTATTCCCACTTTATCCCCTCTGATTCAGACATTTGTTGGATTTCTGGACAATGGCAGCTCCTTGTCAGAAATCAGAGGGGATTTATGGAGATTTCTTCTGTAAAAGTCATTTTTGCCAAGGTTGAATTGACCTGAAATTCATTTTTAATTTTAGGCTTTTTTAGTTTGTGGAGTTCCAATCCCTGGAAGTGCCCAAGGCTGGGTTGGATGGGGCTTGGAGCAACCAGGAATCCCCAAATTAGGAAGTTTTAAATAAAACTATTAGATTTCCTCTGAAGGTGACTCGGGCACGCTGAAGGCCTTTCCTCAACAGGCCTGGTTTGCTCGATCAGGGCACGAAACAGAACATAAAAATTGAAAATACACTTTAATAGTGACCGAGGGTTTCTCTCCGAACCGAAAATGAAAAATTAATATGGATGTGATGGTGTTTTCCTTGGTCACTGCTGTGTTTTTCCAGTCCCCTGCGTGTTATTCCAGGCCATTTTATGGAGAGGCATTATTTGCTCAGCTGAGTTATTCCCACTTTATCCCCTCTGATTCAGACATTTGTTGGATTTCTGGACAATGGCAGCTCCTTGTCAGAAATCAGAGGGGATTTATGGAGATTTCTTCTGTAAAAGTCATTTTTGCCAAGGTTGAATTGACCTGAAATTCATTTTTAATTTTAGGCTTTTTTAGTTTGTGGAGTTCCAATCCCTGGAAGTGCCCAAGGCTGGGTTGGATGGGGCTTGGAGCAACCAGGAATCCCCAAATTAGGAAGTTTTATTTAAACTATTGGGGCACTGAGCAAATCAGCCTCATCAGAGAGAATCTGCACCACAGAGTGAGTCCCACACCACACTGCAGGAAAGTAGGAATTCTCCCAAAAGCTGAAATCCTCATTTAAGCTCAACTCCTCCTTCAAACCCCTGAGATTAAACAGAATTAATTCACTGAGAGACCAAGAGTGGAACCTGAGCACTGCAGGAGTGCTGCTGCTGCTCCATCCCTACGCTCCAGACACCCCTGGGAGCAGGAAGGCTCTGACTCAATTTCCTTTCTCTAAAACCTCAGAAAATGTTCTGAGCCAAAGCTGAGCCTTATCAACATCACAGATTCCCAAAGTTAATCCTGCCCAGTTATTCCTGTCTCTAATTCCATCCTCACACCTCGCTTTTTCCCTTCACCTGCCATTTTTAAACCCAAAGAAAGGAAGAAGCAGCTCAGGTATCAACAGTGCTTGAACTCTGCCTCTTCTCTGCAGACTTCTGCCCTTCCCAAACCTTCTGCCACATTCCCTGTCAGTGTCTGCTCCCCAAAATCCTCATAATTCCCCAAGACTTGGTCTTAACCCCAAAAATCACCTGGCAGCACCAACAGAGGAGGAGCCAGGGGTAGGAACACTTTTGAGGAGGAGCAGATTTCCAGGAGGACATTCCCAGATTTCACCACAACCCCTGGGGAGGTGGTGCTCGGGTTGTCCTTGAGGAGCAGCTCAGATCCCAGGATCCCTGAGGCTGGAAAATCCTCCAGGACCATCCAGTCCAAGCTGTGCCTGATCCCCACTGAGTGCCACATCCAGGAATTCCTTGGACACCTCCAGGGATGGGCACTCCAAAACTCCCTGGGCCCCTCCAAGGCCTGAGCACCCTTTCCATGAGGAAATTCCTGCTGATGTCCAACCCGAGCCTGCCCTGGCCCAGCCTGAGGCCATTTCCTTTTGGCAGCTTCATCTGAAGGACCTGAGCAAGGTCAACACCTCATTCCCAAGGCCGTTTTCCCAAATTCATTTGGTTTTCCCACAATGGCACAACACCAGGAAAACACAGCAGGAGATTGGGTTGGACATTAAGGAAAATTTCTCCACGGGAAGGAGCTGGACATGGCAGGGCTGGAGTCCCCATCCCTGGAGGATGTGGCACCTGGGGACACGGGCAGTGGTGGCCCTGGGGTGCTGGGGGTGGTTGGACTCCATGATCTCCAGGATCTCAGAGGGCTTTTCCAGCCTCAGCCACACCACGGCTCCAGCAGCATTCCCAAAGCAATCCCAGGGGCTGCACATCCACGTCCTGCCCATCCCTCCTGCCCTCCACAGCTCCCAGGGAGCCCAGGACACCCCATGGAGGAGCTGAGGGATCCCTCAGGAGACTCCAGAATTCTGGGACAACAACAGGAATGCTGGAGAATCCCTGGGATCACTCAGGGCCTGATTTTCCATGTGCTTCCCAACAGCTCCTCCCTAACCCCAGCCAGGAGCGGCTCTTCCCTGGCTCTGTCATTCCAAAGGCTGCTCTGGAAAAAGCCCTGGCGCTTCCCAAGGATGGACACATGTGCAACAGGGCCGGGGGCATCCGCTAATTTGGCTCCTGCTCGGGATCACCAAGGTCAGCAGCAGGAACCCAGAGGAAAATGTCAACAATCCCGGTCTTCTCCGGGGGGGAGAGGCCTTGGAAAGGCTTTTCTTCCCCTGCCATGTGTCTGGTTTTACACTGTTGGTTTTGGCTCTTCCAAGGAAGGAAATTAAATGAGCAGCTTCTTTTTTTATCCTTCTGGAATCCTCCAGAGGAAGAAAGGCTGAGCTGAGGCTGCAGGAGGACGCCGGGGCCTCTGCTCCGGCCACACAGTTTTTGTCAGGGCTGGTGTAGAATTCCCCATCCCTCCAGAATAATTCCCTGCAGCTGTCATCACCCACACACCAGGTTCCCAAAAAAGGCTCCAGCCACAAATCTCCCTGGGGAAAGAGCACGAGGCTGTGGATGCTGCAGGTTGGGAAGCAAAGGGCAGGAGGATGTCCCTAAATCCCACCCTCCGAGATGCTCTTTGGGGCCTCACCTCCTTCCCACAATCACCAAAGCTGGAAAAGACCTCCAAGATCATCAATCCAACCATTATCCCAGGATTTCAGGCTGCTCTGCTCACACAATTCCAGTTCCAAGCCCGTGGCCCAAACCCTAAGGAGGTTCTGCCCTAATTCTGCAGCCCCAGCCACGCCCAGGTAATGCTCCAGGTATTCCTGCAGCACGGAATTCCTGCTGCTGGGATGGCTGCAGCAAATCTTCCCAGCTGCCTGGGCCCGCTCCAAGAAAAGGCTGAGTTAAAATTTCCATGCCAAGAAATTCAATTCTCACTCCGGGACCGCAATAAGAACTTTTAAAGGTCTGAGATACAGGGAGGAAATGGTGCAAAGACAGGGAAAAAAGGGAACAGGATGGGTAAAAATTCCCAGGAAAGCAGGAGACAGGTTTGCTTTCCAAGCTGGAGTTAAGAGGCCTGAGCTACCAGAAGTCATCAGAAGCAGCAGGGAGCCAGACAAGGTGCAGGAACAACCTTCCTTGGACAGAGAAATCCTTCCTTTTCCAAGAGAAATCCAACGGCAGCGGCGATGGTTTTCATTTAGAACCCATTTACCTTGGTGGGAGCCAAGGCAGATACAGACCCTGGGATTTGGGAACAGCTCCCAGCTCCCTGAAAACCCCCGGCAGCCTTCCCACTCTCTCATTTCGCTCTGCTCCGCCGTGGTTTCTTCTGTTCTGGCCTCTTTCCTCGACCTTGCCCTTCCTAAATCCCAACTCCTCATTGCCTCGTCTGCCACCTCTCCTTGTCTGGCAATTGCTGCTGGGATTTCTTCCTTCCAGAAGCCCAGAAGGACGGGGCTGTTTCACCTCTAAATGCAGCATTGTTACGTAAGTGCCCCTGGCGGGAGCTCCGTGCTCCGTGCACGGGGTCGCTCGCAGCAATTTGGGATTTTAATAGACATCAAAACAGGAAAACATTCCCAGTTATGCAATCGGAGCCGTGATTGAAACCAGAAGCAGCCACCAGCTCCCAAAAAAAGAATTGGGAGCAGCCAAGCGGTGTCCACAGAGCTCAGCGTTGCTGCTCCCTCCCTCTCCATCCCAGAATTCCCACCATTTGTCTGGAACCAAACCCACTTCCCTGGGACAGGGCCTCTCCTGCTGCTCTTGGGCAGCAGCTGCTTCCTCATGGAAGCACCTTCCAAGGTGCCCTTCCAACAGGGACCTTCCCAAGTCACCTCTGCTCCTCCCAAACCCTCCTGAAATATTCCAACACTCTCCCAGGCTCTAGGAATAATTTCTGAGAAATAATTTCTGAGGTTTAAAACCTTTCAAATTCAGGGCAGGAACGGCTCAGGAGCTGGAGGTGAACTCTTTGCTGTTCTCCCACCACCTGAGCTCTCGTTTCCCAAACACCAGGGAATTCTCTCTCCATTATTTCCATTGCTCATTCCCTCTCCACCCCAGAATTCCCACACTCTGCCTGGAAGTCAACCCAATTCCCTGGGACAGGGAATTCCCTCTCCTGCTTCCTCATGGAAGCACCTCTGAAGCTGCTCTTCCAACAGGGACCTTCCCACACCCCCAACTCTGCTCCTCCCAAACCTTCCTGCAATATTCCAACACTTTTCCAGGCTCTAGGAATAATTTCTGAGGTTTAAACCTTTCAGCTTCAGGGCAGGAACAGCTCAGGAGCCGGAGGTGAGCTCATCCACGTCGTTCTCCCACAACCTAAGGAAGAGTGAAAAGCTCTCATTTCCTAAACCCCAGGGGATTCTCTCTCCGTAATCCCCACTTTTCCAGGCTCTCACTCAGGTCAGGACACTGCCCAGCCTCCCTGGAACAACAGGATGGAGCAGCTGGACCCGGCACCGATCAGGAATTCCAGGGATTAAGGGAATCTCTGTGTTTCAGAGGCGGCTGCAGGAGGTGAACGTTACCAAACACCAAAAACCAGGGAAATCAACAAAAATCGGTGAAGGAATGGGACAAAACTCCAGGACTGCCTTTGTGGCTTCTTCCCTTGAGGACTGAAACAGGAACAGACCGAGGGAGAAAGGTCACTTTAGTGGGATGAGGAGGTTTGGAAAAGCCACAGGAAGGGCAAGACAACAGTGGGCAGGAGATTTCAGTGTGCCACAGCTCGGGATTTAAAACAGGGATCAGCACGAGATTCCCAAACTTCTGGGGTCAGCAGGGTTTGCAGGAGGCAGCTGCTCAGAGCCTGCAGGGTTCCAGGGAGCAGCAGAACGAGGAGAGGACACCATGGGAGGATCCCAAGTGTCACCTGAAGGTGACACCAAGCAGCTGCCAGGCCCATCACAATCCCTTGGGACACAGAATCGTGGAATCATGGAACGGTTTGGGTGGGAAGGGACCTTAAAGATCATCTCACTCCACCCCCAGCCATGGGCAAGGACACCTCCCACTATCCCAAGGTGCTCCAAGCTGGCCTTGGACACTTCCAGGGATGCAGGGCAGCCACAGCTTCCCTGGAAAACCTGTCCTGTTATGGACATCCCAGTTGGATACTTCCATCAAGGAAAACCAAGCCCAAGAACTCCAAGAGATCCCAGAAAACGTGTGGCTGACAGGGGAATCCCCCAATGCAGGAGCCAGGAGAACACCCCTGGAAAGAACCCCTCCAGTGCTCCCTGGAGTATCCCAAACATAACTTTTAGATGGATTTTCCAGCGCCCGTTGAAGCCACAGCCAGGAATGATCAGACCAAACCCCTGCAGGCAGCACATCCCTGGGTGTGTCCCTCACTCCCTAAATAAAAGCTGCACTCAAGATTCTGTGCCAACAGCAGCTCAGGTTATCCCCATATTCCCATTATCCAGCAACATCACACAGAATTCCAGGGAAAAGTGTTTTTCACCCAGCTGTGCGCTGCAGAATTTAAAAGGAAACACGAGGAGCTCTGTTCAGAGCTGGTTTTATCCCTGAACCTGCCCCAAACTCTTCAGGGACCCATCCTGCAGGTTGTCACCCCTCAGTGACCACACGGGGACAGTTTGAGCGCCACCACAACACGGAGCCTGCCCCAAATTATCCCTGAAAACAACCCGCAGGAATTTCACAGGGAATCAACAGCAAACGAGGAGAAAATCCAATTATTCTTTGGGATTGGAAGACGAAGGTTCGGGGGGGTTTTTAATTAGCAGAACCAGGGTGCAAAAGCTGCTCAGGTCAGTGTGTTGTGTAAGCGATGGCTGGAGAGCTGATGTCCCCAAATCATCAAATGGGTTCCTTCTGCTCAGCCCGGGCCTCGTAAACAAACTCATTATGCTGCATCTTGAAAGGAGTAAACAAATAGTTGGCATCTGACAGCAGAGCTCTTGCACAACCTTCACCCAAACTCCTGCCCGGCTCGACCGGCGCTCCGAGCCCCCGCGGTACCGGGGACACCTCGGGGACACCCTGGGGACAGCGTGGGGACACCATGGGGACGCCTCAGGGACAGTGCAGGGACACCGTGGGGACAGCCAGGCCCGGTGCTGCTGGATGTGCCACCAGCGGGAGCTTCTGAACCCCTCCAGGCTGGCAGTGCCACCAGGGCACAGCACAGGGTGGCACCTGGCCACTGCCACCCTCTGGCCCTGCTGGCACGGCCACCAGCACGGCCACTGCACCCAGGAGGAGCCCCTGGTGCTGCAGAGTGCAGGGCCAGGGAGGCCAGAGGGGACAGGGGACACCGTCCTGCTCCAGGGGACACCACTCTGCTCCAGGGGACACCATCCTGCCCCAAGGGTATCACCATACTCCAGGGGACACCATGCTGCCCCAAGGGTATCACCATACTCCAGGGGACACCATGCTGCTCCAGGGGCTGCCACCATACTCCAGGGGATACCACTGTACCCCAGGGGACACCATCCTGCCCCAAGGGTATCACCATCCTTCAGGGGACACCATCCTGCCCCAGGGAACACCAGAGCAGGACAGGAGATGCCAGCGCTGCCCCTCCATGCCCAGGAGCCCTCTGGGCCCAGGCCACAGGTGGGGAACACCACAGCGAGAAGCTCCTGATCAAAGATCCCAAAATTTGGGTGATCTGAGTGATCCCAGGGTGCTGCCAAGAAGCCCAGCCTTCCCTGGACAGGCACATCCAGACCCCAAACCCAAGCCCAGAGCATTCCCTGCACATCCAGGCCCCAAACCCAAGCCCAGAGCATTCCCTGCACATCCAGACCCCAAACCCAACCCCAGAGCATTCCCTGGACAGGCACATCCAGACCCCAACCCCAAATCCTTCCCTCCTCTGCTCGTGTGGGGTTTTCCCCATTTCAGGGTATTTACAAAATCTCAAGGCCTAAACAAACACAGCCTGAAGCAAAGCCAGAGCAGCTGAAGAGCCTGGTGGGACTGGAGATGGAAATTTCCTTCCTCAGGGAGTTTTGGTGTCCTGCAAACCCTGGGCAGCTCCATAACCAGCTCTGAGCAGCCCTGAGCGGAAGAGAGGTGACATCACCCCAACTCAGCCATGGTGATGTGTCCCAGTGCCACCATCCCATGTCACCTCCTGGGCCAGCAGTGGCTGGTGAGCACCAGAGGAGCAAGGAGCAGATCACAAAGCCATGGAATGTCCCGAGCTGGAAGGACCCACAGACATCACCCAGTCCAACTCCCGGCCCTGCACAGACACCCCACAGCTGAGGGTGTAACAAAACCAGTTCCAAGGGCAGCTATTGCACAGCATGACCTTCCTGCCAAGTCCAAGCACCTGGAGAACCTCCCTGGCCACAGACTCTGGGCTCTGGTCAGGACTGGCCCAGGGTTACGGGATCCTGCTGCTCCCATGGGATCTGTGACAGGTTCCCATCCAGCAGGGATGGCAGGATCCAGCAGCATCCCAAACACAACCCCCAGCACCTGGAAGGATCAGCATAGGTTTGTGCCAAACCAAGGAATTCTCCTCCGGGCTGGGCTCTCTCGCGGTGAACATCTGGATTGTCCTTCAATCACTGGACAAAACCAACTCTGCCTCCACAGATCCACTCATTGCCCAAAACTGCTGCAGGATGCCCTGCAGCCCCTTCCTCAGCCTTTACTCCACGGAAACACCTCCAAGCATGTCACCCCAGGTCATTCCCTGGGAATTCCTCCCAGCTATCCCAAGCTTTTCTCCACTTCAGCACCCACAAGCAGGAAGGGGGGTGGATGTCACCGATCCCAGAGCAGGACTGGGCTCACTGTGGCTGAGCAGGGACAGGGACACGTCAGGCACTGGGACCTGCTCTGGGTGTGACAGCATTCCCAGACTGCCCACAGTGCACAGCCTTCCCTGCACCTCATCCCACGGAGCAGGCAGCCAGCAGAGCCCAGCAGCCGTGTCAGCACCAAATTTGCACTTTTATGGCAAAAGCCTCTGGCACAGAATGGGAAAAGGGAATCTGTGAGGATCTCACTTCCTCCTCTTGGGCCCAGATTTCATTGCCAGCTTCCCAGTGCTGGTGCTGCAGCTCAGGAACCTCCAAGGGGGACCAAGGAGAGGATGGGACAGAAACCCGCCCCAAAAAAACCCCGCCGGCACCAAAACCCAACAGAGGCAGCCAGAGGCGACAGAGCCTGGTCATTCCCACAGCTCTGTCCCATCTCCCAGCCCCTTCCCAAGCCACGGGCTCCTTTCCTGGGCGATTCCCTGCTCCAAGCCTCAGCCGTGAGAAAGGGAGCGGGAGGGCTCCCGCCAGCCCCGCGAGGTTCTTTATCTCGTTACTCTAATGCAAACAGACTTCTGTGAGCTCTTTCACATCCAAAATTTCACCATTGCGGCGACCGCAGGCCTGGCAGCCTCTCCCCCGCCTGGAAAGGGAACAAACTTCCCAATCATTTCTAAATAACCATTTCAAGAGCACAGCTTTTCTTCTTTCATCCCACAAAAGGCAGAAATTTTGCTCGGGACCGCAAGCTGTCAACTTCCCAGCAAACCCCAAATCCCACTTAACTCTCTATTGTAAACAGTGTAGTATTGCGCTCCCACATCAATAAATAACATTCCTGAAGGAATTATTTCTGTGTTTGATTCACATTTGTTCTGCATATGCCACTGAGCCCAAGGTATTCACAACGTTCAACTCCTAAAAGCCTCGGCTTTCAAAAGGGCCGCGCGCGAGGCACTGGGGCGAACCCTTCCCGGGGGATTGTGTGAGCCAGGATGAAATCCCAAATCAAGGATGTCATTTGTGGCCCCCCCCCCCACAATGCCCTCGTTTCAAGATTAAAAAATGAAATGGCTCCAAAGTGCCTCTCAATGGGGTTGCTGAGCTCCAGGGTCCAGATGGGGCTGGCAGAGGGAGCCTGGGTGTCCCAATGGATGTTGGCCTTTCCTGGTCTGCTCCAGAGGGACCAGGATCCTTGGGAGAGGGATTTGGGATGTTGTGGGTGAGGCTGGAATGGCCCAGGGCAGACCCCCCTGCTCAGCCCCCCCTGGATCCCTGGCAGTGTCCCAGGCCAGACTGGACACTGGGGCTGGGATCCACCTGGAGGTGTCCCTGCCCATAGATGGGTGGCACTGGATGGGATTTAAGGTCCCTTCCCACCCAACCCTTTCCATAATTCCATGACCACACATGGGAAAAGAGCAAAGCAGTTCCTGAGGGCTCTGAAAGGCTTCAGAATAAAAAGCTACATCAGGAGAGAGGGATGAAGGTGGAAATTGGGAGTAACTTGGGTTGCAGACACCCAGAAATTATCCCAAATCCCTTTCCATGGATTGGCAGGAGGCCCCTTTGCATTCCCACAGGTGTTCCCTCACCAAACCTCCAGGGAAGATGCTCCAGAGCCATCTCTGCACGGGCAGAAGCCTCAATCCCACAGACGTTCCATCCCTGCCCCTTCCTCACTTGGAATTCCCAGATGTGAGCAGCCCAGGGATCACCCTGTGGAAATGAGGAATCCCTTCATTCCCTCTGCAGATCCGCCATCCCCGGCGCCCGCCCGGCACCGGCATGGGATTTGGGATTTGGGATTTGACCATTTCAACTCTCCACAGTGGGCGTCAGTCTCGCTGCACTAACAAAGAATTCCTCGGGAAGATTTCGGAAACAGAAGGATTATTTAGCCACCCACACACAGGCAAAATTAACCAGTCATGGAAATTCAAGATAATAAATGCCATAATTTTGCCTTTAACTTCACAAATTTTTTTTTTTCTTCCCCTAAAAGTGAATGTTTCTAATTTATGGAGAGAGAGAAAGAGGGGGGGGGGGAAAAAGAATAAAAAAACCCTTTCATTACTTTGTTTTTCCATGGATCAGAACTCCCCAAATATAAGGAATTAACACGCTAATGTAAACACCCGTCTGCTCGTGGCGCTGGAACAGATTTACCCAGGCACTACAAAAGGCTGCCCCTCACTGATCACCAGCCCCAACTGGAGACTTTTTGTATAAAAACAACCCTATAAAGCTTTTTTTCATCTAAATGAGAAAGTGGCCGTGCTCCATTCTTCCCAAAAAAAATATCTGGAAAGGATGAGCTGCACCTCCGGAGATCGCAGGGATGGGAAAGGCGAGGGAACCTGGAAGGGACGTGAAGCCTCACACTTCAGACAGGCTCTAACACAGTTAAAGGGGAAGGGAAGGAAACAAACGAGGGATTTGGGACCATTGGAGCTGCTGAGGGAGTTTCTGAAGGATTGGAGGCTCCTGACTCCTGGATTTTGGTGTCCAGGCAGGACAAGCTCCAGGCCTGGAGATCCCACAGTTCTCCACCAGCTAAGAACAAACTTACTCCATTCATTTCTTTCAGCTACAGCTTTCCAAAGGCACCCCTGGGCTTCCCACAGCATCAGAAAGGTTGGGAAAGCCCTCTGAGATCATCGAGTCCAAGTTTTGTCCGAATACACCGTCCCACTCAACCCCATCCCAAAGTGCCACATCCACTCGTCCCTGACCATTCCAGGGATGGTCCCTCCACTCCTGCCCTGAGCAGCTGCTCCAGAGCTTGACCACTCTTCCAGCAGAGTAATTCCTGCCCAAACCCAACCCCTCCCCACCGAGCCCTTGGAATTCAGCCTCCCAAGAACCCAAACGCGGCCAAATCCCGTGGGATGGCCACACGAGGGACACCACAGTCCCTTGAGTGCCACGTCCATGCCCTGCACCCCCCAGCAGAGGATTCCCCAGGACACACCCCTGCCTTTCCTGCTTCCCTTGCTCATTCCCTGGAAGTGCTGAGCCCCCAGCAGAGCCTGCCCTCCCCTTCTCCCACCTGGCTGAGAATTTGTGCAATTGCAGCACCAACAGCATCAGTTCCTTTCCTTTTCCCTTTCCTTCCCCTTCCATGGCTGCTCCCTCATTTGGCAATATCCAGAGTGACAGGAGCCAAGGGAAGAGCAAAGCTCCTGGATGGGACTGGAAAAACAACAGAAAAGGAGCTGGATTCCCACTGACATCAGGAGGGAAGGAAAAACCACCTCAAGAACCGCCATGGGATGGCGTAAAATAAAATAAATCCTGGCTCCAATACAAAACCCACGTTTGCCTCCAACTCCAGGTCTCCCAATCCCAGCCCCCTTCGCTCTGCCCGTAACTCAAAAGGAGGAATGATTTAAAAATTGGTTTTTACAAAAAAAAAAAAGAGTTGATTCAGTCCGAGGAGTCAGTGAAGGGAAGTTCAGCCCTGGATCTCCAGCAGTTCGGGACATAAGGGATTGATTGCTCCAGCTTGGATAATCTCCGTGGCTCCCAGGCCCCACTGAAGTGGTTTCCAAGAGCTAAAGCCTTGGATCAGCCTGTCAAACCCTGGGAAAACTCCGGGAAAGCCACAGTGAACATGCTGGAAGTGGGAGCCTGCCCTTGAAACCCCAGAGCCTGCACACACCAAATTAATAATGCACAGTGGCAACCCCGAGCTGCTTTTCCCAACCCCTTCCCAAAGCCCCACACCCCAACTTCCCCACAATCAAATCCCAAAAGAAAGGAAAATTCCGGGTGAAATCTGATTTTTCACACTCTAAGTGCACAGAGGATCGGAGCTGTTTGGTTGTGATGACCAAATCTCTCTTTTTCAGACAGGAATGAGGTCAAAGCACCTCCCATGGGAATGACCCCAAATCCCAGCCCTGATGCCAAGGCCTCGAGCTCGGCCGGGCTCCTCCAGCTCAGCTTTGGGAATTCCTCTCTTCCTGTGCACAAAGCTGACCTGGAATTCCTAAAGGAAGGATCTAGAATGCAAACAAGGAGTTATTGGGGTATGAGGACCAAAAGAAATCCCAAGTTTCTTGACCAGGAGCACAGTGATCCAAGCTGACCCCTCAAAGCCACAGCAGCTCCCTCACGCTCCTGCTCCAGGAAAATCAGGCAAAAAGGGATTCCTGCAGTTCCAAGGGGTTTTCTGCAGGTTCAGGCTGATGCCAGCAGGGAAAAGGAGCTGTGGGACTCCTCACCTGTCCCACATCTGCTCTGGATGTTCCAAGGCTGAGCTGGGACACACAAGTGAAATTTCCATCAAATCACCCAAACCTGACACTCCAAAGGGAATTATCCCAAATTCCTCCCCAAAGCTGCTGTTAAATTTCCTACACCTCAGTCCCAGATTTACCACTACACCAGATTTTTGATCTTTTACACCATAAAGTTGCCATCAGTTAAAATTTATTATTTTTTATTAGCAGAATGGACATTTCTTGAACTTGACAAAAATCATGGAATGGTTTGAGTGGGAAGGGACCTTAAGGATCATTCTGTTCATCCCCTTGCTCCCCACCGAGCCCTTGGAATTCAGCCTCCCAAGAACCCAAACGCGGCCAAATCCCGTGGGATGGCCACACGAGGGACACCACAGTCCCTTGAGTGCCACGTCCATGCCCTGCACCCCCCAGCAGAGGATTCCCCAGGACACACCCCTGCCTTTCCTGCTTCCCTTGCTCATTCCCTGGAAGTGCTGAGCCCCCAGCAGAGCCTGCCCTCCCCTTCTCCCACCTGGCTGAGAATTTGTGCAATTGCAGCACCAACAGCATCAGTTCCTTTCCTTTTCCCTTTCCTTCCCCTTCCATGGCTGCTCCCTCATTTGGCAATATCCAGAGTGACAGGAGCCAAGGGAAGAGCAAAGCTCCTGGATGAGACTGGAAAAACAACAGAAAAGGAGCTGGGTTCCCACTGACATCAGGAGGGAAGGAAAAACCACCTCAAGAGCGGCCATGGGATGGTGTAAAATAAATAAATTCATTAGATAAAATAAAGAAAATAAATAAATAAATGTGCCCTCATCCCAGAGCAGTGAGGGATAACTCAGATTTACGAGCTGCCTGCTCTGGTTTGGAGCGACATCACAGCGACTGGAGCCTGACAGATAAGGACAGCCAACAAATCCCAGTTTCAATCCTTATAAAGCCTCTGCCACGGGAATCAGCTGCACGTCAGGCCAGGACAGCCCTGTGATCTGCTGGATGTCACCTCCCTGGCCGTGGCAGGGGAGCCCAGAGGGTGCGAGAGGAGCTCTCGTCAAGAAGGGCATTCCTGGGTCTTTCCTGCTTTCATTCCTGTGTCTTTCCTCCTTTCATTCCTGTGTGATTCCTCCTTTCATTCCTGGGTCTTTCCTCCTTTCATTCCTGGGTCTTTCCTGCTTTCATTCCTGTGTCATTCCTCCTTTCATTCCTGGGTCTTTCCTCGTTTCATTCCTGTGTCTTTCCTCCTTTCATTCCTGTGTCATTCCTCCTTTCATTCCTGGGTCTTTCCTCCTTTCATTCCTGTGTCTTTCCTCCTTTCATTTCCGTGTCTTTCCACCTTTTCTTTCTGGGTATTTCCTCCTTTTCCTTCTGGGTCTTTCCTCCTTTTTATTTGTGTCTTTCCTCCTTTTCCTTCTGGGTCTTTCCTGCTTTCATTCCTGTGTCTTTCCTCCTTTCATTTCTGTGTCTTTCCTCCTTTCATTCCTGGGTCTTTCCTCCTTTTCCTTCTGGGTCTTTCCTCCTTTCATTCCTGTGCCTGTGGAATCCAAAGCAACTGGAATCCAAGGCCAGGCTGGACACTGGACTTGGAGCACCCTGGTCCATGGGAGGTGTTCCTGCACTGGATGAACTTTGAGGTCCCTTCCAACCCAAACCACTCCACAGTTCTGTGATTACCTGAAGAAATTGTTGCCCTTTAATGAACTTGACCGAAGTTGCTCTTTTTTTTTTTAATCTTCTGCTCCTGACGGCTCAGGAAGGGCTGGAGGGAAACCAGAGCCAGCAGCAGCAGGGCCTGGATCCCCCTGTGAAGGAGAATCCCCAACAAAGCCCAGCCTGCTAAAGGCCTGCTCGCCCTACAAATGGATTTTAGTAACCTTTCCACATGAAACACACTCAGCCTGTAAAGAATCCTCCTTCAGCTTTCCTAAAGCAAACCTGGCACGGCAAAACCAGAGAATCTGAACCCAAGTTATGCCCTAAACCCGGAATGCATCACCTGCCACTTCCTTTAGAATGCAGACAAGGAGTTACTGGGGTATGAGGACCAAAAGAAATTCCAAATTTCTTGGCCAGGAGCACAGTGATCCAAGCTGACTCCTCAAGCCACAGCAGCTCCCTCACACTCCTGCTCCAGGAAAATCAGGACAAAAGGGATTGCTGGAACCCCAGGTGCTGAGAATTTCAGACTTTCTGTGTGGAAAGGCACAGACCCTCAAGAGAACACTGCATTTGACCTGAGAGCATAAAGAAAGCTTCCAAAATTAATTGATAACAATAGGATTATGAGTCGTTTGAATAGAAGTGTGCAATATCACCTAATAAAATACTTTAAGTTTTAAAATATAGTAGCATATATAAGACAAGATGAAAGTTTCAGAGCAGAAGCTAGCCCTTCTTCTTCACCTTCTTCTTCATTTAAGTTGAAGTAATTATTTTCTAATTAGACCAAAAAGTCTGCATTATGAGGCAGAAATAATTAGTTAAAAAATAATGCAAAAATCATTTCTTAATTAGGTAGTTTTTCCTTAAAAGACCTTATCAAAATAAATACAGAGCCATTTTATAACTTATTAATAAAATACTGTAAAACTCACAACTTATAAGATTATAATATAAATAAAAATAATAAACATCTAAATCCAAACACAAAATACCAATCTCAAACACTTTCAATCCCAACCATAATAGGAAAACAAAAATAAATAAATAAATAAAATTTTAAAAAAAAAAGGAAAATTAAAAAAAAATATTCCTGCATTTCCAAGGGGTTTTCTGCAGGTTCAGGCTGATGCCAGCAGGGAAAAGGAGCTGTGGGACTCCCCACCTGTCCCATCCCTGCTCTGGATGATCCAAGGCTGAGCTGGGACACACAAGTGACAAATTTCCACCAGATCACCCCACAAAGAACCATCAGGTGAGACAGGACAGAAAAACTCCGTTTTCCACATCAAAAATCAGACACTGAACAAATCTAGAGCCAAAGCGAGCGGCTGCTTCCGCTTTGTCCCAAATCCATGTCCTTGAATGTCCACGTCCATCCTGTGTCCCCTGCAGGAGCAGCCCCAAAAACCTCTCAGGAGGGCAAAATCTGCAGTGTCTCCTACATAAAACTGTGACCAATGCCTGAAGATTCCACAGGGCTGGAAAAATCCCACCTGCCAGGTGGATCCAGCACCGGTGTCCCTGAGCACAGAGGGCACTCGGGTGGCCCTCAAGGCCAGGACTCACTGGGAGCCTCTCCCGGGGGGAATGGGGCAGGAGAAAGGACAAAGGGACACCAGCTGTGCTCCCAAAATCCATTCCAGGTGGCTGCAGGAGGATAACGAAACAAATAACGGAGGGGTGGTCTTGGAAGAGGTGGATAAGGCACTGGGGAGCTCTGGGGAGATGGCCGAACCCTCCTTCAACCCCCACCCCTTGGGAAGTCAACACAAGCGTCCAGGAATGGGAATTCCATCCCAAACTCCAGCCACAGGTGTCCAGGGAAGAGGTGACCGAGGTGTCCCTGCTCCACCCCACCACATGTTCCCTGCTTGCCTCAACCCCCATTCCCTTGGGAATTCAACACAAGCGTCCAGGAATGGGAATTCCATCCCAAACTCCAGCCACAGGTGTCCAGGGAAGAGGTGACCGAGGTGTCCCTGCTCCACCCCACCACATGTTCCCTGCTTGCCTCAACCCCCATTCCCTTGGGAATTCAACACAAGCGTCCAGGAATGGGAATTCCATCCCAAACTCCAGCCACAGGTGTCCAGGGAAGAGGTGACCGAGGTGTCCCTGCTCCACCCCACCACATGTTCCCTGCTTGCCTCAACCCCCATTCCCTTGGGAATTCAACACAAGCGTCCAGGAATGGGAATTCCATCCCAAACTCCAGCCACAGGTGTCCAGGGAAGAGGTGACCGAGGTGTCCCTGCTCCACCCCACCACATGTTCCCTGCTTGCCTCAACCCCCATTCCCTTGGGAATTCAACACAAGCGTCCAGGAATGGGAATTCCATCCCAAACTTCAGCCACAGGTGTCCAGGGATGAGGTGACCGAGGTGTCCCTGCTCCACCCCACCACATGTTCCCTGCTTGCCTCAACCCCCATTCCCTTGGGAATTCAACACAAGCATCCAGGAATGGGAATTCCATCCCAAACTCCAGCCACAGGTGTCCAGGGAAGAGGTGACCGAGGTGTCCCTGCTCCATCTCCACCCCACCACGTGTTCCCTGTTTGCCTGCAGGGTTGGTGGGACAGGGCTGGAGCTCCATGGGGCTTTGTAAGCCAAGGTGGGACCAGGGGACGTTTCCGAGGTTTCCCTGCTCTTGGAGCCTGTCCAGCCTGGAAAACCTTGGCCTTTCTCACCCTCCATCCCCTCTGGAGCGAAACTCATCCAACAGCACCTTCTGGAAGCTCTCCAGCTCCCACCAGAGCCTCTCCTGAGCCTTCCAGACACATCAGCCTCACCTCGAGAGGAAGAATCCCAGCCCTGGCTGCCAACATTTTTCTCAGAATCTCAAAAAAGCAGCAAAAAGCATCTCCAAAGGCCACAGTGCTCTGTATCCGAGCCCAGGAAATGTGGAAGGCATTAAAGCCTCACTTTCCCTGAGCAGAGAGGGAACACGGACCTACAAACAACGCCTTGGAGGCATTTCAGCAGCTCCATCTACACAGGGGCCTTTTTTTACGATGATTTTTTAAGTCAATCAGAAATCGGCGGGGCCAGGAAGCCATAAACTCGGCTTAAAAGGGAGAAAAGCAAATAAATGCTTGGAAGGAGTGGGGGGGGGGGAAATGGGAATCACTGAAGGCTTCCAAAGCCTTGTTTGTTTGTGATAAAGCTCAGCTGTACACAAGCTGTCCCAGCCGGGCTCATGGGGACATTTCCCTGCAGTGGCACCACGGGGAGCGGCGAGCAAGGGGGTCTGTCAACATTTTATCAGCAGCAACTGCTCCCAGGGCTTTATGAGGCACAAAAGCTCCTTTTCCTCAGCCTCGTGGCTGCTCGGGATGGGAAGGCTCTGACTCAGAGCAAATCACTGGGATTTAAAAACCACATCACACGGAGCGGGGTTTGGTACCGGGGAGGGAAAGGGGAGAGGATGTGGCACCCAAAATCTGGAGTTCTGAGGGGAAAAGGTCTCCCAAAAAGCTCTTGGGGGTATATGGAACAAACTGGGGAGTCCCAGCATGGATTATTAAGGCTCCATAAGCCAAGACCTGATAAAATGAGGGAAATAATTCAATTAGCCAACAGCAAACTCATCCTGTCCTTATTTCTACATAAAATAAAAGCACAGCGTAAAATTAAACCTTAAAGACTCCAAGGTGGGCAGAGCTTTGCAGAGACAATCCCTGGACAGCAGCAGGAGGGGAGGAAGTTGGGATTCAGGGAATAAAGACATAATGCCTGCAGTGGTGCCCAGTCCTTGGCCACGATCCCACAGGAACTGCAGGATGGAGCCCCTGGGAACACCTGGGAGCACTCCCAGATCCCAGAGGTTCCCATAAAACAGGCAAGAGCCAGAGCCAGGCCACGTGCACCCTCCATAAATCCCATCATCCCTCCCTGGGGGATGGAAATTTATTGTCCCTGCTGGTGGAAGAGCTAATCCGAGTCTCCCTGGATGGGATAAAGCCACATTCCAGGGCCGTGATCTCACGGAGGGACCTCCCCGCCTGAGGCCCTGCACACAAAGCTCAGGGCACGGACAGGAGACTTCAGCACCTTCTCCAGGGTGATCCCAAAGCTTCCTGCCACGAGTCCTTCATTCCTCCTGCCAGGGGTGAATTCCCAGAGCAGGTGTGGCTGTCCCTGGATCACTGGCAGTCCCCAAGGTCAGGTTGGACACTGGGGTTTGGATCCATCCCTGCCATGGATGGGGTGGGAATGGGTGGGATTCAAGGTCCCTCACACCCAAAGCATTCCACAGTTCTGTGAAATCACCACATCCCAAGGACCCTGTGGAACAGTGCTGGGATCCCATGGGACAAGGATGGCACGGCCCAGGCAGGGCAGGGGGACATCTGTGATGAGAGGCTGTGAGGGGCTGGAGCATCCCAGAGGAAAAGGCTCCCAAAAGAACCTTCAGTCCCCACAGGGGGTCACCAGGAAGATGCAGGTACAAAAGACGACTGGTTCTTACTGAAAACCCCCAGAGGTTCTGCAGCCTCATCTGTGGATGTTTCTGAGGGAAAAGCCTGACCTAAAAGTGTGAGCAGGAGGTTAAGCAAGACCTCCCCTGGCTGTGCCCTACAAACCAAACCTCATGTTCTCTGAGGGTTCTCCCAGCTGAAGTTGCAGTGCAACAAAGGGGGCTGAGCAGCACCATGGAGGGTGGGCTCTGCACAGTCATGGAACAGCTTGGGTGGGAAGGGACCCTAAATCCCACCCAGTGTCACCCATCCATGGGCAGGGACACCTCCCACTGTCCCAGGTGGATCCAGCCTGGCCTTGGGCACTGCCAGGGATGCAGGGGCAGCCCCAGCTGCTCTGGGAATTCCAGCCCAGCCCCTGCCCACCCTCCCAGCCAGGAATTCCTTGCCAAGATCCCAGCCCAATCTGCCCTTTGCCAGTGGGAGCCATTCCCTGTGTGCTGTCCCTGCAGGCCTTGTCCCCAGTCCCTCTGCAGCTCTCCTGGAGCCCCTTCAGGGACTCTGAGCATTCCCTGGAGCCTTCCCTTCTCCAGGGAACATTCCCAGCTCTCCAGCCTGGCTCCAGAGCAGAGGGGCTCCAGCCCTGGAAGCATTTCCATGACCTCCTCTGGATGCCCTCCAGCAGGTTCACTTTGTATTTTTCACTCCAGGCTATGAGATGCCTCCCACAGATCAGATGGCGGGTTAAGGCTGCTCCAACCAGGCTGGTTTGTGTCCAGTTCCTGAAGCCCAAGGAACAGCTCCTTCCTTCCCCTGTGCAATTTTTGCAGTCAGTTCTGCACTGGGACCAGCCCACGTGTGCATCCCTGGCCCCACACGAGCTCCCTTCCCAAGGGAGAGCTGCAGTAGCTGCAAACACAAACTGCCCCGGCTGCAGCTGCACCAACAGCCCCGCTCCTCAACAACCCCTGGAAGGGACACGTGAAAAACTCCCATTTACGGGGCCAGCGCCCCTCTGTGAAACAGCCAAGCGGGCACAGGTGGCTGATAAAAGTGCACTTTAACAGCCACACTTGCAAAAGAAATTTATAAGAGCGAGCAAAGCTCGCAGCCTTTTAATTGCATGTCAAACGCTGGGCTCCGAGAACTAAACCAGATTCCTGCAGGCTGTGCCAAGTGCTTCCAGATATTCCGTGTCTGGAGCAGATCCCGCTGCTACCAAGGGGTTAACACAGCCTCTGAGGCCAGGGAGGCCTGAAGGCAATGCCACCAACCCTGAAGGAAAGCAGAGAAGGTTTCTGCCAGCTTTGTTCCAAATAAAAGGTTATTAAAAACAGCCCCAGCCGCTGTTAACAGGAACGGCCCGACAAGGAGACGTTTACAAAGCAGCTGAACTTGTAAATAAATGGAATTAATACCCAGCAAATTCCTTTGATCCACAGGACACGAATTCCCTTTCCCTGCAGAGCTGCTCATTAATAGTTCCATGTTCCACTTGTGTCACCCGCCAGCGAGCCCGAAGGAAAACAGTTCCAGTCACAAAGGGATCTCTGGGTTCTCCTGGGCCAGGGGATTTCTGGTCACAAAGAGATCTCCAGGGTCTCCAGAACCAGTGGATTTCTGGTCACAAAGAGATCTCCACATTCTCCAGTGCCAGTGCATTTCTGGTCACAAAAATGAGTCACAAAGAGATCTCCAGGTCCTCCTGTGCCAGTGGATTTCTGGTCACAAAGAGACCTCCAGCTCCTCCTGTGCCAGAGGATTTCTGGGAATGCTGATGGGGAGCAGCAGGAGGAAGAGGACACCGAGGGAATTCCTCACTCAGAGGCAGGTGAGGCCCTGGAATGGATCCCAGAGCAGCTGTGGCTGCTCCATCCCTGGAGGTGTCCAAGGCCATGCTGGGAGAGTGGGAGGTGACCCTGCCCATGGAATGGGATGGCCTCAAAGGCCCCCTCCAACCCAAAGCACGCCAGGATTCTGGGATTCCTCTCAGCAAGGTGCTCACAGGTGTTAATGTGAAATATTCAACGTTCCCCAAAGTCCCAGCCATCCAACATTTCGGACAAAGGCAGTGTCCTCAGAGCTCCCTGGAGCACCTGGAGATTGGGATCTGCCCTTGGATCATGAGGCTCTGCAGGGCCAGGGGTTGTCCTGCAGGAACTCTGCCCCAGGGATCCCAACCAGGCACCCCCAGGAGCAGCCCTGAGCCAGCCCCAGGGCTGTGGGGGTCTCTGCAAACCCCAACACACACAAACCCCCCCAGCCCATCCACAGCATTCCTGGGGCACCTCTGGAATCATGGAGAGCCCAGGCAGGGCCCTCGTCCCAGCTGATCCCAGTCTAGGTTGGGCCTAAATTCCAGAATCATTTTGCTGGTTTTTTTCCTTCTCTGCTCTGAGGTGGAAGAGGAGGGACAAGGACACAGCACCAATAAATTCAGCCAGCCCTGGGTGCACAGAGAGGCAACCTGGCCATCTTCTCCTGGGAGCCAGCCACAAATCCCTGGAGAGGAACCCATCCATGTCTGGGCAGGTTTCTCCACTCAGAACCCAAGGAACCAAGCCACAGAGGTGGAAAATTCATCCAGCTTTTCTCCATGCTGTCACACCCCCTCATCATCAACTCCTAGTGAGGATGAAGGGGCAGAGATGGATTTTCCAAGTTTTAATGAAACCTGGATGGAAAGGAACAACAGAGGCTGCAAAGAGGCAAAGCAGAACAAAAGGAGAGGAAAGAGCAAATCTGGATTAAGTGGGAAATAGGGGAGAAAGCACTGGAAAGAGGAAGAATCCAGGAGATGTGAACCTTCATGGACACATCCGCAAGTGGAAAAGGGGGTGTTGGCCCAGAGGGCAAATTAACAGAAGGGACAAGTTATCAGAGCAATAATTATCATGGAATCATGGAATGGCTTGGGTGGGAAAGGATCTTCAGGATGATCCAATGTCACCCTTGCCATGGGGACATCTCCCACTGTCCCAGGTGCATCCCAGCCCCAATGTCCAGCCTGGCCTTGGGCACTGCCAGGGATCCAGGGCAGCCCCAGCTGCTCTTCCCAGCTCTCCTGCCTGTCCCCAGAGCACAGGGGCTCCAGAATTCTGGAACGGTTTGAGTTGGAAGGGACCCTAAATCCCATCTCATTCCACCCCATCCATGGGCAGGGACACCTCCCACTGTCCCAGGTGGATCCCAGCCCCAATGTCCAGCCTGGCCTTGGGCACTGCCAGGGATCCAGGGCAGCCACAGCTGCTCTGGGAATTCCAGCCCAGCCCCTGCCCACCCTCCCAGCCAGGAATTCCTTGCCAATATCCCATGGAAGGTTCCAGCTCCCACAGCCCAGCTCAGACAACCCCAAAGCAGCTCAGGACTAAGAACTGCTCCTCTCCAGAACTGTCCTTCCTTTGCTTAATCCAGGACTTTCCACAGCCCTTGGAGATGTTCTCCTGAAGGAGAAGGCCACAATTGAGACACCCAGAGCTCTGTCCCCAGCAGGATGCTGAGGACAAGGCGCTGGGAATGTGACAATCCCAGGAAACCCCAAACACTCAGCGCTGCTCCGCTGGGAAGTGTTCCCATCCCTCCTGGGAACTCTGATCCCCAGTGCCAAGCAGGAACGGCTTCCCAAGGGCTTCCCAACTCCTCTGGGAAGCTGAAAACATGGGAAAACCCAACCCTGGAGCACAAGATGTTCCAAGAGGAAAACTCTGCTTGTTTTTACCGGGCACACCAAAGAAAGTTGGCACGGGGGGGGATGGGGATCTGTGGGAAGCAGCAGAAATGGAATTTTACCTGCACAGGGAAGCACAACTCCCTCAGCCTCTGCCTTCAGGGAGAAGGTTAAACACCAACACCTCCAGACACCTCCTGCTCCTCCCTCTCTCCACACAGGAGCAGTTTCTGCCCCCTCCCACCCATCCCAGCATCAGACACCCTGAGCCAGCTGCATCCCAGGGCTTTTCCTCTTCCTTTTCCCAAGATCTGCCTTGAGTTTTTCCCCTACAAACGCTTCTCAAATTCTTCCCAAATCTGCCTGAGGCACGGGAAGACTCCGTGCACTCTGCTGCTGCTGCAGCACAGGGCTGCACACTTGGAATGCCAGGGAAAATCCCTCCAGTCCAGCAGGAGCATCTCCAACAGGCTGCTCCCATCCAGCCATATTCTTTTCTGAATGTTTTTCTTTTTTCCCTAATTCCTGAGTTTTGAAAGGCCTGAGATGCCCAGAGGATGTTTCTGTGGAAGCTGTTTGGAACAGCAGGAATGGGAACACATCAGGACCCACATTTCCCTCCCAAATCTGCAAAGGAAGTGAGGGAATCCCCATCCCTGTGGGATTCAAAATCCCTGTGGATGTGGCACTTGGGGTCACGGGGCAGTGGTGGCCCAGATCTCACAGGCTTTTCCAACCTAAACATTCCCACAATCCTAAGGCACAGGTGAGCTTGGTCCAGGTCAACACCCACCACCAAAATGCCAAGATTTTAAATGAAAACCCCAAATCCCACCTTCCCTGAAAATACAGGACCAGGGAATGTCCCTGGAGCTCCTTCCACCCTGCTGGAGCCCAGCCTTTCCCAACCTTCCTGAAGAACCAAAAGTGATGAGCAGCAGATGGAGACCCCAAATCCCAGCTGTCCCTCCCTGTCCCCACAGGAACCTGTCCTGCTCCAAAAAACCAGGAAAGGGGAACAAAGCAGCTCCTCCTGGCCTGGAGGAACTGAAGGACATTTTCCCTGAAATAAAAGCTGTTCTAAATTTGCCGTAGATGGGAATTGGAAGAATATGCAGAGGGGTTTAAACGACCTGAGCCTGACAGCAGAACTTGGGGGTTTTGCAAAAACCTTGGAGGGAAGGGAAGCCTTGGGCTGCTGCAGGAACTCCTTGTGGCTGCTGCAGCACCTGGCTGCAATTTGTGCCAGGGTGTCACGGGAAGGGCAGGCAGCTTGGCACCATGCCCTGACAACAGAGCCACCATCCCTGACAACCAAATCAAACCACCATGCCCTGACAATGGAACCACCATTCCCTGACAATGGAACCACCATTCCTTGACAACGGAGCCACCATTCCCTGACAACCAAATCAAACCACCATTCCCTGACAACAGAGCCACCATTCCCTGAAAACCAAATCAAACCACCATGCCCTGACAATGGAACCACCATGCCCTGAAAATGGAGCCACCATCCCTGAAAACGCCCTGACAATGGAACCACCATTCCTTGACAACGGAGCCACCATTCCCTGACAACCAAATCAAACCACCATTCCCTGACAACAGAGCCACCATCCTTGAAAACCAAATCAAACCACCATTCCCTGACAACAGAGCCACCATTCCCTGAAAACCAAATCAAACCACCATGCCCTGACAATGGAACCACCATTCCTTGACAATGGAACCAACAGTCCCTGACAATGGAGCCACCATGCCCTGAAAACCAAATCAAACCACCATTCCCTGAGAATGGAGCCACCATTCCCTGAAAACCAAATCAAACCACCATTCCCTGACAACGGAACCACCATTCCCTGACAATGGAGCCACAATTCCCTGAAAACCAAATCAAACCACCATTCCCTGACAATGGAACCACCATGCCCTGAAAACCAAATCAAACCACCATTCCCTGACAATGGAGCCACCATTCCCTGAGAATGGAACCACCATTCCCTGAAAACTGAGCCACCATTACCTGAAAACCAAACCACAGTTCCCTGAAAAGCAAAGCACCATTTCCTGAGAACTGAACCACCATTCCCCAAAAACAGAACCACCATTCCCCAAAAACAGAACCACCATTCCCTGAAAACTGAACCACCATTCCCCAAAACCAGAACCACCATTCCCTGAAAACCAAACCCCTGCACCCCAGCTGGATCAAGCCCAGCCCTCAGCATGGAGCCATTCCCATGCTGTTCCAGCCCCAGGGTGAATTCCCTGGGGATCGGAGCCCTTCCCTCCCTGGGGTCACTCCCAGCCCAGGGAAGGAAGGGCTGGACAAAGCTCCTGGGAATTCCAGGGCAGTGACATTCCCAGCAGGGGATTTTGGTCCAGCTGGCACCCTGCGGTTTCGGGTCCATCATTTGCAGGAAGGTTCAGGTTTTGCTCACCTGGACCAAAAGCCAAAATCCGACCTCAGGGGCAGTTTGGGGTGGGCGTGGCACTCGGAGTTTGGGTGTCCAGCTGTGACCTTGGCACAGCATTGGCATTTTGCCACATCCACCAAATGTTTGGCAGCTCCAGGTGAGGACCTGGAGACTCTGGCCCAGTCCTTGTCATGGGAATGGGACGGGATTTAAGGTCCCTTCCCACCCAAACCATTCCCTGACTCCATATCTGTGGGACACCAGGAATGCTCCCCAAACCTCCTCAGATTCCTGCACATCTCCAGAGTCCCAGGGCAGGAGCAGCTGGAGAGCACGGAGACATCAAACCCCTCCCTGCCACCAAAACCACCCGTGGAATTTTTAAGAGGAGAAATCTGGGAAAACCCAGTCCATTTAAAAGGTTTATGAGCAGCCACATTTTTATTCCTTTTATTGAATTTATCATCCTGGGCAGCAGCATCCTGGTGGGAGCCATTCCCAGAGATTTTTGAGGTGATTCCATCACCTCTCCTGGCAGGGCCGTGCTGCCCAGAGCCCTGAGCTCCTCCACACCAAACCAGGCACAAATTGAGTTTATTGTGGGGCCAGTCTGGGCTGCCTCAGCCCCAGAGCCATGGGATCCTGGTGCTCCTGGGAGCAACTCCCCAGCCTCCAAATAAAAACCAGGAGAAGCAAGAGCAGGAAAAACCACAGTGCCCAACCCAAAAATCACGGTCCAGGCCGAGTGAAAGGAGGTTCAGGGCTCCTCTTTCCCAGCTGAAATCCCACAAACACAACGGCAACTCCTGCTGGCTCTAAGGAAGGAGCAAGGAGCGCTCCTGCCTCCACTTGGCACTTTGCCTAATTATTCATAATTAATTATTAATCACTAATTCTGTCACAGGGGTTGGAAGATGTCCAAGGCCAGGATTTGCTTTGGAGCACCCTGGGATGTGGAAGTTGTCCTTGCTCACAGAAAAAGGCTGGAACTGGATGATCTTTAAGGCTCCTCCCAACCCAAACCATTCCATGATTGTAAGATAAAGGATTTATTTCTAACACCTCTGGATTTCAAGACTTTTACTAGGTCTAAAAGGCAGGCACACAAGAAGCTGGGCCAGCACATGCTTGCCCTGTAGTTAAACTTTGGATTTCCTGGTGCAGCCATGCCCAGGGAAGGTGGATCCACTGCAGGGATCCCCCAGGCCCCACGGCCCTTCCTCACCCCGATGCTGAAATAAAAAAGGCCATGATTTAGCAGTTTCATTTCTGAGGTCATAAAAGTAATTGAGGGGGATGCCCATTTATTAATAAACTTCCTATGGAGTATAAATTTTCAACGCAGACTTAAAGGCACAGAATTCCTGTTAAATAAACAGTGAAACCTTCCCAGAACGCCAGGAAACGGGGAATAAAAAGCCCTTTTATGACAATAAGCACATTTGCACTGCAGTTCCTTGATGTGGGAGGGAGCAGAGGGAAAGCACGAGGAAAGGCAGAACCTGCTGAGATCTGCACAAAGCCCTCAGCACCTCCCCAGATGTGTCCTGCACTTCCAGACGTTCCCGGTCGCGTTTCCCATCCACGGCGGCCCCCACGGCGCCGAGGGATCACATTTAGCCTCAAGCTCCTGGCCTGACACTTCACTCCAGGAGCCACTTCAAAAACCCTCCACAGTTCTCAGATCATTCCCATCTCCTCCTGCTCCTTTTCCCTGTAGCTCCCATCCCATCCCATCCCATCCCATCCCATCCCAACGCATCCCCAGCACCACGGCGGGTCCCAGAGCGCGAGCAGGGGGTGGCACACGGGGACAGAGCCCACAAAATGCCACCTCCTGCCTCTGGGATTTCTCACACCTCATCTCCAGAGCCCAGAGAGTGAAGAAAACCCAGAAGTCCCAAACTTCAAAGGTTGGACTTGATGATCTTGGAGGCCTTTCCGGGCCTGGATGGATGCGGTGACGGGAGCGGAGGCTCCGGCTCAGGGCAGACACTCGGGGAGGTTTTGTCTCAAAAAGCTTCCAGATCAAACACCAGTGGCAAGGGATGGCTCCCCTGCCCGGAGAGGGCTGCTCAACACTCTTAAAATAACACATTTTGGGGCCAAGGCTTAATGAAAAAATAGCAGGGGCTTCCAGAGCCGGCTGAGGTTTTCATCCAGCGCGAAACAAAAAAAATCTCCTCCCCGTTTTCCTCGAGGAGGTTCTCCAGGAGGTTAACCAGAGGATGCTGAGGGCAGAATTCCCACTGTTCATCCAGCTCCTCCCTGCCAGGAGGAAGGAGATGGCTGTGAACAGCCCCTAAGTTCTGACAGTGTTTAAAGCCAGGCACTCAGAGCCCTGGCAGCGACTCCTCTCCATCCATCCAGTGGGACACAGCATCCCCTGCGCTGTGGGAGCCTCTTCCCAAAATCCTGCAAGCCCAGCCCGTGGCTGCCCATGTCCCTTCCCATCTCTCCAGCCCCAAGGATGCATTTCCTCTCCTAAGACTTTAATATCCCAAGCAGACGAGCAGCAGGAGCGAAGATTAAGAAGGTCTCGTTCCTAAATTTGACTGGAAAATCAAATTCCTGCTTCCCAAACCTGCCCAGGAGCAGAAACCCCCATCCCATGATCCCCACCCCGCTGTGGAAATCCTCCCAGCCACCAGAGCGACCTCTCCAAGGCTCTCCTGCTGCATCCAAGGCTAAAAAACTTCCACTTTTTAATAACCAGCCTTATTGTGCCTTGTTAAGGCAAACCCCCGAAACGGGAGCTGGAAGCAGCGGGAAGTTCAGCTCTGGGGGTGCCTCTGGAAGTCCTGGGGCAGGATAAACCCCGGCCCCCACCGAGCAGGAGCTTCCAGAGGCTCTGGCTGAGCCCAGCCTTGGCACGGGCACGGCACAGATCCCAGCCAGGGCTCCGTGACCTCTGGAATGCTGCTGGAGTGGTGGCACCCAGCACGGGGACAACTCCCTCCCCAGGAAAGGCCCCAGAAGGATTCCAGCTGTGCTGCCCAGTGCCACCCAGAGCCCAGAAATGCCAGGGATTATCAGGATGATTGGGGTTATCAGGATAATTGGGGTTATTAGGATAACTGGGATTATCAGGGTAATTGGGGTTATTAGGATAACTGGGTTATCAGGATAATTGGGGTTATAAGGATAATTGGGGTTATAAAGATAATTGGGATTATCAGGATAATTGGGGTTATCAGGATAATTGGGGTTATCAGGATAATTGGGATTATCAGGATAATTTGGGTTATCAGGATAATTGGGGTTATTAGGATAACTGGGATTATCAGGATAATTGGGGTTATTAGGATAACTGGGATTATCAGGATAATTGGGGTTATTAGGATAACTGGGATTATCAGGATAATTGGGGTTATAAGGATAACTGGGGTTATAAAGATAATTGGGATTATCAGGATAATTGGGGTTATCAGGATAATTGGGGTTATCAGGATAATTGAGATTATAAAGATAACTGGGATTATCAGGATAATTGGGGTTATCAGGATAATTTGGGTTATCAGGATAATTGGGGTTATAAGGATAATTTGGATTATCAGGATAATTGGGGTTATAAGGATAACTCGGATTATCAGGATAATTGGGGTTAACAAGATAATTGGGAACACGACCCAAAGTGCCTTTTTGGAATGTTGTTCCAGGCCAGCAAAAAGCCACCAGGCAGTGTCTGGAGAGTGGGGAATGTCCCTGTGTCCCCTGGGGCGTTGGCTCTGCAAGGGGGGAATGTGGTTGTGTTTAAACAGAACCCAGAGAGGGCCAGGATTTCCCAACAATGCTGGAATCGCCTCGTGCCACATCCCAGTGATCCCAGCATTCCCAGGAAACGGCTCCAAGTGCCTCCTGTTCCACAGCCTGGCCACAGCCACCCCCAAGGGGACAGCCTGGGGTGTCCCACAGCTGCTGGGATGGGATCCATGGGATGGAATGGGATGGGATGGGATCCATGGGATAGGATCCATGGGATGGGATCCATGGGATGGGATTGGATGGGATCCATGGGATGTAATGGGATGGGATGGGATCCATGGGATAGGATCCATGGGATGGGATCCACGGGATGGGATCCACGGGATGGGATTGGATGGGATCCATGGGATGGGATCCACGGGACAGGATGGGATGGGATCCCTGCCCACGGTGGGAGATGTTCCCACTGGAGGCCAGGAATCAGCCTCACCTGGAGCTTTAGGATGGGATCAGAGCAGCAGCTCCTGGACAGGGCTGGGAAACCTTCCCACCCCCCTGGGGCTCTGCTGCTCTTCCCATCCTTCATCCCCCATCCCCTTTCCCCAGGAGGAGGAGGAGGAGAAGGAGAAGGAGCAGGAGAAGGAGGCCCAGCCTCTGCCCCAACACCTCCATCTTGCTTTATATCTATTACTACATTCTAAACCCCAAACTCTGAGTTTCCCACCCTGTGACATCACACACTTCTATCCAAACCCCACACCCACAATCCCAGCTCTCCCATTCCATTTTGGAAGCCTCTCCACAGCCCCAGGTCAGTGCAGTGTTCTCCTGGGGGTCAGAGCCTGGCAGCACAGAAAGTCTGGAATTCTCAGGGCTCCAACAATCCCCCATCCCCTCCCCCTGCATTCCACACCCTCAGGTGCTCCTGAACTCACCCCAGGCCGAAGCTGTCTGATGTCCACCCATCACCTGTGCAGTGCCAGGCTGCCACCATCCCCTTGGAGAAATCCCAGAGAGATCCCAGCATGGAGCTGATGGGAAAGCAGAGCCAGCTCTGCTGGGCAGGACAGGAGTGGCTGCTGCAAAATCCCAGCCTGGGATCCGTCCTTGAAACTGCACCTGGGGCTAGCCAAGGAAAAAAGCTCCAGGTGCTGCAGTTCATCCTGTTTTCTCCACGGATGTTGTGCAGAGAAGGAGTAAGAGCACCTTGAACATGAGCCAGATTTTTTTTTTTTTAATGCCAATTTTCATTTAATCTTTAAGAAAATGCCACGGTGGTACATTTTATGACTGAGCCAAGGTATCAAAAATGAGTTTAAAATTCAAGACCAACTGACAGACACTCAGGACTCCACATGGAGCCACTCCCTGGACTCCTGGGAAAAATCCACTTTAATTCCAGTTCCACTTGGAAGAGCCACCAGGAGCACAAAGCAAACCCCCCATGAGAACTTCCATCCTCAACCCAGCTATCAACCCAGGGAACTCAGAGTGCCATGGAAATGCAGACATCCCTAAAATCCTGCAGGAAACAGCTGGGTGCTCCAAGCCTGGCTCCAGAGCCATCCCAGCATTTCCAGGGAATGCCAGCGAGCAGCTCCAGGCCAATTAATTGGGGAAAAGAACAAATAAATCTCTCCCTTCACTGCTCATCCATGAGACTTTTCTCTCCCCAATTCCAGCTGCCTTTTGATCCTGAGCTGCTGGAAGTTTCCAGAGTGGGGAAAAGGGATTGGACAGCAGCAGCTCCATGGATCCAGGAATTCTTTTATTCTGGAATTTTATTTGTATGTTACTCTGGAATCTCTGCAGGCACAAGAGGCCACGTGGAGGAGGCACGTGGGATGATCCACACGTGGCTCTCTGTGATCCCTGACCTGCAGGGCTGGGGTGGGAGGCAGGGAAGGGATCCAAACCTGGATCTGCACCCCGGATTTCCCATGTGGCTCTCTGCCCATGGAGCTGCTGCTCACCCTTGCCCTGAGGAGCCTCCTCCTCCTCTCCAGTGCTGCATTCCCACCAAAACCCCGGCAGCACCTCGGGATCCACGGCAGCTGTGGTCACCCAGAGCAGCTGGAGCTGCCCCTGGACCCCCGGAATGCCCAAGGCCAGGCTGGACACTGGGGCTGGGAGCACCTGGGACAGTGGGAGGTGTCCCTGCCGTGGCAGGGGTGGGAATGGGATCATCTTTAAGTTCCCTTCCAACCCAAACATTCCATGACTCCATTATTTCCTTTTTCCCCTTATTTCTGCCCTTTCTCATGGGACTTTTTGGAATTCGTGTTCCTTCCCAGCCACAGGGACCAAGGAAGGATCTTCCCAAAGAATTCAGCACTTTCCAGCAGACTGTCCCAATTTTTCCTGCTAAATCCCTTTTTATTTTTTTTTTTCCATTTGAATGCTGGATTTAACACCCTGAACTCAGAGTTCCAGATTTTCCACTGTGTTCCCCAAATCCTTCATTCCCACACAAACATTCC
Organism: Montifringilla adamsi; assembly: GCA_017590115.1. Taxonomy (NCBI): domain Eukaryota; kingdom Metazoa; phylum Chordata; class Aves; order Passeriformes; family Passeridae; genus Montifringilla; species Montifringilla adamsi. The sequence goes on along the minus strand of JAGGNK010009559.1, from coordinate 903,410 downwards.
CAGGGTTTTTGACCAACCAGAACGTGTTCCCTGGGGAGATAATCCCAGAATCCTTAAGGCTGGAAAGCACATAAGGAACACCACTGGTTATCCAGAGCAGCTGTGGCTGTCCCTGGATCCCTGGAATGCCCAAGGCCAGGCTGGACACTGGGGCTGGAGCAGCCTGGGGCAGTGGGAGGTGTCCCTGCTGTGGATGGGGTGGAATGGGATCATCTGTAAGGTCCTTCCCCATCCATTCACATTCCAGGGGGATTCTGGCTGCCAAGGAGGGAACATGAACTGACCCAGCCTCAGGTGGCTCAGCCCAGAGGGGACACAAACACCCCCAGCTGCTGGCACGGGGATGAAACATCACCTTCCACCCAGCTCAGCTGGAATTCCAACTGTCCCAACTCCTCCTGCTGGGCCAAACTGCCCAAATTCATCCTGGATCAACCTGTCCCAGCTCCTCCTGGATCAGCCTGTCACAATTAATCCTGGAACAACCAGTCACAATTAATCCTGGATCAACCTGTCCAAATTCCCCCTGGATCAACCTGTCCAAATTCCCTCTGGATCAACCTGTCCCAATTCATCCTGGATCAATGGTTCAAACTCTCCCTGGATCAGCCTGTCCAAATTAATCCTGGATTAGCCTGTCCAAGTTCATCCTGGATCAACCTGTTCCAAACCCCCCTGATCAGCCTGTCCCCATTAATCCTAGATAACCTGTCCCAGCTCCTCCTGGATCAGCCTGTCCCAACTCCCCCTGGACCAACCTGTCCCAATTAATCCTGGATCAACCTATTCCAACTCCTCCTGGATCAACCTGTCCCAATTAATCCTGGATTAACCTGTCCCAATTAATCCTGGATCAACCTATTCCAACTCCTCCTGGATCAACCTGTCCCAATTAATCCTGGATTAACCTGTCCCAATTAATCCTGGATCAACCTGTCCCAGCTGCCCCTGTCCAAACCCAGATCCCCACCTACCCCAGCCCAGCTCTGCTGCCGCATCCCGGTGATTCCCAGGAATAACCTCCTGCTTTTCCTGCCCTCTGCCAAGGCGGCACGGACACTTCTGGCTGTCCCCAGCACTGGATCCATGGCTGCCTTCAGGCTGGGTTGTTTTTGGCCCCCCACTCGCAGCAGCTCCATCCCCAGTGGCCTCCTCCACATGCCCGGCACATTCCAGCCTGGAGTGGGATAATAAAGGCCGGCCCGGATATCAGCACGTGTTAATGGGATGTAATTCAGGCCTGGAGCTCAGAGCCCTGGAAAAAAAACCCCACCAAAACCCAAACACACACGCAGGTTCACAGGGCCAAAGTCCAAGCGGAGTTCAAGTGCGCGCAGCTCCTTTCATCCGCTCCAGGCCCCGTAATTAACAACGAGATTTGGAACGCGGCGAATTCCCCCGAATTCAGGTAATAAAACTCAGATTGGGATAAAACCCAGCAGGGAAGGAGGGCAGGGAGAGCTCCTCGGTGTGAGACCCCGGGAATGCCTCCCTGAGCCCATCCCAGGAGGGGCTGGGAGCTGCCCCGATCCCGGGAGCGAGCGCTGCCGGCCAGATCCTCCCGATTATCACAAAATGAAATGTTCAGCCCTTGTCAGCGGCAGCCTCGCGTTTGTAATGTTACAAAAACCCCATTTCCTCTCCCATTGTAGCGAGGCCTCCTCCGTTCCCGCTGGTGAAATCAAACAATTTTAAAGGAATTTATATGATCCTAATTTAAACCGAATGCACGGAGCTGCCAATCGCGGCTCCCCGGCTCTCCGGGCCTCCCGCCAGCTCCGCTCCTTTCCACAGCTCTGAGCACATCCAGGGAAAACACCCAGCCATCCAGACTGGGGATACTGGGAGGGACACCCTGCCCCGAGTGACCCCCACCACGACAGCTCCTCCTGCCCTTCCATGGACACAGCACCGTGCTCCCAATTCCACATCGCTCCAAATCGGCTGCTCCGAGGGGAAGGGGCACAGGGAGCTCCTTCTCCAACCTGGGGGGAAATCTGCTCCCACAAACCCTCCTGAAGTCTGCACATCGCTCCCATAAAACAGAGGGAAGTTGGGATTTGGAGAAGATGGAAGATGCAAAATTCCCTCTATCAAAGTGAAAGGCAAGGGGCTCCAGGAGAGCTGCAGAGGGACTGGGGACAACAGAGGGACAGGACACAGGGAATGGCTCCCACTGGCAAAGGGCAGATTGGGCTGGGATCTTGGCAAGGAATTCCTGGCTGGGAGGGTGGGCAGGGGCTGGGCTGGAATTCCCAGAGCAGCTGGGGCTGCCCCTGGATCCCTGGCAGTGCCCAAGGACATTGGTGCTTGGATCCACTGGGACAGTGGGAATGTCCCTGCCATGGCAGGGGTGGAACTGATGATTTTTAAGGTCCCTTCCATCCCAGCCCGTTCCATGATAACCATGCATGAGTTACTCCCCAGCTCTGTCCCCCACAGGATGAAGAATTTACTTCCCCCCGTTATTTCCAGGGAATTTTAGTGACCCCTCATTCCAGGCTGCTCCCCCTCGCTGCCCCCATCCCTGAATTTGGGCAGGGCAGGAGCAGCCAAGCCCCACCACCCCCAGAGCCTGGCTGGGTTCTCCAGCTGGGAATACTGGGAGGAGGAAGAGGAAGGGCTGGAATTGGTGAGGAAAACACCAGGAGAGACACAGGATTCCCTCGCAGTGGGAGATGGAGAAGTGCTTTGGTTTTGTGTAGGAGATATTTATGGAAGGGATGTAAAGTTTTTGGAGAAGTGTTCTGAAGATTTGCTCTAATTTTTATTAATTTTCTTGTAGTTCCTGTTAATAAATTTTTCTTTATACCCTTTAAAAATTTTAAACCTACTTTACCTTTCTCCTAATTCTATCTCATAGCAAAAAATAAGTACACTAATAATTAACCAACACTAAAGCCACCACACTCATTAGTACATTAGCACTAATGTACTCATTAGTACATTAACCAAAAATTGCAAAATTAGCAAAATTTCAAATTAGCAAACAAAAACCACCACAAGAAGGAACGGAGCCACAGGAGCAGAAGGGACAGACAGAGCAGAGCTGTGGATTGGGAAGGATGGAAATACAAAAATACAGAAGTTTCTCCAACCAGAAGAGCAAAAAAGGCGCTGAAATGATGGAAATTTCTCCAAGTTTTTCACCTAAAATCCACAGATGTGGTTGGACATCCACATCCCTCCTCATCCATCAGCACAGAGCCAGGAGATTGGAATCCTCTGCCAGAAACCTGAGCATGGAACTGGAAACTACCAGACAACACCTCCACCCTGTGATGTCCCTAAAATTGATAAATCTCCTTCAGGGGATAAAAAAGATAAAATAATTGCATAAAGTGTTCCCTGCATTAACTGGACACCAAAATGAAATGGAATTCCTGCTCCTTCCCAGCCACAGGACCAAGGAAGGATCTTCCCAAAGCTCTGCCTCCACAAGGAACTAAAGGAGAAATTCCAAAGGGAATTCTGCTCTAGGAATTGCTGCCTCAGGTAAATCCAGCACCTGGAGGCCTCCCAGACATCATCCCATGCACAGCTGGAAGCACATCTGGACTGGGAGGGGTTTCTGCACCTTCAGGAAGTTTAAACTGAATAAAAAGTTTGCTGAACTCTCAGGTGCCAACTGGTCCCTCCCCACAGCTCCATTCCATGAGGGAAGGCTGGGTTTGCCTTCCCAAAAAACCAGGAAGGAGCTGGGAAGATAAAAAGGCACTGAAACACAGGGAATTTAATTAATTAACAAACTCCTCAAGTCAGGCTGTTCCAGAGAAAGGCTGGGGTTTGTAAGACACAAAATTGAATTTGCCTCTGCCCACAAACACAACAGCTCCTGGAGAATTCCAACCAAGCATTCCCAGGGAAGGATCTCAGTGTCCCTGCAGGAACAGCTCCCTGCCCCTGCTCCTGAATTCCAGCAAAGCTGCAAAACCCTCCTGGAGAGCAACTCCAGAGCCTCTCCCAGCTCTGCTCCCCGGCTGGAATGAGATGAAATCCAAGTATTCAGTGGGAGTGGGAAAGGCAATTCCTGATTTGAGGCACACCCACGGAGGTTCAGCTCATCAGCTCATCCTTCAAAGACACAACCACTGGAAAAGGCAAGGGAGGCACCAGCCAGGTTTGGGCAGGATTTAAAATCAGTTTAGGATGCAAAATTCATGGAATTGCAGTGCACAAACTCTTCTTGCTTTTTTTATCCCAAAACTGAGGAATCAACCCAATGTCTCCAGGTCTCCCAGTAACAACAATTCCCCGTGCAGAGAAGAAAAAAACATGAGTGGAAAGCGGAGTTATGGGGAGTTGTGATGCCTCAGATTTTAGTTTTTATGTTTTTCAGATTCTGTGCTGCTTTAGTGTGTGGGTCTGGGTTCACATTATGGGAGGGTGAGCTCTGCACAGAGCAGGGAGACAAAACAATTCCTGCTCCAGCTGGGCACCAAGGACAAATGATCCAAATCTCAGCCCAGGAGCACAAACCCCGTGGGCTGGAGAGAGAAAAACAAGGATGGGAGTGCAGGGGCTGAGCTGGAATTGGACACTGAACTGCAATGTGCACATGGAGCAGAGCTGATCCCAGGGAGAGACCCCGTGAGCATCGGGCATTTTGGGACCATTTGGGTTCATCTTGGGTGCATTTTGGTTCATCTTGGGTGCAGCCCTGGCTGGGCTCTTGTGCTGCCCAAGGTGCATCCATGGAGAAGATCCTTTCAATAAATCCCTGCTTTATTCTGGAACTTTGTCCAGCCTCTGTTCTAGCTCAGCCTTCTCAAGGCATCAGTTCCACCCCCAACTGCACCTCCCAGACTGCCACGAAACCACGGCAAACTCCAGCTGGGAGCAGCCAAGGACACAACGGATCCTCACTTCTCAACAGCCTAAAATCCAGGATAAACTCCAGGAACAACCACTCCTCACCCAGCAACAAAATCCCAAACTCAATCCACATCCTCGGCTTGGAGAAGCAGAACTTGCACACAACAAATGAACCTCTTCTCAAAAAATGGGCGATTCCCACCAAACACCACCAAATCCCCCCTGTTTCATGGCGGTCTCACTGATCTCAATTCCCACCAAATGCCCCCAAATTCCATCTGTTTCATGGCGGTTTCTGATCCCAATTCCACCAAACGCCCCCAAATCCCACCTGTTTCATGGTGGTCTCACTGATCCCAATTCCACCAAATGCCCCCAAATCCCACCTGTTTCATGGCGGTCTCTCTGATCCCAATTCCATCAAACACCCCCAAATCCCACCTGTTTCATGGCGGTCTCTCTGATCCCATTTCTACCAAACGCCCCCAAATCCCACCTGTTTCATGGCGGCCTCTCTGATCTCAATTCCCATCAAACGCCCCCAAATCCCACCTGTTTCACGGCGGTCTCACTGATCTCAATTCCCATCAAACGCCCCCAAATCCCACCTGTTTCATGGCGGTCTCACTGATCTCAATTCCTACCAAACACCCCCAAATCCCACCTGTTTCATGGCGGTCTCTCTGATCCCAATTCCCATCAAACGCCCCCAAATCCCACCTGTTTCATGGCGGTCTCTCCGATCTTGTCCGAGTGCTTGCGGATGCTCTCCAGGAAGTCCTTGAGGTCGGACATGGAGAGCTCCTTGATCTCCTCGCGCAGCCGCGGGATGTTGTCCACCATCACCTTGCAGAAGCGGTAGTGGCTCACCTGGGGCAGGAAGGTGTGCTCCAGGTGCTCCAGGGTCTTCAGGGCCGGGTAGTGCCTGGGGGAGCAGGGAAAGGTCAGGAGCAGCCTGCTGGAACCCTGCTCTGCTGGCTTTTTGTGGGAACCCGGGGCACAGGGAATGTTTCTCTGCCTGTCCTGAGAAACCCTGAGCCCCAGGAGAACGCTGCTTTAACCTTCATCCATGGAGAAAGCTTCCAAGACTTTGGGATGGATTGGAATCCATGAGTGTGAAATACAGTAATATAGTTTACCACAGGGTGAAAAACTTAAGAGTTTTGGGTGTTTAGTATGGAGGTGGATAGAAGACAAGAGGGAGGATTTTGGGCATTGTCTCATCTCCTTCTTGTTCTTCATCTGCTCCGTTTTCTGCAGTGTGATTGGTCACAAAGAGCCACAATGCAGATGTTGTGTGAACAGACAAATAATTAGTTATTGGTAGAAAGCTAGAAATAAAACACATTCTAAGAGTTAATTGGACAAAACAGTTTTAAAAAACCTTAAACCTGTGTGTCTTGTATCTTTTTTAGTACCTTTCTCTTTACATCCTAAGTCTAATATGTAGATGGCATGCTGAACTGCTGATAAGACAAAAAATAAACAACCTGGAAACCAAAATAACCAAAAGTCCCGTTCATCTCTCAACTCTAGCACAGAACTTTTTAAAACTCTCCCCCATCAGGGGAACCTCAGGGGGTGTTCTCACAGTTTTGGTTCACCAATTTGTGATTTTGCCAGTTTTGAGATTTCCCAGCCCAATGCACGGAGGGGTGGTGGGTTCAGGGCTGGCCAATCCCTGCTGTGAGACAGGATTAGGAGAAAGGCAAAGCAGGCTCAAAACCTTAAAAGGCTATAAAGGAAAATTTGTTAGCAGTTATTTTATTATCAGCTTTGCATCGCTTCCCCAAATGTCCCCTGTGCAAAACCATGACACCAGGTTAATGAGAAATTTAGAATTTTTTTGTGCTAACAGGCACTGACCCCAAAAAAAACCCTACATTTAACCTGAGGCTGTTAAAAAAGCTTCCAAAATTAAATAATACAATTAAAATTCTAAGTGTGCAGTCTAAATAGAAGTGTGTAATATCACACAGTAGAAAACTCAGAATTTAAAGTCTTAGAATACAGCAATACATATAAAACAAGATGAAAGTTTTAAAGCAAAAGCTAGTCCTTCTTCACCTTCTTCATAAGTTTAAGTAGTATTGTATAATTAAATAAAAAGTCCACATTACAAATCACAAGTAATTAATTATTGTGCTAAAAGTAAAAATAATTTAAGTGTCATTTCCTAATTAAACAGTTTATCCTTAAAAGACCTCGTAGAGGGAGAGATACAACTCCATTTTTTAATTTGTTAACGTAAAGCACTATAAAACTCACAGTTCATGAGCCTGTAAAATAATAAAACCTAATAAACATCCCCATCCAAACAAAAAACACCACCTCACACATTTAATCCCAGCCCTAACAGAAAAAAGAAGTTACAACTCAACTCACAGTAGAGTTCCACGCCATTCCTGGAAGGTGGATGGGCTGGAGGATGTCCAGCCCAAGGCAGCCCTGGTAAGGGAGGGATCATGGAATGCTGGGGTGGGGAGGGGTCTCCAAACCCATCCCCTTCCATGGGGGAAGTGCTTTAAGTTAACAAATTAAAAAATGGAGTCTTCCTCTGCAAGGACTTTTAAGGATAAACTGTTTAATTAATTACGTAAATTATTTCTACTTTTAGCACAGTAATTAACTACTTGTGATTTGTAATGTGGACTTTTTATTTAATTATACAATACCACTTAAACTTCCAGCAGCCCCTGCCAGGAGATGGAATCCTGGAGCTGGGAATATCCCATCAATCCTACAGACTGATAACCAGCGCCTAACTCATTAACTGATTCATTAATTATCACCCACGAGCTGCTGCCGGCCTTGCAAAGAGCCTGGAGCAGCAAGCTCAGCTCCTTCCCCTGGGGATTCCAGGATCTGATCCCACTTTCCCCCTCCTGAACCCCACCAAAACCACTTCCCACCCAAAGCAATTTACGGAGAGGGGGAAAAAACCGGATCCAAATCCCGGATCAGGGATCCAACAGATCCATTCCTGCCATCAGCCGTGACCTTCTCCGTGCTGCAGCACCACGCTCCAGCACGGAGAAGGGCAGGGATGCAAGGGTTGGCCTCCTCCATCCCAAAATGAACATTTGATACCTTTAAAAATGCAGGGATCCCATGGATAAAGAACTCCTTTTGATTTTTTGGCCGTGCCCAACTCAGTTTGATCCTCCTTTTCTGCATGAAAGCAAATTTCAGATGCCAAATGGGAAATTGAGCTGGGAAATTCATTCTTTTCAAATGAATCTTTTTCCTTTGGGAAGTGGGAATGTGTAGGATTTACTGGAATATGGAAGCACCACAGATTCAAGACCATCCTCCTGTCCTGACTACAGCTCTGGCCAAAGGGAAAAATAATTAAAAAGGAATCACCCAGAAAGCATTAGGAGGGCTTAATAACATAATAAAATCATAGATCATAAATATATTTTATATATGATATATTATCAATTTATTAACTTTTAATTAGTTAATAAATTAACTAATTCATTTATTAACCTAATTTATGATTTGGCTGTATTATTATACATTTAAAATCAAATAATTGTTTCTTATCTATTAATAATTAATTCAAATAACATATGATAAATATTATACATTATACTATTAAATAAACATTTATGATTAATAAATCTCATGTCAGCCACTTTGAGGAGGAATTAAGGGAAGTTTAGCTGACACATCCATGGGTAATCCTGGGCACTTCCAGCTGGAATTTTTGGGGAGAAACAAGTCTTTGGTCATAAAAAATAAATGAACACCACAGAAAAAAACCTGATATTTGTCTTCCTACTCAGAATAACTCCTGCCTGAACTCCAGGGAATTCTGTCAGGGGCCTGTCCTGGGCTCAGCCCCAGCCTGGGGGTTGAACATTCCTGCTGAAATCCAACCTTCTGCAGAGAACCATGGGAATGCCTCTGGATCGCTAATTAATCACTAATTAATTAATTATCCCGAGGGATAAATACCCCCTGGGTGTTTATCAGGGAATTCTCAGGTCCCATTCCTCCCACACACCCCCTAATTTTGTTCCTATTATTTAATTTTGGAAGCTTTTTTTAGGAGCAGCTCCGGGATGGGAGCTGAGCTCTGTCCCAGCTCCGTGATCCCGGAGCTGAGGGGGAAAAGCAGGATTTGGATAAAATCCAGGGCCAGAGGGGCCTTTTTGGGGTGATTTTCCTGTTCCTGCTGGGATGAACATTCCCAGAGAATTCCTGAGTGTTCTCATGGAGCATCCAGGTGTACAAGGAACCTGCAGAGGGACTGGGGACAAGGGACAGAGGGACAGCACACAGGGAATGGCTCCCACTGGCAAAGGGCAGATTGGGCTGGGATCGGGGCAAGGAATTCCTGGCTGGGAGGGTGGGCAGGGGCTGGGCTGGAATTCCCAGAGCAGCTGGGGCTGCCCCTGCATCCCCGGCAGTGCCCAAGGCCAGGCTGGAGCACCCTGGGGTGTGGAAGTTGTGCATTTGGGTGATCTTTGGGGTCTCCTCCATCCCAAACCCTTCCAGGATTTTACAATTCCATTTCTCACTGTTTGGAGACCACACAGAGCCGAGGTAAACAAAAAGGTCTGATCCCTCCAGAGTCTCCAGATTCCTCCAGAAATTTTGGGGTTTTCCACCATTTTCCACACAGCCACGGCAAAAAAAAAAAGATTTTCTGTCCCTCCCTTAAATTCTGGCCAAGTCAGAGAAAAATTCCCTCTCTCCACCCTGATCACTCCTCTGGGATCAGCTCCACCTCCAGCTCCTGGCCATGGATTCTCCATTTGGGAAATGCCTGAGCTGGTTTAGAAACATCCCCTGACTCCTCCTGTCTGTGGAGTTTATTGCCCCAAACACAAATGAGACCAATCCCAACCCCAGCCCTGATGGCAGAACCCCCCCATGGCTGCCCCTCCTGAAATGATCCAAGTGAGACCTGGAGCAGATAAAAACCATGGATGAAAGCAGATAAAAACCTGGAGCAGATAAAATCCTTGTGCTGTGTCTGGTGAATGGAGCCATCAAATCCAGACCAAAAAAAAAAAAAAAAAAAACCCAGAAAAAAAGCCAGCCAGGGCTCCCAATATTCCTGAAATGTGGATTTCAGTGTGGGTTTGTTTCTAAATGAACCAATCCAAATAAGGGAGGGAAAAAAGGGATGCAGTTTTTAGCTGCAGCCCCTGGAATTGCTGCCCAGAGGGAGGCATGGAGCAGCTCTGGATTCCCTGCAGGAATTCCCAGGGATCAGCTCCAGCTCTCATCCCACATGTGCCAGCAGACCAGCCCCAAAATCAGCCCTGGGACATTTGGAGAGCCCATCCCTGCCCTGGAGTGGCCTGGGAAGAGGCAGGAGCTCCTGGCAATCCCAGAGCAGGGCTGGGATTGCTTTTCCAGCCTGGCTCCCAGCTGCAGGCACCTTTTCCCCCTTCAGCAGCTGCTCCGTGCCCGGTTTGCCACCCCAGGGCTCCAAAATCGCTCCCTGCTGCTCAAACTAACCAGGATTCCTGGTGAGTATCCCAGATTTTCATCCCTCAGCAGGTGCAGGGTGGGGAAACTCCTGGATTTGCAGCCCAGCATTCCCAAGGCACTAAGTTTTGAGGAATTATTTCTACAGCAGCAGAAGTTTTCTCCCCAACTCCCACCACCCCGATGTTCTTTGCATTCCCCCCACATTCCCTGGGATCTCTCAGATTGGATTAAGATTTGGTTTATGGCATTCATGGAATAAAATTTAGCCTTGGTTGCATGCACAATATTGAGTTACTATAAAAAGCCAAGGAGCATCCACCTTAATTCCCAAAATCTGACCCTGCTGCCATCCCCATCTCAGCTGTACCACAGGAGGCTGAGCAGGGCTGTGAGGAAAAGCAGCCAAAACCCAGGAAATTCAACCTGGAAAAGCTGGTTTTGAACTGCTGAGATTCTCCTCAAATCACCCAGCACCAAACAATTCCTTGGACTCTTCCCCTAAAAGCCCAGCTCAGCCCAGATTTACCTCTTGGATTTCATCTGCTCCCGCAGCTTGCTGTACATCTCCAGCACTGGGAAGAGAAGGAAAACACAGCTCTGAGACAGGAGCACGCAGCTGGGAATCCAAAAAGCAAACAAAAAATTGGGAATTCCACCAAAGAGCTCCAAAAAGGAGGAGCTGCTCACCAGGGAGACACAGGGTGAGTTTATCCACCGTGGCCGAGATGTTCCTCTGCTGCAGCCGGCACTGCCTCAGCTCCTCCATGGCCAGGATCAGCTGGAAAAGGGGGAAAAGCTCCCTCAGGATCAGCAAAGAGCCCTGGGCTCCATCCCAAGAGCAGCATGAGCCCCAAACCCTGCTCTGATAAGCAGCGAGCTCGGGATCGGGGCAGCTCCAGCCAGGGGAACTTCCCTGAATTCCCTGGATTTCAAACAGGGAGCAGCAAAACCAAAGGCATGGAAGCGGCCTTGGAGCACATCCTGTGGATTCCAAAATGTTATTTCCCCTTCCCGTTTGAGGCATCTCTTCCAAGTTTTTTGGTTCTCAAAGGCAGGATGTGGCCGCTCGCTCCTGGGGGATTCTCCTCATCCCAAAGTTAACAGGGATTTCATGAGGCTCCAGGAGAAAATCCTGGGATGTGGAAAAAGGAAAACAGGGACACAGGGCCAGGTTGGACAGGGAATTCTCACATCCCAAAGTTAACAGGGATTTCATGAGGCTCCAGGAGAAAATCCTGGGGATGGGGACAAAGGGAAAACAGGGATACAAGGCCAGGCTGGACAGGGAATTTTTGTCATCCCAAGCTAAAACTGATTTCTCAGTGCTCAGATTCCAAGAAAAAAAAGTGGGATGTGGAAAAAGGAAAACAAGAATACAAGGTCAGGTTGTACAGGGAATTCTCACATCCCAAAGCTTAAAGGGATTATTCTGTGTTCACACTCCAAGAGAAATCCTGGGGATGTGGAAAAGGGAAAAACAAGGATACAAGGAGGGAATTCTCACATCCCAAAATTATCAGTGATTTCTCAGGGCTCAGACTCCAAGAGAAATCCTGGGATGGGGACAAGGGGAAAACAGGGATACAAGGCCAGGCTGGACAGGGAATTCTCACATCCCAAAGCAAGAAGGGATTATTCAGTGTTCAGACTCCAAGAGAAATCCTGGGATGGGGAAAAGGGAAAAGCAAGGACACAAGGCCAGGCTGGACAAGGAATTCTCCCTCCCACGGCAGTCCAGGCTGTAATTCCAGGACTGCATCCATCACTTACTTCTTTCCCTTCGTTCTGCAGCTTCCGGTTGGTGTCTGTCACTTGGTTCTGTGGGAATATTGGGAAAAGCACAAAGCACATCCCATAAATCAGGACAATGTCCTTGCCACCAAAACAAACTGTCCATAAACACCATCCCTCCCCACAGCTCCCATTCCATGGAAAAGCTGTTTATGGCTGAGTTAACAGCCACTGCCACTGGGGGACAAATCCAGGGATTTTCCTCTTTGCCACTGGAGAAAAGGGAAAGGCAACAGGAATTCATTCAGAGGCATGGAAGCCTCAAAACGCTGGAGTTTTCATGGATGCAGTTTGGAAAACTCCAGTTTTGACCTGAGTGAGGGAGGAATTAATTCCCTTCCTCATCACCAAATAAATTCCCTTTAGGTTTTAACTCCTTCCTATCCCAGCAGCAAAAATTCCTTTACCTGGAGCCTTCCCTAGAAATAATTATTTGTATTTATGGAATTTTGTATAAAACTTCCTTTGGGATCTTCATCTCCCTCTGGATGGATCCTTGCTCCTGCCTGGTGTAAGCTATTTTTATATGCCTGGGATAAAAAATTCCGTATTTTTTCTGGATTATCCCACCAAGCTGGGGCTCAGAGCTGGAAAATTTCCCACTTGGCAAAGCTGAGGATTCCCTGGAGTGGGAAGAGCCCAGCCCTCCCCAGCCCCAGCAGGACCCTCAGGAGAACACAGGGGATTTTGGGGCTCATCGGGATGGAAAATCAGGAGTTGTCCCATTATTCAGCCAAGGAGTGGGAAGAGAACTTGGGAATTCACCTGAGTTCAGGCAGGGAAGGGCTGGAAACCCTGGGACAGCTGGAAAAACCAACACAAACTTCCAAGGCAACATTCCCAGCTCCAGATCTCTGCCACCACAGCCAATTCCAGAGGGAATTCCAGCAGGACTGCTCAGGGTTCTGAGCTTTCACATCACTCTGAGATTTCCATGCCATAAAACCCCTTTTTTCCCCAAAAATCTCCTTCTGCAGCTCCTAAAGCTGGGAATGTTCATTTCCAGGCTCCTTCTGGTAAAAGGTTTTTTTTGACCCAGGCTCTCCCCACAGTGGGAGCTGCTGCTGCATTCCTGCCCCATTTTAGGAACAAATTCCTGCCTGGTTTCCAGAGTTCTGCTCCTTCTGGAAGCAGAACCTTCCCCAGAGCTTGGAAAACACCACGAGCTGGGAGACAGAGCCCTCAAAGGACTTCCAGGAGTGGGAGATCTCACAAATCCACCCCAGAGCTTTGCTTCCTTTGGAATAATTATGGAAATGAGGATTTTTAACAAATTTCACCCCAGGGAAGGAACAGCACATGGGGCTCTCCCAATCTCCAGCAGGATGGGGATGGAGGAGCTCCAAGGGGCATTGGGAAGGTAAAAACCATCCTGGAGCAGAAATCCAGCAGGGAGCAGCTGAGGGAGCTGGGAAGGGGCTGGAGAATAGCTGAGGAGCTGGGAAGGGGCTCAGCCTGGAGCACAGGAGGCTCAGGGGGACCTTGTGGCTCTGCACAGCTCCTGCCAGGAGGGGACAGCCGGGGGGTCGGGCTCTGCTCCAGGGAACAGGGACAGGAGCAGAGGGAACGGCCTCAGGGGAGCCTCAGGGTGGATTTTTGGGAATATTCCTCATGGGAAGGGCTGCCCAGCATTGGAAGGGGCTGCCCAAAGAGGCAGTGGAGTCTCCGTCCCTGAGGGTTCAGAACCCTTGGGCATGGGCTTTGGTGGTAGCCAGACTTAAAGATCTTAACCAACTTTTCCAACCTTACCAATTCCATGGTTCCACCATCTCTGTCCTTTTTGAGCTCACCAGGTCAGACAGGAGGAGAGCTTTGGACTCATCCACACCAAATTGATTCAGGATCATTTTTTTTTCCCTATTGGAAAAGATCCTGGGCCACCAGAATTCCCCACCTGGCCCAGCCTCCCCCAGGAAGGTTTCTGGTGCTTCCAGCAGAAGAACCACCCAACCTCAGAGCTCCCTTTCATCCCCACACCAGCCATGGTGCTTTCAAACTTCCCAGGATGGAAGAAAGGAGTTATCCATGATTTCCCCTCCAGCATCTGCATCCCATCTCTCGCCCTGCTGCAGTAGCTGCAGCCCTGCTGGCTCCCTGCCCTCCCCAAAACCTGCTCATTTCCTTTATGATGTATGGAGCTTTTACGAGCAGGAGCCCAGCATCTCCTCCAAAGATTATTTGATTTGCTCAGATCCCGAAAATCCCACCAGGAAAAAGGAATCCGTGTCGGGTAATTTAAAACCACTCCTAAAATAAGGCTGAGGCTGGAGGGGTTTGCTGGTAAAATTACACAGCAATCCCAGCTCCAGGGAAAAGCCAGGCTGGAGCGGAGCCCTGCACGCTCCGGGTTTCTGGGGGCAGGGGGTCGTGTTTGGGATTGTTCCTGGAGTCTCCAGGCCTGGATGAAAACAGGGATGATTGTTTACACAGACCCCGTGCAGCTAAGCTGGGCTTTGCAGAGCTGGGATTTGCTAAGCCAGGCCAGACACCCGGAGGGGGACAGGCAGGTGGCAAGGGAGGGACGAGGCACCGGAGCACTGCAGGGATTTGGGGGGTGAGCTGTTCCTCCATCCACACCCCAGAACAGGGAGCAGGGGGCTCAGAGAGTCCTTGGGATGATCCCAGAGGGGAAGAATGCTGGGAGAGAGGAGCAATCCTGGGAATGGAGCCACCTCTGGATCCGCCCCTGTCCCTGCTGGTGACATCCACTCGTGAGGGAAGGGACAGCGAGCGGAGCCATCCTGCATGCTGGAATCCCAAAAACTGCTCCCAGGTCCCTTCCCTACACACGAGGGGAAATTCCTTCCCCAAAAGTGTTGTCCAGCCCTGGCAGGGGTGGAGTGCCCATCCCTGAGGGATTGAAATCCATGGATGTGGAACCTGGGGACACGGCCTGGGCAGTGCTGGGAATGGCTGGACTCGATGGGCACCGAGGGATTTTCCAACCTGAACAATTCTGGGAGTCCATGAAACAAAGAAGGAATCGTCTCTGGTTTATGACTGATGGGGCAAAAAGCTGTAGAATTAAAAAGGACTTGGCAGCCATGTGAGCTGAAATTCCTGGAGCAGGAAGGACAGCCCCACCTGGGACAAGACTGGGTGAGGTGGGATAAAAATCCAGCAGAAATGACCCAGCTGAGTGAGAGAGTCATGGAATGGCTTGGGTTGGACCTTAAATCCCATCCAGTTCCATGGCAGGGACACCTCCCACTGTCCCAGGCTGCTCCAAGCCCCAGTGTCCAACCTGGCCTGGGGCACTGCCAGGGATCCAGGGCAGCCACAGCTGCTCTGGGAATTCCAGCCCAGCCCCTGCCCACCCTCCCAGCCAGGAATTGCTTGCCAAGATCCCACCATTCCCTCCATGGCATGAATGTAAGGGCAGCTCTTTGCTGAGCCACAGCAGGGCAGCTGGAAATCACAGAATCCCAAAATCATCATGGTTGGAAAAGATCATCCAGTCCAACCATGGCCACCACTGCCACACGTCCCCAAGTGCCACAGCCACAGGGCTCTGAAATCCCTGCAAGGACAGGGCCTCCATCAGGTTGGAGAGCCCTAATTCTCCAGCCCCTTCCCAGCTCCCTCAGCAATTCTCCAGCCCCTTCCCAGCTCCCTCAGGGATTCTCCAGCCCTTCCCCAGCACTGGAGGTGCCCCGGCAGTGCCAGCACAGGGGACAAGGGCACTGCCCTGGCCCTCTGTCACCCCAGAGCTGGCACTGCCCAGGGGTCTCCAGTGGCCTCTTGCCCACATGGGCACTCAGGCTCGTGTCCAGCCAGTTCGTGCCCAAGGAGACAAAACTCCCAAGGCAGAGCTGAAGGACAAACAGGACAGGAAAAGCAGCGCTGAGGTCCTGCTCAGGTTTAGCTCATTTGGAGCCGCTCTGAGAAGGTGACACATCCACACCGAGCTAAAACGACAGCAAAGAAAGGAGATTTCTGCAAAAAAACCAAGGCTGCAGAGGCAGGAGCACAGGAGAGGAGGAAGGAGCAGGGAGGGCCGCGCTGCCAGCGCCGGCTCCTCGCGGGTTCAAAGCCCGAGATCAAATGGAGGATGAATGGCTGGAACCAAACCCACTCTCAGCACTCGATCCACAGATGATTCCCCGGGGAAAGCCTCACAAAGAGGGCTCAGGCTTTCAGAAAGGGCTTTCTGGGGATGTTTTCGCCATGTGCTGTTTTATGGATCACATAGGCATGGAAATCAAGGGAGATCCTGAGGGGACAGGGATGGACTTCACAGTGAGCCACCAACAAAGGGGCTGGTGGCAGAATGGGAACCAGCTCCGAGCAAACAAACAATGTGCAATTCTTGGCTGGAAACAATGGCTTGAAAAAATAAAAAAATAAAAAATAAGGGAGAATAAAATAAAAAAAAAAAGGACTTATTTTGTGGTAATTCCAATGGATTCATCCTGTAATGAATCGCTGGGTGAATTCTCCTCAGGACATCCCTCAGGAAGGTGTTCCTGAGAGGAAACCTCTTTTTGGGATGGAGACTTGGATGTGTCAAGTAAGAATCCTGCTGGGAAACGCCACAGGTAGCTTTAAATCAATAAATAAATGTGTTAAAAGCAGCAGTCAGCACCCTGACTTTGAGCTCTTCCCTTTTCTCCAGAAAATCTGCTTTTTCTGACAGATTTTGTGATTTAGAAATTCATCTTTTCCAGTTTCCCACACTCCTGCACACCAGGAAGGTCCTTCCCAATTCCCAGGAAGGTCCTTCCCACCAGGACAGGCTCCACTCAGCCACAAAATCTCACTGAGCTTTTCTCAGCTCACAACCCACCACTTTTTGGGAGCCACTCGACTCAGCCCCATTCCCCAGGTGACTCTTCCGGGAGGGATTTTGGATTTCCAGCCCAGGTCCCACCTCGTTCCTGCAGGAAGGGACGGCCCAGCCGCCTCTCCCTGCCCTGCTTGGATTTGTGGAGAAAAACCAGGAAGGTTTTGACACTCCTGTGCTCCCCAAATTTGGAATATTTGTATTTTAAGGCACGGGAACCAAGCTTGAGCCCCAAGCCCACATGACCCCAAACACCTCCAGCCTCCTGCTCCCTTCTCCTGAAGCCTCTCCAGTTTCCTTCCCGCCCTTCTTCCAAATTCTCATCCTACAAATGGCTTTTTCCACACATTACTGAACACTTTTCCAAGAACTGGCTAAATCCCACCGTTCCCTCATCTTTCTGCACAGCTTTAAAGGCCACGAGACTTATTTTAGCTCAAGAAACTGGGATAAGATCCATGAGGAAAAGCACTTTTCCTAATGAAAACAGGCTTGGCTTGAAGTTTCTTGGTGCTTTTAATGCGCCACACTGATCCAGTTTGGCCAAATAATTGCTAAATTTTCAATGGCCAACCCATCGCTCCAGGAAGAATTAAAATAAATATTTATATTTTATTTTTTTTTTTCTTAATAGAAATGCCCTGGATAAGAGGAGAGAAGATTGATGTGGTTCTGAGAATGACAGAGTGCCTGAGATGGGGCCACCTAAAAAGAGCTGCCCAGGGCAGTGCCAGGGCAGGAGCTTCACAGAACTCACAGGGTTGGAGGAGACCTTAAAGAGATCCTTTTAATAAATCCCTGCTTTATTCTGGAACTCTGTCCAGCCTCTGCTCCAGCTCAGCCTTCTCCAGGCATCAACCCCTTCCGTAAAAAACCTTTTCCCTGACATCCAGCCTGTGTTTCCTCTCACCTTGAGCTTCTGGGCCTCGCCCCGGACCTTGAGCAGCTCGGTGATGGAATCCACGAAGCCCTGGTAGTGGAAGTTGCACATCTTCTCGATCTCGCGGTCGTGGTTGCGGATCCGCGCCTCCAGCTTCTCCATGAAGCGCCCGTGCTCCTCGCCATCGTACACGGACCTGCAGGGACAGCCAGCTCAGCACCCTGCTCTGCTGCCAGGATCATCCTAAACCTGACCCCAAAAATGTCCTCTGGACAAGCCAGCCCAGCACCCCCTGCTCTGCTGCCAGGAACATCCAAAACCTGACCCCAAAAATGTCCTCTGGACATCCCAGCCCAGCTCCCCCAGCTCTGCTGCCAGGATCATCCTAAACCTGACCCCAAAAATGTCCTCTGGACAAGCCAGCCCAGAACCTCCAGCCCAGCATCCCTAGCTCAGCATCTCCTGCTCTGCTGCCAGAACATCCTAAACCTGACCCCAAAAACACCTTTTGGACAAGCCAGCTCAGCATTCCCACTTCTGCTCCCAGGATCCACCAGGAACATCCAAAACCTCACCCCAAAAGGAACAGAAAGGAATGTTCCTCACCCAGGAACATCCTGACCCCAAAAACACCCTCTGGACACACCAGCTCAGCATTTCCCACTTCTGCTGCCAGGATCCACCAGGAACATCCAAAACCCAACCCCAAAAATGCCTCCTGGACACACCAAATCAGCACCTTCAGCCCAGGTGCCAGGATCTACCAGGAACATCCAAAACTTCACCCCAAAAATGCCCTCTGGACACGGCAGCTCAGCACCTTCAGCCCAGCTGCCAGGATCCACCAAGAACATCCAAAACCTGACCCCAAAAGGAACAGAAAGGAATGTTCCTCACCCAGGAACATCCAAAACCTGACCCCAAAAACACCTTCCAGACACGCCAGTTCAGCATCCCCAGCTCTGCTGCCAGAAACACCCAAAATCTGACCCCAAAAACGCCCTCCTGGGACAAAGGGACAGGTCGTACAACAGGTACCAAACTGGGTTTAAAAATGTTTCTATTCCAAGTCTTTTTTTTTCCTTATTCCATCATTTTCTGTTCCCTGAGAAACCAGAACATCCTAGGAGCACTTGAAATGTTTCTAATCCAACCTTTTTTTCCCTTTTCCATCATTTTGGTGTTCCCTGAGTGACAAACCAAGCCCAAAATGTTTCTATTCCAACCTTTCTTTTCCTTTTCCCACCAATTTCACGTTCCCTGATAAACCTGAACAGCCCAAACCAGGCCTGAAATGTTTCTCCTTTTTCCACCCATTTTGGTGTTCCCTGAGACACCAGAACAAGCCAGAAGGACTTCAAGAGTTTCTATTCCAACCCCAACCCCAAAAATGCCTCCTGGACACACCAAATCAGCACCTTCAGCCCAGGTGCCAGGATCTACCAGGAACATCCAAAACTTCACCCCAAAAATGCCCTCTGGACACGGCAGCTCAGCACCTTCAGCCCAGCTGCCAGGATCCACCAAGAACATCCAAAACCTGACCCCAAAAGGAACAGAAAGGAATGTTCCTCACCCAGGAACATCCAAAACCTGACCCCAAAAACACCTTCCAGACACGCCAGTTCAGCATCCCCAGCTCTGCTGCCAGAAACACCCAAAATCTGACCCCAAAAACGCCCTCCTGGGACAAAGGGACAGGTCGTACAACAGGTACCAAACTGGGTTTAAAAATGTTTCTATTCCAAGTCTTTTTTTTTCCTTATTCCATCATTTTCTGTTCCCTGAGAAACCAGAACATCCTAGGAGCACTTGAAATGTTTCTAATCCAACCTTTTTTTCCCTTTTCCATCATTTTGGTGTTCCCTGAGTGACAAACCAAGCCCAAAATGTTTCTATTCCAACCTTTCTTTCCATTTTCCACCCATTTTGGTGCTCCCTGAGAGACAAGAACAAGCCAGCAGGACCTGAAATGTTTCTATTCCAACCCTTTTTTTCCTTTTCCCACCATTTTGTGTTCCCTGAGAGACCAGAACAGGCCAGGAGCACCTGAAACAAAAGTTGGCCTTTGAGCTGAGCCACCTCTGATCGCCCTGCCCAGAAATCCCCCCTGGAGAATCCTCTGGATGTTCTTTGGGCTCCGAGGGTGACAGGGACAATGGGAAGCAGGATCTCCAGAGCTGCCCAAATCCCTTCACACCCCAAATTTTGCCAGCCCAGTTTTTAACCCCTGTTGATAAAACAGAGCTGGAGACTGGTGGGGCCACCTCAGTCCAAGATATCCAAATCCAATTAATGGAACATTTTTTAGTGTTAAATCATGGAATTTCAGGATTGTTTGGATTGAAAGGATCTTAAATCCCACCCCATCTATGGCAGGGACACCTCCCACTGTCCCAGGTGGATCCAACCCCAGTGTCCAACCTGGCCTTGGGCACTGCCAGGGATCCAGGGATTCTCTGGGAATTCCAGCCCAGCCCCTGCCCACCCTCCCAGCCAGGAATTCCTTCCCAAAATCCCATCTCTCCCTGCCCTCCTTCAGCTTAAAATGAAATATGAGGATGGAAGTAAAACCCAAATTTCTGTCCCTCAAATGTTTCCCTGGAAAGCAGAGGGACCAAGTCCCACTCTGGGAATTCCGGGGTTGTTCTCCTGGTTTTTTACACCAAATACAGATATTTTTAATGCACTGTGGCAATCCCACCCTTGGCCCTGCCTTTGGCATGTTTTGGTTCCTAAACCTGAATTCCCTCCCAATCCAAGAGTTAAGCTTGGAGTGAAGTTTATGGATTTGAGCTTGGGTCAGGTATTAGGGCCAAATTAGGGATAGAGCAGATTCCAGGCAGCCTTTGGAAAGAAAAGACGGGAATGACAGAGCTGACCAAGCTGTGAGAACAAAATATTAAAATAGCAACACTCCAGAGAGAACCAGAACCCCGGGAATGCAGGTGGACACAGGAAATCCTTTTTCCTGCAGTGGGATCTGTGCCCTCCCTTTGGAGAATCCCATCCCTCCAACCCACACAGGCCCCAAGAAACAGGAAAAAAATCCCAAAACAGAGCTAAAAGCTGGAGAAAATCTATTTAGTTATTATTCTTTCAGGCCATTTCAGCTCTGCAGGTTCAGTAAAAGATTCTCAGTGGCAAAACAAAAATGCCAGAATTGTAAAAGCTCTTGAAATTCAGTGTAAAAGAACGCAGTGAGCTTGGGTCAGGTATTAGGGCCAAATTAGGGATAGAGCAGATTCCAGGCAGCCTTTGGAAAGAAAAGACGGGAATGACAGAGCTGACCAAGCTGTGAGAACAAAATATTAAAATAGCAACACTCCAGAGAGAACCAGAACCCCGGGAATGCAGGTGGACACAGGAAATCCTTTTTCCTGCAGTGGGATCTGTGCCCTCCCTTTGGAGAATCCCATCCCTCCAACCCACACAGGCCCCAAGAAACAGGAAAAAAATCCCAAAACAGAGCTAAAAGCTGGAGAAAATCTATTTAGTTATTATTCTTTCAGGCCATTTCAGCTCTGCAGGTTCAGTAAAAGATTCTCAGTGGCAAAACAAAAATGCCAGAATTGTAAAAGCTCTTGAAATTCAGTGTAAACCCTGCACCCAGAGCAGGTGATGGGGAGGGCATTGCCTGCTCCTGCTCGGTCTAAAGGAGGAAAAAAGGAGAGAAAACCTCCTCAGATTCCAGGAGAGGCAGCACTGGAGTGATGCTGCTGGATTTTCCTTAAAGTTTTGTGGAGTTTTGGCTGCCGAAATGTGAAATTTGGAGCCCGAGTGCCATCTAGTGCTGCACGGCCTCTTAGCAGGGTCTCAGTGACTCCAAAGATCTCAGCTCAAAGATGAGAATTCCAATAAAAAAAATGAAGGTGGATAAGTTGTTTTTGCACTCGGGGATAAACTGAAACAATAAAAACCCCACAGCAGTAACGGTGTGTTTGTGTCAAAGGCAAATTTGGGATTTACATCTGAAAATGGGAGGGAAAAAACACCTCAAAGTTATTTAAAATGTCCAGGAAAAATTCCCTTTGGAGGTGGCAAAGCTAAGAAACAAATATTTGATGATAAAAGGAAAGAAAAGCTAAGAAATAAAAAGAAATAATAGAAAAGCTAAGAAAGCTAAGAAATAAATATCTAATCTAAACCCCTTTGGTTATTAGAAATTCTATTATTTTATTCCTTTTTAGCCAAACTTGAGTGTGGAAAAAATAAAGTTTGGTGTCAGATAGGAAGGAAACACCAGCACACAATGGGAAGTTCTTCCCTTCTGAGCTCTCCTGACCCTCCAGAATTCCTTCTCCAGGAAAATCCAGCCCTCCTGAGCTCTCCTGCCCCTCCAGGATCATTTTCCCAAGGAAAATCCAGTCCTGGTCCTTCCCTCCTGAGCTCTCCTGACCCTCCAGAATTCCTTTTCCAGGAAAATCCAGCCCTGGCTCTTCTCTCCTGAGCTCTCCTGACCCTCCAGAATTCCTTTTCCCAAGGAAAATCCATTCCTGGCCCTTCCCCCCTGAGCTCCTGACCCTCCAGAATATCATTTTTTCAGGAAAATCCATTCCTGGCCCTTCCCCCCTGAGCTCTCCTGCCCCTCCAGGATCATTTTCCCAAGGGAAATCCAGCCCTGGCTCTTCCCCCCTGAGCTCTCCTGCTCCTCCAGGATCATTTTTCCATGGAAAATCCATTCCTGGCCCTTCCCCCTGAGCTCTCCTGCCCCTCCAGGATCCTTTTCCCAAGGAAAATCCATTCCTGGCCCTTCCCTCCTGAGCTCTCCTGCTCCTCCAGGATCATTTTTTCAGGAAAATCCAGTCCTGGTTCTTCCCTCCTGAGCTCTCCTGCTCCTCCAGATTCCTTTTCCCAAGGAAAATGCATTCCTGGCCCTTCCCTCCTGAGCTCTCCTGCCCCTCCAGGATCATTTTTTCAGGAAAATCCATTCCTGGCCCTTCCCCCCTGAGCTCTCCTGCCCCTCCAGGATCATTTTCCCAAGGGAAATCCAGCCCTGGCTGGAAAATCCATTCCTGGCTCTTCCCTCCTGAGCTCTCCTGCTCCTCCAGGATCATTTTTTCAGGAAAATCCAGTCCTGGTCCTTCCCTCCTGAGCTCTTCTGACCCTCCAGAATTCCTCTTCCAGGAAAATCCAGCCCTGGCTCTTCTCTCTTGAGCTCTCCTGACCCTCCAGAATTCCTTTTCCCAAGGAAAATCCATTCCTGGCCCTTCCCTCCTGAGCTCTCCTGCTCCTCCAGGATCATTTTCCCAAGGAAAATCCATTCCTGGCTCTTCTCTCTTGAGCTCTCCTGACCCTCCAGAATTCCTTTTCCCAAGGAAAATCCATTCCTGACTCTTCCCTTCGGAGCTCTCCTGCTCCTCCAGGATCATTTTTCCATGGAAAATCCATTCCTGGCCCTTCCCTCCTGAGCTCTCCTGCTCCTCCAGGATCATTTTTCCATGGAAAATCCATTCCTGGCCCTTCCCCCTTGAGCTCTCCTGCTCCTCCAGGATCATTTTCCATGGAAAATCCATTCCTGGCCTTTCCCTCCTGAGCTCTGCTGCTCCTCCAGGATCATTTTCCATGGAAAATCCATTCCTGGCCCTTCCCCCCTGAGCTCTCCTGCCCCTCCAGAATTCCTTTTCCCAAGGAAAATCCATTCCTGGCCCTTCCCTCCTGAGCTCTCCTGCTCCTCCAGGATCATTTTTCATGGAAAATCCATTCCTGGCCCTTCCCCCCTGAGCTCTCCTGCCCCTCCAGGACCATTTTTCCAATCCCAGGAGGGAAGAAGAGCCAGGCCAGCCCCCGATCCAGGCCCTCCAAAGGTGCAGGATGGACGCTCCAGAATTTTGGCATGGAGCATCCTCCCACAGGAGAGCTCAGCGACCCCGTGGCGGCTCTCAGCTCCAAATAATCAACATTAAACGCTCAGTTTGGTGCTGCAAAGAACAAACCTCACCCCAAAACACCCCAAAAACAACCCAAATTCCACCATCACCTTCTTCCACACTGCTTCCCACCCTTCCAGCTTCCTCAGTCTTGGAAAATCCTCCCGGAGAGCCCAAATCCTGGCCCCAGGAGCAGTGCCAGATCCACCCCCTGGGCACCCCTGGCAAATAATGATTATTTCAATTGGGTTTTTCCTCATCTTTACAATTTTTGGTGCCTCTCTCAAATCCAGAAGTTTTATGAGCACACCAAGTTTGACAGACTTCCTCTTTTCCTGTCCCTCAATCCCACAGAAAGGTTTCTCCACACTTGGCTGATTAACCCAGTCTAACACAAGATACAAATTCAGAACAGCACAGGAATTTCAGAAAGAAATAAAATACATTAAAATAAATTTGAAAAGCAGAGTCCTTCTTATTCTGGCCTAAATTATTGTTAAAAAACTGTAGGAAATAGATTTGCAGAAAATTTTTAAAACTTGACAGAAAGCTTACATAGCATGTATTTATATATAAATTTTGAGGTAAGAAATGTTGACTTAGAAATGCTATAGAATAAAATAGATATCATTAAGAGAGAAATTAAATTAGAAATAAGTTTTAAAAGATGACTTTATAAAAAAGATTAAATATTTTAGAGAAAGAATTATAAAAGATAGATTGTAGTAAGATTTATGAGGATTTTAGATTATTAATTTTTAAGTATTTATAGTATGGTGTAATAAAAGTTGGTAAGTTAAAAAATGCTCATAATGCATTGTAATTAAGAACTAATTAGCTTCTGATTGTGAAAATGTAAATTGTAACATCTGTACTGTCTCACCCTTCATAGGAGACTAAAACCAAAATTAAAGTGTTTAAAACACCCCATCTCTGAGTCAAAAAAGAGCTTAACCCAAGAGAAAACAAGAACTAGGCTCGGCTTAGGCTGCTCCTCCCGCTGGCGTTGAGAACAGGCTGGGTCAGAGCTACAGGAAACCATCCCGGAGGCTTGTTTTTATTTTCCTTCTTTGCCATAAGAAAGCGCTGCTCAGAAAAGCTGCTCCACAAAAAGCGGTTTTTGATTGAAAAAGCCTGAGCTGGAGAGGCACTCATCTGCCCTGCTCGCTGCCAGACCCCCCTGCTGCAGGGTCTTCAACTGCACCCACCAAAAAACTCTACAGAGAAGGGCTTTGGGATTCCTTGGGTTGGGCTCTGAGTTTCACAACGCCAGCATCCCTTAAAAACCCACTTCGGTTTTGGTTTGGTTGTTGGGTTTTTTGGGGTTTTTGGGGTTTTTTTGGGTTGGATAATTTTTATTTTTTTTTTTTTCTGAAAGGTCAAACTGGGGAAAAAAAAAAAAAATCTTTCCAGGAAAGTCACAAATGGATGGGGAGCTGCTACGTGCAGCCTGGAGTTCCTGCAAAGTTTATCCCCCAAAATAGGGAGAAACCGGAGCTGGAGCAGCCAAGAGGATGGGATGGGAAGTGCCAGACAAAGATCCAGCTGTGCCAGGGGTCAGGAAGGCATGGAATGTCCACAGGGATCATCCACCCAACCCTGGCATTGCCAAATCCAAAATCCAGCCTGTGCAGGGTTCAGGAAGTCATGGAATGTCCACAGGGATCATCCACCCAACCCTGGCATTGCCAAATCCAAAATCCACCCTGTGCCAGGGGTCAGGAAGTCATGGAATATCCACAGGGATCATCCACCCAACCCTGGCATTGCCAAATCCAAAGTCCAGCCTGTGTCAGGGGTCAGGAAGGCATGGAATATCCACAGGGATCAGGGAACAAACCCCTGGCATCGCCAAATCCAAAATCCAGCCTGTGCCAGGGGTCAGAAAGGCATGGAATGTCCACAGGGATCAGGGAACAAACCCCTGGCATCGCCAAATCCAAAATCCAGCCTGTGCCAGGGGTCAAAAAGTCATGGAATGTCCACAGGGATCATCCACCCAACCCTGGCATTGAAGACACCCCAAAATCCATGCTGGGCTATGGAATAACCCAAGACCCACAGGGATCACTCATCCAACCCCCTGGCATCCCAAGGGGTCAGAAAGTCATGGCATATCCTGAGATCCACAGGGATCATCCATCCAACCCCTGGCATTGCCAAATCCAAACTCTCACCCTGTGCCAGGGCTCCAAAAGCTATGGAATATCCACATGGATCAGGGATCAAACCCCTGGCACCCCAAAATCCACCCTGTGCCAGGGTCAGGAAGCCATGGGATATCCACAGGGATCATCCATCCAGCCCCTGCCCCTGCACAGCCCCCTGAAATCCCACCCTGGGCATCCCTGGAGCAGTGTCCAAAGGCTCCTGGAGCTCTGGCAGCCTTGGCAGCGTTATCCCTCCCTGGGCAGTGCCCAGCACCCTCTGGATGAGGAACTTTCCCTGAATCCAGCCTGCAGCTGCCCTGGTGCAGCTCCCTGCTCCTGTAACCATGGCAGCTCTGATGCCACCAGCTGCCAGCGGTGTCCCCCAGCTCCCTGTGCTCCAGCTGGACATTCCCATCTGTCCCCAGGGTCCCCAGGTGAGCACGAGGGGTGGCAGGTGAACATCTCACCTCCATGCTGCCCACGAGGCCCTGAGCACTCCCTGGGCTCCTCCTCTGCACCCACAGCTGCCAAACTGGGGGAGAGGGGAGATCTGGGGGGCACAGCCCAGAAAAACCCCCAGAGACCCCGAGGCCAGGAGGAAACCTCCTTCAGACACGGCCAGAGGCCATGGGGACAGTCCCGGACAGGTCTGGGTGGGAAGGGACCTAAATCCCAGCCAGCGGCACACCTCCCACCGTGCCAGGCTGTCCAAGCAGCAATTCCCCACTCCCACTGTGCCAGGCTGTCCACACAGCAATCCCCACTCCCACTGTGCCAGGCTGTCCAAGCAGCAATTCCCCACTCCCACTGTGCCAGGCTGCCCAAGCAGCAATTCCCCACTCCCACTGTGCCAGGCTGCCCAAGCAGCAATTCCCCACTCCCACTGTGCCAGGCTGCCCAAGCAGCAATTCCCCACTCTGACTGTGCCAGGCTGCCCAAGCAGCAATTCCCCACTCCCACTGTGCCAGGCTGTCCAAGCAGCAATTCCCCACTCCCACCGTGCCAGGCTGTCCAAGCAGCAATTCCCCACTGTGCCAGGCTGCCCACGCAGCAATTCCCCACTGTGCCAGGCTGCCCCAGCAGCAATTCCCCACTCCCACTGTGCCAGGCTGCCCCAGCAGCAATTCCCCACTCCCACTGTGCCAGGCTGTCCACACAGCAATTCCCCACTCCCACTGTGCCAGGCTGCCCACACAGCAATTCCCCACTCCCACTGTGCCAGGCTGTCCACACAGCAATTCCCCACTCCCACTGTGCCAGGCTGCCCACACAGCAATTCCCCACTCCCACTGTGCCAGGCTGCCCAAGCAGCAATTCCCCACGGTGCCAGGCTGCCCCAGCAGCAATTCCCCATCCCTGGAATGTCCAGGAGCAGCTGGGACAGGGCTCGGAGCAGCCTGGACGCTGGGGATGTGCAGGGGGGCACTGGAAGGGCTGCAAGGTCCCAAAGCCCCCCCTGAGCCCAGCAGGCAGAGCACAGAGCCCCATCCCAACAAGGAACCCAAACAAATCCAGCTGGAAGAGCAGAGGGGGAAATCTGGGGGGAAGGAATGAAAGAGCTCCGGGACAATGCAGGGGACAGAGCGACACGAGTGCCTTTTGTTTCCAATTAATAGAGGAACAAATTCCTGAGGCTGCCGCGGACTTCAATTCTCTTTTTTTCCCCCCTTTTTTAAAACTTCTGTAGTGGTTTGAATCCCCCCCCCTAAACATTTTCTTCTCATTAAGCGACATAAAAGCATTAGCAGTTTGTTTAATCTTCGTCTAACTTTTGTAATAAACAAATTAACTACCGAGCAGGGCAGAAAAACAACAGCCACTTCGAGAGCGGTGCAAGAGCCCCGCGGAAAAATGGGCAAAGCAAGGTTGAAAATGAACTCCTGCCTAGGATGGGACTGGCAGCAGTTTAAACCTCGTGATTCCAAGGTTTATCCCATTAGAACATCAGCAAAAATCCAAAAAAAAAAAAACATCTCCCAAGATTTCCTATTGAGGCGGTTAGACCTCAGTGGGGGGGGAAGCCCCATTAAAACATCAGAAAAAAAAAAAAAAAAAAAAAAAAAATCTCCCAAGATTTCCTACTGAGGCGGTTAGACCTCAGTGTGGGGGAAAGAGAGGGGAAAATTCACTTTTGGTTTTCATTCTGCCAATCAAGCAAGAATTGATTTAAGGCCAGAAACAAAACCCAAAATTTAAACCTGAAATCTAAGACCAAAATCTGTGACCAAAATCAAGGTCAAAATTTAAGCTCAACATTTAAATCCCAAATTTAAGCTCATAACTAAATTAACGCCCAGAACTGAAGGCCAAATTTAAATCCCAAATTTAAACCCCAGAACTAAAGCTCTAAATTTAAGCCTAGAACTGAATTAAAGCCCAGAAATGAAGCCCAAAATTTAAACCCCAAATTTAAGCCCGGAACTGAATTAAAGCCCAGAACTAAAAGCCCAAAATCAAGCCCTACATTTAGACCCAAAATTTAAATCCCGAATTTAAACCCCAAATTAAAGCCCAGAACGAAAGCCCAAAATTTAACTTAAACTTTAAACCCCAAATTTAAGCCTAGAACTGAATTAAATCCCAGAACTAAAGCCCAGAATCAAGGCCAAAATTTAAGCTCAGAATTTAAAGACAAAATCTAAGCCCAGTCTGCTGTGTCCTGTCACCCACACAGGTCCACGCTTACACCAGAAATACAGAAAAATCCATTTTTGCTCCTTTTTGGCAGATATAAAACACAGCGAGCCGTTATCACCATGAAAATCATCCCCACGGGGATTTGTCCCACTCCTCCTCCACGGACATTTCCCTCCCCCATCCAATTCCCAGTTTCCAACAGAAATCATTCCAATCTCTAAAATTCCACAGAACACCAGGGACAGCCCATTATTGCCAGGTGGAAAAGAATGCAGGAGAGCAGGGCTAAAGTTGATTTTTGCCAATAATAATAATAATAATAATAACAAAACAACAAAACAACAACAACAATAATAATAATGGTTTTCCAGTTGGGACATCTCGGTGCCAGGCAGGAATGGTGTTCCCACAGCTCCAGGAGGAAGGCAGCACAGAGAATTCCCAAAAACCACATCCAAACGCTCCTCAAAAACCACCCCAAAGCCCCGGGACTTGTCTGGCCTCAGCCAGGAGGAGCTTTCCAGCAGGGTTTCCTCATGGATTTGGGCT
Source organism: Montifringilla adamsi (assembly GCA_017590115.1). Lineage (NCBI taxonomy): Eukaryota > Metazoa > Chordata > Aves > Passeriformes > Passeridae > Montifringilla > Montifringilla adamsi. The sequence continues at coordinate 874,484 of JAGGNK010009559.1, read as the reverse complement.
GGGCCTGGCTTTTCTCAGTGGTTTGGGGAGGAAATTGGGAAATCTGGTGCCAAGAGCTCTTGGGGAAGGTGGTGGTGCCACCAAAGCTGGGGAGACACAAGGATTGGGAAGCAGCAGCCAAAGGCAGTGGGAAAGTGGGAGTGATTCCAGAGGCCAAGGAGGAGGAAGGTCAGCAGAGCTCCACGGAAATGGAACAGGAATCCAAAGGGATCGGGGGGGAAGGAGAGACCCCAAAGACCCCCCCCAGCCACAGCTCCTCCTGTGCTGACCCATGAAAAACCAAAGGAATTGGGTTTGGCTTTGAAGGGAAAAGGCTGGGGAGAACATGGGGAGCACAAAGCCTTGGGAGAAGTCCTCTGCTATGAAAACATGGAATGACTGAGGCTGGAAAAGCCCCCAGAGATCCTCCAGCTCATCCCATAACCCTGCACCGCCGTGCTGACAACAAACCAGCCCCAAGAGCCACATCCAGGGCCTTCTGTCACCTCCAGGGAGGCAATTCCAGCCCCATCCCTGACCCCTCCAGGTGGAGACTCCCAGAGCTCCTCTGGACCCTTCTCCAGCAGCTCCACGTCCTCCCTGTGCTGCAGGAATCCTCATCCCATAAACGCGCCAGCCTTCCCTCAGCCCTCCCCAGCTCTGCACACAGATTATTTTACCACAGAACAATTTTAATGGCTATTCTCGCCGTGTTATTGCCCAATAAAAGCTCCTTCTGTTGTCTTATGCATTGTCCAAACCAGCGCATTTGGGTTTTTTCGGAGCGTTCTTGGCTCGAGGTCTCGCCCCCTCCTCTCTGCTGGGAAGAAATGTTGTCACAACATCCAGCAGAGGCACAACAAATCCTCGGGACGTGCCCGACGTTAAACGCTCCTCAAAAAACCCATCCCGGGGAACAGCAGCTGACTGGGCACTTCCAGCAGGGGGACAGCACCACCAGCACCCTGGGGTCTGCTCAGCCAGGGGTCTGTACATCCAGGGATCTGCTCACCCAGGGATCTGATCACCCAGGGATCTGATCACCCAGGGATCTGTAAATCCAGGGATGTGATCACACAGGGATCTGATCACCCAGGGGTGTGATCATCCAGGGATCTGATCACCCAAGGATCTGCTCACACAGGGATGTGTTAATCCAGGGATCTGATCACACAGGGATCTGATCATCCAGGGATCTGTTCATCCAGAGATGTGCTCACACAGGGATCTATTAATCCAGGGATCTGCTCAGCCAGGGATCTATTCACCCAGGGAATTGCTCACCCAGGGATCTGCTCACATAGGGATCTGATCACCCAGGAATCTGTTAATCCAGGGATCTGATCACCCAGGAATCTGTTAATCCAGGGATCTGCTCACACAGGGATCTATTCATCCAGGGATCTGCTCAGCCAGGGATCTGATCACCCAGGGGTTTGCTTACACAAGGATCTGCTCACCCAGGGATCTGATCATCCAGGGATCTATTCACCCAGGGATCTGCTCAGCCAGGGATCTGATCACCCAGGGGTGTGATCATCCAGGGATGTGATCACACAGGGATCTATTCACACAGGGATGTGTTAATCCAGGGATCTGATCACACAGGGATCTGATCATCCAGGGATCTGTTCATCCAGAGATGTGCTCACACAGGGATCTATTAATCCAGGGATCTGCTCAGCCAGGGATCTATTCACCCAGGGAATTGCTCACCCAGGGATCTGCTCACATAGGGATCTGATCACCCAGGAATCTGTTAATCCAGGGATCTGATCACACAGGGATCTGATCACCCAGGGGTGTGATCATCCAGGGATCTGATCACCCAAGGATCTGCTCACACAGGGATGTGTTAATCCAGGGATCTGATCACACAGGGATCTATTCACCCAGGGAATTGCTCACCCAGGGATCTGCTCACATAGGGATCTGATCACCCAGGAATCTGTTAATCCAGGGATCTGATCACACAGGGATCTGATCACCCAGGAATCTGTTAATCCAGGGATCTGATCACACAGGGATCTATTCACCCAGGGAATTGCTCACCCAGGGATCTGTTCACCCAAGGATTTGTTTACATGGGGTTCTGTTCACCCAAGGATTTGTTTACACGGGGTTCTGTTCACCCAAGGATCTGCCCAGCCAGGGGTTTGCAGAGGACGGCAGCAGCCTCCCTGCCTGCACCACATCCCTGTCTCAGCACTTCCACTCCTCCCCTGGGTCGGGATGGAGGTCAGCCCGAGGTCTCCCCGAGGGCAGGAGTTGACAGGGACGGCCCCATCCAGCTCCTGGCTGCCAATCCATTGCGTTGGGAAGCTCCTGCTTCCAGCAGCAGATGGATCCATCCACAGCACGCAGCTGTGCCAGGGGAAATTCCTCCCTGCCCGGCCCTCAGCCTCTGCCAGGATGGTTGGGATTGGAGGGGACCCTGAACACCAGCCCAGTCCCCATGGGGCACCTTCCAGAGCCCCATCCAGCCCGGGCTGGCCCGCAGCACCCGAGGAGAGCGAGGACCACCTTGGGAGACCCTCAATCCCTCTTGGCAAACCTTGGGAGACCCTCAATCCCTTCCTGGTAAATCTTGGGAGACCCTCAATCCCTCTTGGTAAACCTTGGGAGACCCTCAATCCCTTCTTAATAAACCTTGGGAGACCCTCAATCCCTTCTTGATAAACCTTGGGAAACCCGCAATCCCTCTTGGCCAACATTGGGAGACCCTCAATCCCTCTTGGCAAACCTTGGGAGACCCTCAATCCCTTGACTCCAACAGGAGCAATCCCAGCAGCGGCTCCCGAAGGAAAGGCCCCCGAGGGGACTCCAGGCAGGGACAGGAATGTCCTGAGCCCGTCTGTGTCCTCAGCGCAGGCTCAGCCACAGGACCCACGCTCATTTCCAGCCCAGTCTGGGATCAGAGGACACGGAGGTGGCTGCAGGGGCTGGAATCCATGTCCTGGAACTCTCTGGGACACCTGCCTGGCATCCCAGCCTGGCACAGGACTGGAGGGGAGCAGTGCTGTGGGCAGAGGCCGGACAGGACATGCCAGCACCACCAGGGACATGGGTTCCATGGCTGAGTCCCTGTGAGGGGATTTAGGAAGGAGAATCCCTTGGGGTCCCTTGGAGAAGACTCAGGTCACGATCCCAAAAGCAGAGAAGTTCTGCAGGAGACATTCTCAAAAACCTACGTGACTCTGGGGCTTTCCCAAAGAGAAAACTGGGAATGGCAGAAGATTTCCTGGTTTTTCCTCTCCTCTTGTGGCTCTCCACCATCTCACTTCTCCAGGCTGACGTTCCCCCACATCCCCAGGAGCTGCACAATCAAAATTTGGGATGCACAGGACATGGGGATGATGAATTTCCAATTAAACTTCCCAAAAGCTTCATCAGAGGAGTGTTTTATCAGCCACATCCTCAGAGAGGAAAGCTGGACTCAAAGGCAATGGATTTGGGATTTGTGAGGACCAGAGGAGGCCAGGACTCACATCCCCATGGGAACGTTTGTGTCTGCTGAAGAGAAGAACAGCAGAAATTTAAAAATGAAAAATCTTGGGCTTAAATTGCCCAGGAGAAATAAGTTACATATTGGATGGATTTTCCTGACTGTGAGAGGGGCTGAAATCCAGGAGGGCTCACCAGGGAATGTTCTGGAATCCCTTTAAATTGATCACCCCAAGGACTAGGTCAGAAAGACCCCAAGGAGAAGCAGCCTCGTGCGTTTGCTGCTGCAGAGACCAAGCACCTCCTCAGGCAGGGACAGGATTCTGGAGGTCCCCAAAATCCCATTTTCCACAGTTTCAACTCCAGAAGAGCTGGAGCTCTCTGGAAACCCCCTGACCCTCACCAGATCACCCCTGGTTTCACCCAGGAGCTGAAAGAACAGGTGGCTCTGACTCCAGGTATCAAATCCTGCCATGTTTTCCGAGGATTTCTGAGGACCCAACTCAACTTTCACCGACGGCACCAGACAAATCCCCATTTCCCTCCCTGGCACAAGATCAGGATTTAAAATCAAGGTTGGGGTTGGAAGGGATCTGAAGGATCATCTCATTCCACAGGCAGGGACCCCTCCCAGTGTCCCAGGTGGCTCCAAGCCCCATCCAGCCTGGCCTTGGGCACTGCCAGGGATCCAGGGGCAGCCACAGCTGCTCTGGGCACCCTGTGCTGGATAAATATTCCAAAGTCTCCTGAATGACAATAAAACACTTTCAGACCATAAATTAGTGGGAAAACAGAGTTCCCATAAAGCCACAGCCACCTCCGGGATGGGATCCAGCTCTTCCTTGCCAGACACGACTCCCAAGGAAATGAGGGATAATTCCCCTAATTAACAATGAAATGGAACAACCCAGAATGTCCCTATTAAAGAAGGAATTTCTGATGCTCCGAGCCATTAGGAAGAGCTTGAACAAATCCATGTCCAGCTTCCAGAAGAGCCAGGAACAGAGGGAACAACCCCAATCCAGGGAAAGCAGAGGACACACAAAGGATGGGGAGAGGTGGCCACGAGCTGAGCTTCCAAGTGGCCTCCCCTTTTCGGGAGGACAATGGGAACAATTCCCAGCAACAAAAGCTGGAAGGACACTTGATTTGAGCCATGTGTAGGACAGGAACGCTCCAAGACCCGGGTGAGAGAAATCCCAGCCCGTCCAAGCTGGGGAGCATTAAGGCAGGGATGAATCATCTTCCCAAAGCCTGTAAACAAGGCTGCAAATCCCAAAAGGACCCCGCAGCACAGCCCGGCCACGGGGCTGGAACGGGGACAATCCTTGGGAAAGGGTGGGAACCAGGGGACACGGAGCCACAGGAAGGGGACATGGGCATGGGGAGAGGGAGAGGGTGGGAACCAGGGGACACGGAGCTGCAGGAAGGGGACATGGGCAGGGGGAGAGGGAGAGGGTGGGAACCAGGGGACACGGAGCCACAGGAAGGGGACATGGGCATGGGGAGAACCACAGTGTTCTGCTGAGGGTCCCAGCACGTCTGGGGACAGGACACACGGGGGGACAGGACAGGACACACGGGAGCGGGGTCAGCTGTGGGGTTTGGGACAGGACAGGACACACGGGAGCGGGGTCAGCTATGGGGTTTGGGACAGGACACACAGGAGTGGGGTCAGCTGTGGGGTCTGGGACAGGGGACAGAGCTCAGGGGATCACCTGTGGAGTGTGGGACAGGACAGGACACACAGCAGTAGGGTCACCTATGGGATTTAGGACACAGGACACAGCTCAGGGGATCACCTGTGGGGTGTGGGAGAGGACACACAGGTTTGGGACAGGGGACAGAGCTCAGGGGTCAGCTGTGGGGTTTGGGGCAGGACACACCAGAGTGGGATCAGCTGTGGGGTTTGGGGCAGGACACACCACAGTGGGATCAGCTGTGGGGTTTGGGGCAGGACACACAGGAGCAGGGTCAGCTGTGGGGTTTGGGGCAGGGGGATCAGCTGCTCTGCTCTGCTCTGGGGGAGTTCCCAGCCTGACCTGCAGTGGAACTCTGAGTTTTCTGGGGTGTGAAACCACAGCGATGTCACCTTCTTTGGAAACTTGGATGGGAAGGAAATTCCCAGCCCAGAGCAGGGGGCAGGCAAATCCCAGTCAGAAAATACCCACAGCAAATCCCATGCTGGACAAAGCACCTTGGATATGGCTGGACTCCATCCCAGAGGGCTTTTCCAGCCTAAAAACCACTTTATAATTCCATGAACCCTCAATCCCCTCCATTCCCCTAATTAAACAGCACCAGAAGGAAACAGCTTCAGAGGAGGGAGAACCAGACAGGCTGTCCTAACCCTTATTTTCCAGCAGTGCTGCTTTTCCAAGGACACTCCCTAAGGAAAAAATTCCCTTTTCCAGCTGCCACCTGCACGGGGAAAGGGGGAAATGCCCTTGGCAAGGCCCAAATTGCATGAACCAGGCAGCTGATCCAAGGATTTCACTGCTTTTCCTTCCCCAGTCTGCAGGAAGGAGTGGCCAACACCTGCTGGGAGCCCCGGGGAATTCCCTTCATCCCCATCCCACGGGAACTGTCACCCTCCTCCTCCTCCTCCTCTCATTCCCAATAAATCACTGCATTCCTCTCAGAGAACTTAAGGTCACCGTTTTGTTGGTTTTTTTTTTTTTTTTCTATAGTGGCAAAGAATTCCGGACAAAGAAAATTTATCATTTTAACCGAGAGTTTGGGGGAGAAAAATCACCCACGCCCAGCAGGACAGCACAGGGAAAACCGGGAAAATAAATAAATTGAGGTGCAAACACCTCAGCAAATCGTGGATGGTCCTGAGTGAGGTGCCTGCTCCCCCTGGGGGCTCTCAAAGCTCAGATGAGCCCATCCATGAGGAATCGCTGTGTTAATGAGAGGAGATCCCAGAGCTGCCAAGCCCGCAGACAAAGCCCCAGAAAGGAGCAGCCAGTGCTGGAAACAACTCTGGTCCCCAGCTGCTCTGCAGAACCCCGGGAGAAGCCAAGGCTGGGCTTGGTCAGGCTCCACACTGAGCCCAGCCCAGACTTCAGCCCCTCTGCTCCTCACCCAGCTCCACGCACCGCCCTCTTAATTGCCTTCCTCTAATTAAAGACCTTCATTAGCCCAGTTTTGGCTCTCATTAAACTTGGACTTTTTTTCTCCCCTCGTCGCTTTTGTGTCATTTTAAAGCCTTGGGATGTTATTTTTAGAGGATTTGGGCAGCCCTGGGAAATCAAGGGCTGCTCCCAGGGAATTCCAGGCTGGATAAACCATCCTGGCATGCAGCAACAACTCCTGAGCACCCCAAAACTAACTGGGAGCTACTTTTTAAATATATCATTCGTTATCATTTATTATTTATTACTCCATTGGGGCTCGCAGTTTTTATTAAAATGGGCTTTTTTTTTCACTCCAGAGTGAGGAGATTTTAGAAATAAATGGGAAACATCAGGATCTGGGTGGTGCCAAGCATTTTCCACAGCACCAGAGCCTTCCTGGGGTCCTGCAGGGACCTGACAGGAACCAAAGCACCTGGACAGGGAGAGGGGAAACAGCCAGGGCACAGGAGGAATGGGATCCAAGCAGGGGGGAAACCACCAAGGCCAGCCCCAAAGCAGCAGGAAAAACACAGGAAAGGGTAAAAAACCCTCCTGTTCTCTCTGGAGAGCTGGACCAGCATTATAGATAATTATATATATATATCTGATTTTATACATATATATATAACATAAATAAATATATATGTTATATATATATATATAATAAAAATAGCATTTTGGAGGCTGAAGGGTATGGATACATCCAGGATCCACTTCCCATTTTGGAAATGGAAATTTCCCATTTTGGGAATTTCCCATTTTTGGGGAATTTGGAAATTTCCCATTTGGAAGTTTCCCATTTTTCACCTCTACAAATATCCCGGCCAGTGCCCCAGCCCAGGCTGAAAAAAGAGGATTTTTCATAGAATTCCCTTTTTGCTGAGCCTCTGCTGGGAAACTCCCACCCCGGGGATTTGGGATACAAAATCTGGAGCTCAGAATCCCCCAGACTTGGAGAGGGGTAAAATGGGATTCCAGATGTGGCACCTTCCAGAGAAGAGCCAGGCTCCAAGGATGATCCAGCACGGGATTCTCACGGGCTGGAGCTCCCATGGATTACTGAGAAACCCCGGAGTTGTTCTTGATTAAAATGATGAGCTGGACTTCAAACAGGACAAGGAGTCTGGGCCAGCTTTGCCTCCAGCCCATCCTGGGAAATCCAGCTTGTCCTGCCTTGCCCAGTCCTGGGAGAGGGGAAAATTCCTTGGAAAACAAGGAAGGAAATGGGATTTTTTTTCAGCCTGGAAAATTCCAACAATTAAAAAAAAATAAGAATAATGATAATAATGATAAGGATAAGGATAAGAATAAGGATAAGGATAAGAAAATGAATAGGAATAAGAAAATGAATAGGAATAAGAAAAAGAATAGGAATAAGAATAAGAATAAGAATAAGAATAAGAATAAGAATAAGAATAAGAATAAGAATAATTGGGGGGTGCTGTGGAGGATTCAGGTTCTTTGAAATGCCATTATCTGTATATAGCTGTAGATTAAATGTATAATTTCTGTGTTTTTAGAATTAGAATATATATTAGTTTTAGTAATAAGCTGACAATATAAAAATAAAGAGTAAAATATCCTGTTAACTATGTAATGCTTTTATCCCAAATCATCCTATTTTGTTTGCTAAAGTATAAGTTTTGCACCTTTAAAACTTATTAAAAAAAAAAGAAGAAAAAAACCCCACACAATTTATTTTCAAACACTACACTCACTCCTCCACGTTCCTCTTCCTAAACTACATTGTCTACAAATAAACAAACAACAAAACAAAACCCTCCTTTGTCTTAGTTAGTTTTAACTAGCTAAAATAAAAAAGTTCCCTAAACTGTAGGGTTTTTTTTCCTTTTCCCCAAAAACCCCCTGGACATCCCCTCACTCCTTACATTGGAGCCTCCATCCCTTAAATCCCAGAAATTCGGGATCTGAGCAGCTGCTGTGGCTCAGAGCAAGGAGAAACCAGGGAGAGCAAATCCCAGCCTCCCTGAAAGGGTCAAAAATCCTCCCAGCCACCAAAAACTGCTTTGCTACAAATCCAGGGGGTCAAAGGAGAAATCTGGGATCGCAAAGGGCTGCTGCCATGGTTATATTTTATATTAATTGGTAATTAAAGGTCATTCCAAGGGGTGGAGGCAGAAGGAGGGGCAGGATCTGGGATGTCTCTGGAGGATTTGGGAATGTCCTGCACCCTCAGCTCTGCTGTCAGAACTGGGATCCACCTGCAGCCCCAGCTGGCCACGCTCGGAGCCCTCTGCAGATGAACTGGAACCAGGGCAATTCATGGAAATCCTGACAATTAATTGTGAATCGGGGCGAGTCACTGAGCACCAGGGCAATTCATGGAAATTGTGACAATTAATTGTGAATCGGGGCGAGTCACTGAACACCAGGGCAATTCACTGAAAACCAGGAATTCACTGAAAACCAGGGCAATTAATTGTAAATTGTGACAATTAATTGTGAATCAGGGCGAGTCACTGAGCACCAGGGCAATTCACTGAAAACCAGGAATTCACTGAAAACCAGGGCAATTAATTGTAAATTGTGACAATTAATTGTAAATCATGGCAATCCACTGAAAACCAGGGCAATTCACTGAAACCAGGGCAATTAATTGTAAATCATGACAATTAAGTGAAAACCAGGGCAATTAACTGAAAACCATGGCAATTAATTGTAAATCATGGCAATTCACTGAAAACCAGGGCAATTCACTGAAAATCATAGTAATTAATTGAAAACCATGGCAATTAATTTAAAACCATGGCAAATAGTGAAAACCATGGAAAAAAAAAATTGAAAGCCATGGAAAATTTTAAAACATTAAAAAAAAATTTAAATCACTGCAATTCATGGAAAACCATGAAAAAAATGTCAAATCATGGCAATTAATTGTAAATCATGGGGAAAAATTAAAAATCATTGCAATTAATTAACAACCACAGCAACTACTTGAAAACCATAGCAATTAATTGAAAACCAAGGCAATTAACTCTAGATCATGGCAATCAACTGAAAACCAAGGAATTAATTGAAAACCATGAAAAAAAATTGAAAATCATGGCAATTAATTAAAAATAACGGCAATTAATTAAAAACCACAACAATTAACTAAAAACCATGGCAATTAACGGAAAACTATGAAAAAAATTGAAAATTGCGGCAGTTAATTGTAAATCACGGCAATTAATTGAAAACCCTGACAATAAAATTGCTGGAATAAATCAGAGCGTGGGATTAAGCAGGGCAGGAATGAAACGGGAAGAGGAGATGGACTGGATCAAACTTTTCAGTGTTATTCCCAAATCCTGCCTTCCCACACCCCACACATCCCAAGGCATCTCCAGCATCCTTCAAACTCCTTTTCTTCCCAAATTCCTCTGCTCAGCCGGGGAATGGGCAAGCCCCCATCCCGGATTTTGCCACTGGATGGCACCAGAGGAAATCCTAAAACTTCCACTCCGGATTCAGAACTCAGGGAAACAAAATCCAAACCCTAAAGGGAAGAGCCCAGGGGAAGGTTTGGGGAAGGAAAATGTGGATTTGTTGGAAGGAGTCCAGAGGAAGTCCTGGGAGAGCTGGGAATGTTCACCCAGAGAAGGGAAAATTCCAGGGAATGCTCAGAGTCCCTGGAGGGGCTGCAGAGGGACTGGGGACCAGGCCTGCAGGGACAGCACACAGGGAATGGCTCCCACTGGCAAAGGGCAGATTGGGCTGGGATCTTGGCAAGGAATTCCTGGCTGGGAGGGTGGGCAGGGGCTGGGCTGGAATTCCCAGAGCAGCTGTGGCTGCCCCTGCATCCCTGGNAATTGAAAACCATGGCAATTAATTGCAAATCATGACAATTAACTGAAAACCAGGGCAATTCACTGAAAACCAGAGCAATTAATTGTAAATCATGACAATTAATTGAAAACCAGGGCAATTCACTGAAAACCAGGGCAATTCACTGAAACCAGGGCAATTAATTGTAAATCATGACAATTAAGTGAAAACCAGGGCAATTCACTGAAAACCAGGGCAATTAATTGAAAACCATGGCAATTAATTGAAAACCAGGACAAATATTGAAAACCATGGGAAAAAAAATTAAAAGCCATGGAAAATTTTAAAACATTAAAAAAAAATTTAAATCACTGCAATTCATGGAAAACCATGAAAAAAATGTCAAATCATGGCAATTAATTGTAAATCATGGGGAAAAATTAAAAATCATTGCAATTAATTAACAACCACAGCAACTACTTGAAAACCATAGCAATTAATTGAAAACCAAGGCAATTAACTCTAGATCATGGCAATCAACTGAAAACCAAGGAATTAATTGAAAACCATGAAAAAAAATTGAAAATCATGGCAATTAATTAAAAATAACGGCAATTAATTAAAAACCACAACAATTAACTAAAAACCATGGCAATTAACGGAAAACTATGAAAAAAATTGAAAATTGCGGCAGTTAATTGTAAATCACGGCAATTAATTGAAAACCATGGAAAAGAAATTGAAAGTATTGAAAGCCATGGCACTTAATTGTAAATCACGGCAATTAATTGAAAACCCTGACAATAAAATTGCTGGAATAAATCAGAGCGTGGGATTAAGCAGGGCAGGAATGAAACGGGAAGAGGAGATGGACTGGATCAAACTTTTCAGTGTTATTCCCAAATCCTGCCTTCCCACACCCCACACATCCCAAGGCATCTCCAGCATCCTTCAAACTCCTTTTCTTCCCAAATTCCTCTGCTCAGCCGGGGAATGGGCAAGCCCCCATCCCGGATTTTGCCACTGGATGGCACCAGAGGAAATCCTAAAACTTCCACTCCGGATTCAGAACTCAGGGAAACAAAATCCAAACCCTAAAGGGAAGAGCCCAGGGGAAGGTTTGGGGAAGGAAAATGTGGATTTGTTGGAAGGAGTCCAGAGGAAGTCCTGGGAGAGCTGGGAATGTTCACCCAGAGAAGGGAAAATTCCAGGGAATGCTCAGAGTCCCTGGAGGGGCTGCAGAGGGACTGGGGACCAGGCCTGCAGGGACAGCACACAGGGAATGGCTCCCACTGGCAAAGGGCAGATTGGGCTGGGATCTTGGCAAGGAATTCCTGCCTGGGAGGGTGGGCAGGGGCTGGGCTGGAATTCCCAGAGCAGCTGGGGCTGCCCCTGCATCCCTGGCAGTGCCCAAGGCCAGGCTGGATCCACCTGGGACAGTGGGAGGTGTCCCTGCCATGGATGGGTGGCACTGGGTGGGATTTAAGGTCCCTTCCCACCCAAAGCATTCCAGGATTCCATGAATCCAATCCAGGGTTCCATCAATGATTTAATTCAGTGTTTAAACCCAACATTCCCTGCCTGTGGACACTGGGGGATATTCCCTATTTATTTCCAGACCCTGGGATGTTCTGAGCTGGAAGGGACCTCAGGGATCAATTCCTGCTCTTAACTGACTCAGCCTGGGACTGAAGCCACCAAGCCCATCTCAGGCTCTAAAACTGCCCTAAATTACCTCTAATATCATTTCTTTGTAATTCTCTGTCCCTAAATCCTTCTGGAGCAGTCACAGCCACCTGCACTCCCGACCCCATGGAGCAGCACTCACCAGCCTGGGCTCCCTGTGGGAAATTCATTTGTTTTTTGGGGTTTGCTGCTGTTTGCAGAGGATTTGGGACTCCCTGGAGATGGAGGCTGTGGCCATTCCCAGCTTGTGCTGAGGACAAGCTCCCTTTGGATTTGTGCTAGGAATTTTCAGCAGGGGCTTTTAATGAAGATTTCCAATGGTGAGGCTGTCTGGGCTAATAGCAGCAAGGATAAATTGGAGTTAAAATGAAGATTTTAGTGAAGATTTCCAGTGGTGAGGCTGTCTGGGCTAATAACAGCAGGGATAAATTGGAGTTAAAATCCTCTTGGATGCTCCTGGCGCTCGTGGGACCTTCAAACCCATGAGGAAATCCTTTTTTCTTGGATACTTGGCCCAACTGGATGAAATCCCAGCATTTCCTGCCACAGGCTGTGTTTAAAGACACTCAGACCTGGCTTTTAATTATTCCAATTTAATTTTGGCCCTGGTTTGTGGCCAGCCCAGGCTATTAATTGCTCAGAATTAAGAGGTGGTTTGTGGGAAGCAGAAATAAACGTGGATGTGGCTCGCAGGGATTCTCCTCATGGACGTGTCCTGCTGAGGGGTGGAAGTGGGATCTTTGTCTGCTGGCAGGAATGCCAGGGAAAAGCAGGAATTGCTTTGGATCCCCGTGGAGCAGCAGGTGAGGGATGGATAATCCGGGCTGGCAGTGCCAGGGGAGCTCTCCAAAGGGCATTGCAGCAAATTCCAGGGGAGGGAAGGGATTCCTTGCCCTGGCTCATCCCAAATCCCCCCTGGCTCACCCCAAACTTATTATACTATAATAATTATATATACTGTAATTATTATATCATATATCATATAGAACATATAATATATTATATATTAATATATTATATATAAAGAAAAACCCCCAAAATACGGTCTCCAGGATTCCTGGAGAGTTGTCCCTCCCAGCTCCCGTCCCCAGGCGGATCCCGAGCACAGGAAGCTCAGGATGCTGTGTCCAGCTGATAGTGCACAAGGAATTTTAAAAAGCCAACATCTCCTGCCTCAGGCCTGCAGCCAATTCCCTTCAAAGCCCTCGGGGTCCCCACAGGGAAAATTATGGAGGAAAAAAAAAGCCCACAACAACAACACGTGGAAAACAAAGGAATTCTGCACGGAATTTGTGTCTTCCAGCCTGAGCCCAGCTCCTGGAGCTGCTCCCCAGCCCTGGAATTCTCTGGAGCTGCTCCTTATCTGCTCCTTATCAGCAGATCCAGGCGTTTCCAGGAGCTCCCCGAACACAGGGAGCAGCCAGCAATTCCCAAATTCCCAGAGCAGGAGCATCATCCTGAGCCCATCCAGGAATTGCTGCTCCGGCCCAAAAGGGGCACGGCTCACTCCAGGGATTGAAACTGCTCTGGAATTCTGCTTTCAGCCAGGGAAGGTGGGATCTGAGGGGGGCTGAGAGCTGGGATCTGCCCCACGGGTGCTTTAGGATCACAGGGAATTCCCTGGGATATCCCCGAAGCCAAGGGAAGGGAATTTTGCCACAACCACATTATCAGGAAATGATCCCTCTTATCCCGAGGAATTCCCCCAAAATCAGCTCCCACAGCCACAGCCAGGAGCCAGCACCGAGGGAATCCCACAAGGGAATCCATTCCCCAAATCCCATCCCACGTGGAGGGAATCCCACAACCTGTGAATCCATCCCCCAAGCCCCATCCCACAAACCTCTGGATCCATTCCCCCAAACCCCATGTGGAAGGAATCCCACAAACCTAAGGAATTCATTCCTCCAAACCCCAATCCCAAGTGGAGGGAATCCCACAAACCTGTGAATCCATCCCCAGACCCCAATCCCACAAGGAGGGGATCCCATTCCCTGTGATCCATCCCCAAACCCCAATCCCACAAGGAGGGGATCCCATTCCCTGTGATCCATCCCCAAACCCCAATCCCAGTGGAGGGGATCCCATTCCCTGTGATCCATCCCCAAACCCCAATCCCACATGGAGGGGATCCCATTCCCTGTGATCCATGCCCAAACCCCAATCCCACATGGATGGGATCCCATTCCCTGTGATCCATCCCCAAACTCCATTCCCTGTGATCCATCCCCAAACCCCAATCCCTCCACAAGGAGGGGATCCTATTCCCTGTGATCCATGCCCCACACCCCAATCCCACATGGATGGGACCCCATTCCCTGTGATCCATGCCCAAACCCCAATCCCAGTGGAGGGGACCCCATTCCCTGTGATCCATGCCCAAACCCCAATCCCTCCACAAGGAGGGGACCCCATTCCCTGTGATCCATCCCCAAACCCCAATCCCAGTGGATGGGATCCCATTCCCTGTGATCCATCCCCAAACCCCAATCCCAGTGGAGGGGACCCCATTCCCTGTGATCCATCCCCAAACCCCAATCCCTCCACAAGGAGGGGACCCCATTCCCTGTGATCCATGCCCAAACCCCAATCCCAGTGGAGGGGACCCCATTCCCTGTGATCCATGTCCCACAGCCCCTGTCCCACCCCTGCAGCTCCGGCCTGTCCCGCACGGTGCCCTTCAGAGCAGTTCCGGAGCTTTCCTCCAGAGGAAAAAATAAACTCGGGACTTTTCCTGTTTGGGAAGTGGGCAAAGGGAAAAGCACAGCGGGACGCTGCTTCCAGCTGGAAAAAAACCCAAAAAAGCCCCGGCCCCGGCACAGGATGTGTAAAAATAGGGCTGCTGATAGGATCAGGACAGCAGCATTCCTCAGTCCCACCTCATCCCTGTCCTGCTGCCCCGCGGGATGCCTTGGAGCAGGGAAAAGGGATTTGGGGACAGGGAGAGGGGGCTTGGGGAAAAGGGATTTGGGGACAGGGAGAGGGGGTTTGGGGAAAAGGGATTTGGGGACAGGGAGAGGGGGTTTGGGGAAAAGGGGAAATAGGGATATAGGGGAAGGGAGAGCAGGGTGTAGGGACAGGGGGGTTTAGGGAAAAGGGAGAGTGGGGTCTAGGGAAAAGGGAGAAAAGGAATTTAGGGACAGGAAGAATGGGATATAGGGAAAAGGGAGAGTGAGGTTTAAGGGAAAGGGAGAACAGGGTTTAAGGAAAAAGGAAAAAAAAGGATTTAAGGGAAAGGGAGAATGGCATTTAGGGAAAGTGAGAATGGGGTTTAGGGGAAAGGGGAAAAGGGGAAAAGGGATTTAGGGAAAAGGGAGAACAGGGTTTAAGGGAAAAAAGGATTTAAGGGAAAGAGAGAATGGCATTTAGGAAAAGGGAGAGTAGGGTTAAGGGAAAAGGGGAAAAAGGGATTTAGGGAAAGGGAGAATGGGGTTTAGGGAAAAGGGAAAAAGGGTTTAAGGAATGACCCAAAGCTTTGGAAGGGCACAGGGTGATTAACTCACTCATTAAGCCAGGCAAGGAGGAATTAATTCCAAAGATACAATTATCACCTCTGGAGAAGGACCCAGGGGAATTTCCAGCATATTCCAGGGCCTAAAGAGGCTCCAGGAATAAAATTATTTTGTATAATTTTATGTGTAATAGATCTATAATCTTTTTTATATATTTATTTTTATATATGTTATGGATATTATATATTTATTTTTTATATTCTCTATATATATCTTACATATTATATATGAATATTTTTATTTTACATTTCTTATATACTTTTATTTTTATAATTTTATGTGTATTGTGTATATTTATATTTTAAGTGGATTATATACAGTTTATCTCTATTTAAATATATGTTTTATATATATATATATATTAGATACAACAGCTGGAACACACCAAATTTGGGGATTTCCCTAATTAATCATCAGTTAATTAAGAAATTAAAACAGGAGAGAGAAGAGGAGGAAAAGTTCCCACATGACAGATTTGCAGCAGAGACCAAAACCATTTGTATAAACTAAAAACTCAGTGGCATAAATTAAAAAAAAAAAAAAAGCCAGGGGCATAAATTAAAAAATCAAGAGCATAAATTTAAAAACTCAGTGGCATAAATTAAAATTCACTTGAGTAAATTAAGGAAATCAGTGGAATAAATTAAAAATCAATTGAATAAATTAAAAATCAGCAGTATAAATTAAAAACCAGATGTATAAATTAAAATAAGCCAGGCCCAAGCCGTGGTGTCCAAACCCCTCCCGGAAAAGGAAAGAACCCCCAGGAGCAGGGAAATGCCTGGAATTCCTCGGGATCTCGGGGCTGCACATCACTGCTAAAAATAAAAACTCATCCAAACCCCCTGAAGCTGTCTGTGCTGCCAGGGACTGAATCCCACATTCCACAGGGAATCCTGCAATGTCCTGAGCAGAAGAATTCCACAGGGAATCCTAGAATATCCCAGTGGAAAGAATTCCATATTCCGCAGGGAATCCTGGAATGTCCTGGGGGAAGAATTCCATATTCCACAGGGAATCCTGGAATGTCCTGAGCAGAAGAATTCCACAGGGAATCCTAGAATATCCCAGTGGAAAGAATTCCATATTCCATAGGGCATCTTAGAATATCCCAATGGAGAGAATTCCATATTCCACAGGGAATCCTGGAATGTCCCAGTGGAAAGAATCCCATATTCCAAATATTAATCCTAGAATGTCCTGATGGGAAGAATTCCACATTCCAAATAGGAATCCTGGAATGCCCCAATTCCATATTCCACACGGGAATCCTGGAATGTCCTGATAGCAAGAATTCCATATTACCAATAGGAATCCTGGAATATCCCAATGGGAAGAATTCCGTATTTCACCCAGGAATGTCCCAATGGGAAGAATTCCATATTCCACACCGAAATCCTGGAATGTCCTGATCAGAAGAATTCCATATTCCACAGGGAATCCTAGAATATCCCAATAGAAAGAATTCCATATTCCACAGGGAATCCTAGAATATCCCAATGGAAAGAATTCCATATTCCACAGGGAATCCTGGAATGCCCTAATGAGAAGAATTCCATATTCCACATGGGAATGTCCTGATGGGAAGAATTCCACCCAGGAATCCTGGAATGTCCTGATGAGAAGGAACCCACAGGATCATGGATCCAGCTCCTGGCCCTGCAGGGAAAAATCCCTCCCCAGGCATCCCTGGAGCTCCAGCAGCCTCGGGAATGGGATCATTCCCTGGATTCCTGGGAATCCAGCTCGGAGCTGTTCCTGTGCCATGGACCAGGAGAGTCATTCCAGGGAATAATCACAGCCAGGGAACACCAGGAGAGGCTGGAAGCCCAGAAATCCCCCTGGAGAGAGGCAGTGGGGAGAGAAGGACCTGAGAGAATCCATGGAATGGTTTGGGTTGGGAAGGACCCTAAATCCCATTCCTATTCCATCCCATCCATGGCAGGGACACCTCCCAGTGTCCCAGGTGGATCCAATCCCCAGTGTCCAGCCTGGCCTTGGACACTGCCAGGGATCCAAGGGCAGTCACAGCAGATCTGGGAATTCCAGCCCAGCCCCTGCCCACCCTCCCAGGCAGGAATTCCTTGCCCAGATCCCAGCCCAATCTGCCCTTTGCCAGTGGGAGCCATTCCCTGTGTGCTGTCCCTGCAGGCCTTGTCCCCAGTCCCTCTGCAGCTCTCCTGGAGCCCCTCCAGGCCCTGCCAGGGGCTCTGAGGATTCCCTGGAGCATTCCCAGGGCTCCTTGTCTGGGACCATTTCTCTCCCAGGTTTCATTCCTGTGTGCCCCACTCTGGGCACACAGCAGGGTCCAGCCAGGCTGGATCTCCACTTGCATTTCCTGCTTTTATTCCCAGCTTCCATTGATTTTCCTGCCTGGGCACTGCCTGCAGCCTCTGCTCCACAGCTCAGCCCCAGGGAGAATTAAATCAGGATTTGTTGTGATTCCCTCTGAAATCTCAGGATGGTCAGGGAGCAAAACAGGCTCTGAAGCATCAACACCCCTCGTATTTTGCCCTTTTAACCCCATTCTTATTTAGAGTTTCCCATAAAAATTAAAGCCCTGCCTAACGAGCCCAGTTTGGGGCACAATTGAAAAGAGCATCCTGCACATCAAACTTCTGGAGCAGACCCAAATCTGAGCATCAGCACGAAAAAGGAGAAAGAAAAAAATAATTCTGATTTTGCTCTTAACCTTCAGGACCCTAAAGCTTGTCCTGGGAAAGACACAAAGATCCATTCAAGTGGGAAAACTTAAAAACCAAAGCTGCATGCCACATCCCAGCTACGGGAATGACTTGGAATTAGATGGTAACAAGCCATAACCTCACTCGGATCTCCAACAGATGATTTTAAGGAAAATAAAGCATCATTTCATTTCAAGGTTATTTTGCATGGATCTCTATTATTAGGGAGATAATAATAATAGACTCAAGCAGGAATGAAATTAGATTTTGCTTCCCAGAAGACAATATTTAGTCCTTAATTCACACTGACATAAGTTTAGGTTAAGAAATAAAATCCAGAAATGAAGACTAAGTCTAAAAATTCAATGTTTTACAACCATCAGACCCAAATAACCACTGGGTTTTTCCTACCACCACCTATTTTTAGCTGATTGGACCCCCCCTGGCTCCAGGATAATATTTAAGGCATTTTATAAAAGCACAAGCAGCCCTGACTGTGTTAAGGAATGCAGGGATGTGTCATCCCCAGCTCCCCTCCAGAGCCTATTTTGGAATTCCTGGCGGGTTTGCCTGGCACAGCTCCATCCATGGATGGCACCAGCTGGGAATGGCACTTGGAGCTCTGCTGCCCAGGGGAGGGACAAACGGGAGAACCACGGGGCAGGGGAGAGCAGGAATTTGGGGTTGGGTTTGTCAGGGGGAAATTCTCTCAAACCCAAACCTTGGCTTTAAGAGAATTCACTGCAGGGACACGGAGGAAGAGGAGAGGGACTGGGGACAAGGGTGGAGGGACAGGACACAGGGAGTGGCTCCCACTGCCAGAGGGCAGGAAGGGATGGGATCTTGGGAATTGGGAATTCCCGGCTGGGCTGGAATTCCCAGAGCAGCTGGGGCTGCCTCTGGATCCCTGGCAGTGCCCAAGGCCAGGCTGGAGCAGCCTGGGACAGTGGGAGCTGTCCCTGCCACAGATGGGGTGGGATGGGATTTAAGGTCCCTTCCCACCCGAATCATTCCAGGATTCTGGAGCCTCTCTGCTCTGGAGCCAGGCTGGCAGAGCTGAGAATGTTCACCCAGAGAAGGGAAAATTCCAGGGAATGCTCAGAGCCCCTGAAGGGGCTCCAGGAGAGCTGCAGAGGGACTGGGGACAAGGCCTGCAGGGACAGCACACAGGGAATGGCTCCCACTGGCAAAGGGCAGATTGGGCTGGGATCTTGGCAAGGAATTCCTGGCTGGGAGGGTGGGCAGGGGCTGGGCTGGAATTCCCAGAGCAGCTGGGGCTGCCCCTGCATCCCTGGCAGTGCCCAAGGCCAGGCTGGACATTGGGGCTGGGATCCACCTGGGACAGTGGGAGGTGTCCCTGCCATGGATGGGGTGGAATAAATGACCTCTAATGTCCCTCCAAGCCAATCCTAAGGATGATGAGCAGGGAAATCTGGAAGATTCAAGGGTCAGTCTGGGATTTTCTGTCCTTACTGAGGGATCTGAGCACAGAGCTTCTATTTCTCGCCAAGGCAGCTCCTCCCTCCTGCAGCAGAATCCCACCACGTTGGTTTCCAAGCCAAGAGCACAGGAAAATTCCCCCTGGATCGAAAAGCCCAAGGTTCCTCCAGTCCTACTCCAACACTTAAGCACTCTTTGGTCCATTCTAAATCCCACTCCTGGACCTTTCCCATGCCCAGCCCCTCATCCTGCAGCACATTTCCACACCTGCACAGCAACAACTGGAAAATGTTGTTTCAACCCTTCCAGGGGATTTTATCCCCAGCTCACATTCCCTTGGGATTCAGACCACAGCCAAGTCTGCAGCTGTGTCCGTCCCCCAAAATCCTGCCTGGAGCTGTTCCACACTTCCAGAAGCTTCTCCTAATTTGGAGCTTTTCACTACTCAGCAGAAAAGGGAAAAACCCTCCTCATCCTCATCCTCTCCATTCCTTTGGAATGGCCATGAGGGAAAAAAAAAAGAGAAGAAACCAACACTTGGCTTCTCAGTGAAGCTTTTATGGGAAAACCTGGGAAGTCTCTTCCCATCACTGACAGATTTTAAGGAGGAGAATTTGTTTGGGTTTTTGTGAGCCTGAAACACAAAGCAAGGGCAGAGCTGAGCCTTGGTCCCATTCCACATCCCTCACACCCCACATCCCTCACACCCCACATCCCTCGCCCTCGACATCCTTGGCCCTGGCTGGGTGCTGAAGCATAAAAAAAAAAAATATAAAATTCATTAATTAACAAAAATTAATAAAACCAAGAGCAGTACCAGGTCAGTGAAAGCCCCACAGGATTCCTGGGACACCGTGGGACATTCCCTGCCCTGCAGAGGTTGGAGCTCTTTAAGGTCCCTTCCAGCCCAGCCCATCTGGGAGCTCAAGGAGCAAATCCCCTCTGCAGACCTGGACCTTTCCTTCACTCCCTGCACTTTAAAACCCCAAAAGCACCAAAAAAAACCAGGAATGGGACCCCACCCTCAGCTTCCTGAGGACTCCCTCCCTGCTGCTCCCTCTGTCCCAGAAGCACCAGCCAGGGGCTTTGTCCTGGCAGCCCCCAGAGCTGAACCCACCACGGAACGTGCTGGAGTTCTGGACGCTGAGAATTTTGGACTTTCTGTGCCGAGAATTTTGGACTTTCTGTGCTGAACATTTGACACTTTCTGTGCTGAACATTTGACACTTTCTGTGCCGAGAATTTTGGACTTTCTGTGCTGACAGACTCTGACCCCCAAGGGAACACTGCATTTGATCCGAGGCCGTGGAAAAGGCTTCCAAAATGAATTGATAACACTGAGATTACGAGTGTGTAGTTGATTAGAAGTGTGTAATATCACAGAGTAGAAAACTCAGAGTTGAAAGTTTTAAAATATAATGATATGAAACAAAATACAAGTTAAGACAGAGACTAGTCCCTCTTCTTCCTAGGTTTGGATGGTATTTTGTAATTAGGCAGAAAAGTCAGCATTGCAGACTTTGAGTGATTAGTTATTGAGTTAAAGGTAAAAATAGTTTAAGTATCATTTCTTAAATAGTTTAACCTTAAAAATCCTTGGAACAAGAAATAGTTAACCAGAATGGTTTTCCAAACCAAAATGGATTAGGAAGCAGAGAGGAAGTTGCAGCTGCAGGCACACCATGCATCCTCACAGCTTGGCATTCCCAACAAATCAGGGAACCACAGAGCTGGAAAAAACCCACAAGGACCAACAAATTCAACTCCTGACCTGTGGGAAATGGATTTATAGAAAACTCTCAAAGCCTGACAGGAGTCTCACATAGCGTGCATCTGTATGCAAACCTTGAGATAAGAAATGCTGATAGAATCGCCATGGAATAAAACAGACATTATTGAGAGAGAAACAGAAATAAAAACAAGTTTCAGAGGATGACCTTACAAAAAACCCTCGATACTTTAGAGAAATAAAACTAAAAAAATACATTAAGACCCGTGAAAAATAATTTTATGTTATTAACTTTAAAGCATTTGCAGTATGGTGTGGCAAAAGCTGATAAGCCATGAAATGCTTATAGTGTATTGCAATTAAGAAATAGTTAGCTGCTCATAGTAATAGTGGAAATTATAACTAAATTACATAAATATAATCTATATATATCAATATATAGATAATTATAATCTATCTATAAATAGATATATTATCGATATATATCTATATTATAGATATATATCTATATTATAAATAATATATATCTATATTATATATCTCTATTATAGATATATATCTATATTATAGATAATATATATCTATATTATATATTATATAATATAGATATATATTATCTAGATAACTAGCTATATCTAGACGTAATATATATCTATATTATCTACATATTTATATAGATAATTATAATCTATCTATATAGAGATAGTCTAGATCTATTACCTATATATCTATATCTCTAGATATATATGCATATATTATATCTGTATTATCTACATATTTATATATGTAGACATAAATAATCATTATCTATATCTAAATATATTATCTACATATGTCTATATATCTATAACTATATATATTCTTTAAAGATATATATCTCTATAGTTATATATCTACATTATCTATATAGATAATCTAGATTTATAACTATATAGATAGTTAATATAGATCTATATTATATATCTATATTATCTCACCCTCCCAATGAAACTAAAAATAGAATAAAAGTTTCTAAAACACCTCTCAGTTACCCATCTCTAAGTCAAAAAAAAAAAGCTTAACCCAGGACAACTCCAACAATGCCACCCTGTCCCCAGGAGCTTTGTCCAAATGAATCTTTTAAAGCTGCACCACAAGATTTATTAAAGGAGGTTCTTTTGGAAAGCACAGCCACAGGAAATCCTGTGCAGCCTGAGCGCCTGGATCCTGATTTTTCAAGGAATTCTGGCCCGGGGGGACAGTGCCCAGCAGAAGGGTCAGCCCAGAGCAGCTCCTGCCCTGCCAGGGTGACAAGGGACAGCTCTGGTGGCAGCACAGTCCCCAAGGAGCCCTTCTGGTGGCCCCTCAGCCCCACAGAGAGCAGGACAGGAAGTTTGGAGAGCTGCTCCCTGGAATCTCAGAACCCTTCGGGATGGAAAGACCTCTAAGGTCATCCAGTCCATCCCCAAATGCAACAGCACTTCCCAGCTCTGTTCCTGCCCTGGCCACGCTCCAGCCCCTCCAGGGCTCTCCAGAGCTGCCCCAGCACTGGAGGTGCCCCAGCAGTGCCAGCACAGGGACAGGCACTGCCCTGGCCCTGCTGCCACCCCCAGCTGCCACCAGGTGCCAAGGGTGTCACACGCCCAGCAGAGATTCCAGAGGGACACAGGGACACCCCGGCCCCCCAAACACCAGCCTGGATTTGGGATGAGCACAGGACTGAGCTGCAGGACACCTCCAGCTGAGGGGACCAGCCTGGTGCCACCTCTGGTCCCCAGCTGCCCTCTGCCAGCCCAGCACCCTCTGGGCTCCCAGGGAAGGCATTCCCAGCATCTCCTCCTGCAGCAGCTCCCCCTCCCCAGCCCCAATCCCAAACCCTCCCTGCAGGAGCCGTGCCAGGACTCAGCCTCTGGCCTTGGGTTTGCCCCAGGATTGTCCTCCCAGAGGAGAACCCGCCGTGGGAAGAGCCGCTCCTCCATCCCCGTGAGGTGTTCAAACTCCCAAACCTGCTGGGGGCAGGGACAAAGCTGTACCCAGATCCCAGGAATTGCAGCCGTGTGGGGGGTTCCAACCCTCCCCAACCAAAAAGGGAACTCCAGAGGAGCAGCTCACAGCATTAAATGCTGGTGGGAGGCAGCAAAGCTGCTCCCAAGGCGTTCCTGTGCTCTGAGGTGACTCTGCAAAGAGAATTTCAGCATTCACCCCCCTTACCAGGGTTAAACAGAATTTCAAGGAATAAAAAGACAAAAAAAATCCTACCCTGGAAAATTCAAGAAGCTGGATTGCAGCTAAGCACACGTGCAAAATTAAAATTATTCAGAAGCAGAGCCGTGTGAAGAGCTAATTAGTTAATATCTGAATAATGAGGAGCTTCTTCAAACATCAGGAGCAGGAAAGCTGCCAGAGCAAGGGAGTGGGAGTTCTCCTTAAACTCCTCTACATGACTGGGCAAAGTAGAAATAGGAATTTTTTTTTTCCTTTTTTTTTAAGGAATAGTTAATAAATATGTAAAAAGCACAATAGAGCAAAGGAGACAAGAGATTCTCTGGGTGGCATTCCCACATTTCCTTCAGCAGGACTCTTGGAAGGAGGCAGACTTGTTCACCAGGGGGATGTGGACACCCAAATTCACTTGAATGTTGAAAGCATTGTGAAAATCCCAAAAAAACAACATGAAATGTGCTAATAAATCTCTGCTCGTCCAATGCAGAGCTCCCCAGTGGTTTTCCACAGGGGAGGACCATGGAGCTGACACTTTGCAGAGGACACAGAACCCTTGGAAAGGCTCCAGAGCCAAAGAGCTGCAGAGGAGCTGGCAGCAATCCCGGAGGATCAGGTGACAAAGGGACAAAGGGACAAGAGGGACACTCAAGAGGCGACAAACCCTTTTAAAGAAACCCTTTTTAAAAACCCTTTAAAGCCCCCAGCACCGAGGGAAGCAGCTCTGGGGAGGGGGGACAGCATGCTGGGGTCCCAGCTGAGCAGGAGAAGGGAAAGCAGAGCAGGAAAGGTCCCTGTGCCCCTGCCCACCCCTCCAGGGAAATCTGCATCCCACCCCTCTGACCCTTCCAGAACCTTCCCTGGAAGGTGAGAGCTGAGAGGGGAGAGGCAGTGACGACAAGGAGCCACCCAAGGGCTCTGCCAGCACAAAAATGGGAATTCATGAAAAACCTGAGCCTTGGGAGGCAAAAACCCAAATATGAGCGAGTTAAAATTCCTCCTAATCCTCTGGGACAGCCTAGACCTGGTCCTAGTCCTCTGTGACAGTCTAGACCTGCTCCTGGTCCTCTCCTAACCCTAGACCTGGTCCTGAACCTCTGGAACAGCCTAGAGCTGGTCCTGACCCTGTGGGACAGCCTAGACCTGCTCCTGACCCTGTGGGACAGCCTAGAGCTGCTCCTGACCCTGTGGGACAGCCTAGAGCTGCTCCTAGGAACCGAAGGCACCACATCCCAACCCTCCAGGCACCCCAGAACTCATCAGCCCGAGTGAAAGGGTTCCAGTGATCCAGGAAGGACCCTTGGGAAGCTCCAGACTGGAGAATCTCCAGCACAAACCGAGCCCAAACTCAGCCTGGAGATCCCTGGGGGCCCTGGCTGTGTTTGCTGAGTGATCCTGGAGCAGCCCCACTTCACCCCAAGGCAGGAGAATCCAAGAAAGCTTTGGATCAGGAGAATTCCTGGGATTTTCTCCCTTGGGAAGCACTTTCTCCAGCTCTCCCCAAGCCCTGCAAGTCCCAGACTGCAGGCCAGCTTTGTCCCTGCTGTCCCCAGCTGGAGATGGATGGTGGGCCTGGCCTGCCCGCTCAGATGGAGCAATGCCAGCCTCCTCCCCAGGGACGTTCTGCTCTCCTTTGGGACACAAATTCCAGAGCCCGGCCTGAGCCGCCAGTTTGGGCCATTTCTGGGACAGAAGGACCAAAATCCCCCAAATCACTGGGACAGAGAGGCAGAGGGGATGGGCTGGGTGCAAGGCAACACCCCAGGCTCTGCTGAGCTGGCATCAGCAGCCAAGATCCCGCTTCCCTGCTGGAGCCCTCGAGGCTCAGAGTTTTAGCACTCACAGAACCCTCAGCAGAACCCTCAACTAGAACCCTCAAAGAACCCTCAGAGAGCTTCAAAGAACCCTCAGCAGAACCGTCAAAGAACCTCAGCAGAACCCTCAAAGAACCTCAGCAGAACCCTCAAAGAACCCTCAAAGAACCCTCAAAGAACCCTCAAAGAACCTCAGCAGAACCCTCAGCAGAACCCTCAGCAGAACCCTCAGCAGAACCCTCAGCAGAACCCTCAGCCAGAACCCTCAGCAGAACCCTCAGCAGAACCCTCAGCCAGAACCCTCAGCCAGAACCCTCAGCAGAACCCTCAGCCAGAACCCTCAGCAGAACCCTCAGCCAGAACCCTCAGCCAGAACCCTCAGCCAGAACCCTCAGCCAGAACCCTCAGCCAGAACCCACCACTGAGCCAGACCTGTCTGGATCATAAATGCCAATTATTTCCCAGGAAAAACTCCTGATTTTTTGGGGTTTTGGTTTTTTGGGGTTTTTTTTTGTTGGTTTGTTTTTTTTGGTGTTTTTCTTTTGGTTTGTTTTTTTTTTTTTTTTTTGGTTTTTGGTTTTTTTTGTTTTTTGGGTTTTTTTTTTTTTTTTTTTTTTCAATGTTTTACAAGTCACCTTCTATGTCATGCTGCATGTGTTTGGGCTGAGTATCATGATAATATGGGGTTTTTTTTTTTGTTTGGGGTTTTTTTTTGTTTTTTTTTTTTTTTTTTTTTTTGGTGGTGGTTTTTTTTGGGGGGAGTTTTTTTTGTTTGTTTGTTTGTTTTTTGGGGTTTTTTTTGGTTTTTTGTTGGTTTCTTTTTGAGGAATTGCAGCAGGGCTGGGAGAACAGGAGTTATGGGAATTACAGAGATTCACTGCTTGGAGCTGTTTGCAGAACCTCAGCACTGGTGAGGTTATCCATAAAAATTATCCATCAAACCTGGGATAATTTCAGTTTATCTCTTCAGGCGTGGATGCCAGTGCTCCACACGTTGAGCCTGACCAGTCCAGAACATAAATGCCAATTATTTCCCAGGAAAAACTCCTGATATTGGAGTTCCCTTTTTTTCAGGAATTGCAGCAGGGCTGGGAGAAAATGGAAATCTGAGAATTACAGGGATTCACAGCTCTGAGCTGTGTACAGAACCTCAGGTGAAGAGAAATGATCCATAAAATCTGGGTAATTTCAGGATATTCCTTCAGGCAGAGCCCAACAAATTAAGCCAGACCAGTCCAGATCCTAAATGCCAATTATTTCCCAGGAAGAATTCATTATATTCTTTCAGGAATTGCAGCAGGGCTGGGAGAAAATGGAAATCTGAGAATTACAGGGATTCACAGCTCTGAGCTGTGTACAGAACCTCAGCACTAGTAAGGAGAAATTATCCATAAAAGCTGGGATTTTTCAGGATATTCCTTCAGGCAGAGATAACTGTGCTCCACACATTGAGCCAGACCAGCCCAGATCATAAACACTGATTATTTCCCAGGAGAAATTCCCAGTATTTTTTCCTTTCCACCAAAAAACTTGGGATCTGCACAGCACCAGCCTGAGTAGGGAACAATAACACAATTCCAGCCAGGAACTGTCCTTTAAAATCCAATTAATTCTGGACACACCAAGGCTGCTTTTCAGGAGGGAAAAATCAGAATTTTGGGATTTTTTTTTTTTTTTTTTTGCAGATTCCCTGTGTGGGTGGCAGGAAAACGGGCTGAAAGCTCCTTCAAAAGCTCCTGGGAGGTTTTTATGAGCAGACAATTTACAGTTGTTGCTGTGGCTTCCTGAGCGAGCCCTGTGGCCAGCGCTCCGTGTCTAGACAGCCTCTGCTGCTCCTCCTCTGCTGGGAGCTGATATTCCATGAATTTACTGCCTGGAAAAGGGATGGGGCTGGAGGAGATGGGATTCATGGAGCCCAGGCAAAGTCTGGAGCACCCAGTGTGCAGCCCCAGGGGGTGTTACAGATGCTGGGGATGATTTTTAGATGATTTCCCTCAGGATGGGACCCTCAGGAGATAATTCTGAGTGAGGAAAGGAAAATCTCCTCCGTCCCAAAGCTGGTCCAGGCTCTCCTTCCTCTGTCCCACCAGGGCTGATGGCCACAGCCCAGCAGGGCTGTCCCAGGAGGGAGCAGAAATTCCCTCACCACTCTGGGATAAACCCAGGGAAGCCATTCATCCACGGGCTGTGCTTCCTCTTCTGCACATCTGCACCACAGAGCAGTGTCCCTGTGTCACCCCAGGACAGACTGGGACAGCCTGGCCACCCCTGCTCCATCCCCCAGCCCCAGGGATGCTCCTGCTCTCCCTGCTCCTTCAGGGGAACCAGAATTCCAGACTGGGACAGCCTGGCCACCCCTGCTCCATCCCCCAGCCCCAGGGATGCTCCTGCTCTCCCTGCTCCTCCGGGGGAACCAGAATTCCAGATGGGACAGCCTGGCCACCCCTGCTCCATCCCAGACCCAGGGATGCTCTCCCTGCTCATCCAAAGGAACCAGAATTCCAGACTGGGACAGCCTGGCCACCCCTGCTCCATCCCAGACCCAGGGATGCTCTCCCTGCTCATCCAAAGGAACCAGAATTCCAGACTGGGACAGCCTGGCCACCCCTGCTCCATCCCAGACCCAGGGATGCTCTCCCTGCTCATCCAAAGGAACCAGAATTCCAGACTGGGACAGCCTGGCCACCCCTGCTCCATCCCAGACCCAGGGATGCTCTCCCTGCTCATCCAAAGGAACCAGAATTGCAGACTGGGACAGCCTGGCCAGCCCTGCTCCATGCCAGGCCCAAGGATGCTCCTGCTCTGTGCTCTCCCATGGGCACCAGAATTCCAGAGGCTCAGGGAGGGCAGGGAAGGGCCAGAGCCGAGCTCAGGATGTGAGAGCACAGCTGGAAGCCAGAGCCCCAAAGCCCAGTGCCAGGCTAGACACTGGGAAGCCACAAAGGAGCCCAGCATGAGGTGGAGGGAGCAGATCCAGCTGGGAAAGAACTCCCAGGAGCTGGGAGAGGACAACAATCCCTCCCCACGAGCACAGAGCAGGAATGAGCTAGGTTTGTGTCTGCCCAAACCTCCTGAACTTCCCTAAACCCACCAAAACTCAGTCCTGGCTCTGGCCCCACCAAATCCCTCTGTGCCAGCTCCTGCCTGGGCTGGGAATCCAGGATACCCCACAGCCAAACCTCCTTCAGCTTTTTGGGTCGTTTTCCCATCCTTGTACCAAGGGCATGGCTGTGGGAAATAGTAAAGGTCAGAAGAGTTTTAGAAAGTTGTGAAACAACTTCCAGCTTAGGAGATGCTGGGAGCTCAGAGGGGATAAGGAAGAACCCCAGGACTTGCTGGGCTCCACCCCTGAGTTTCTGTGCTCAGTTTTCCAAGTTCAGCTCCAGAATCCTGGATGCCACAGGAACAGAACTGTCAGAATTCCACCTCAGCTCCACTGGAAAATACAGGAGAAAATAACCCAGAGAACATTCCCAGTCCACAGCATCAGCCCCAGCTCAGGAGCCAAGATCTGGCCGGGAGGGGTTGGGATGAAATTCCCTGGATCCCTGGCAGTGCCCAAGGCCAGGCTGGAGCACCCTGGGACAGTGGAAGGTGGGGGAACAGGATCATCTTTAAGGTCCCTTCCCACCCAAACCATTCCAGGATTCCCTGATCTGTCAAACATCCCAGACACAAGACCCATAATCCTAAAAAAACCCCAAGGAATGAGGACCTGGAGCTCCTGTGCCTCAGCTGGACACAGGGAGGTGCCAAGCAGGGAATGGCTCATGGAAAGCACCAAGGCCAGGCACTGCCCTGCAGGAGCTGAGCCAGGAATTAGGGAGCTCAGCTCAATTCCAGCCCTGCCTTAATCCACTCAGGAGCTGCTCTGAGCCTCCTGTCACTGCTCTGATCCCTGCAAACTCAATTTCTGCCTCAGCATTTCACATCTCCATGGTTCTGGCTAAAACCCCAGCCTGGCTGATCCATTCCCACCCGAGGTACAACATTCCTGGATTTCCTGCAGGGCACTGGGAAGCACCAAACAGGACTGATAAAGCCTGGAGCTTTATCAGGAACAAGAGCAAGGAACAGCCTGGAAAGCAAACACACACCTGGGAGGGAACAAAACCCGGGGAGGAGCTGTTTGCACAGGACACAAACACCACGGAATGGGCAGGGAATTACAGGAATCGCTTGGAAATCACTGCCAGGGGACACCAAAGTCACAGAATCAGGCAGGGAATTACAACAATCACCTGGAAATCATTGCCATAGGAGAAAAAAAGGCAGGGAATCAGGTAGGGAATTACAAGAATCACCTGGAAATCATTTGAAGAGGACAGAAAAAAGTGACAGAATCAAGGAGGGAATAAAAAGAATCACCTGGAAATCATTGCCAGAGGACAAAAAAGGCAGGGAATCAGGCAGGGAATTACAAGAATCACCTGGAAATCATTTGAAGAGGACAAAAAGGCAGAGAATAACAAGAACCACCTGGAAATCGTTTCCAGGGGACACAAAAGTCACGGAATCAGGCAGGGAATTACAAGGATCACCTGGAAATTGTTTGAAGTGGACAAAAAAGGCCACAGAATCAAGGAAGGAATAACAAGAATCACCTGGAAATCATTGCCAGAGGACACAAAAATCACAGAATCAGGCAGGGAATTACAAGAATCACCTGGAAATTGTTTGAAGTGGACAAAAAAGGCCACAGAATCAAGGAAGGAATAACAAGAATCACCTGGAAATCATTGCCAGAGGACACAAAAATCACAGAATCGGGCAGGGAATTACAAGAATCACCTGGAAATCATTGCCAGAGGACAAAAAAGGCAGGGAATCAGGCAGGGAATTACAAGAATCGCCTGGAAATCATTTGAAAATGACAAAAAAAGGCCACAGAATCAAGCATGAAATTACAAGAATCACCTGGAAATAAACCCTGGGCCCTCCCAGCACCTGGCACTGCAGGGAAAGGACAGGAGCCACACCTGAGCTCCCAGGGCAAGGACAGCACCGAAAGGAACAATTCCTGCTGGAAAAGCAGGAGGGCTCTGCAGCCTGACGGGATTGAAAAGCAGAGGGAAGACACAAAACCACCCTGAGCACAGCCGTGTGGCCTCCCGGGGCTGCCTTCACCCATCCAACGCTGATTAAAAACCCCTGGGAGGTACCAAAGGCTGCTGGAAAATCCTGCATCAAGGTGCCAGGGCTGCTGGAAAATCCTGCATCAAGGTGCCAGGGCTTGCACAGCTCGAGCTGCTGAAGCAGAGAGGATTAAAAAGTGATTTAATCCAGGCTCAGCCTGAGCCAGGAGGTGACACCAGGTGTTGAAGGACACTGCGGAGGAAGGACAGCAAAAAGTCCCCAGGGGGCAAATAAAAACTGCTTTAAAGGATTGAAACTGCTTTTAAGTTGCTTTAAATTCAGATATTACAGGGACAGCTCTCATATTGCAGGGAAATGGGGGAGGTTTTACCCCCGTTTTGTGGGGTGCCATAAGGAAACCCCACTGTCACCACCCAGTGACCAGAGCTGCAACACCACAGGCCAGCGCTGACTAAAAATAATACAAACAGCTTTTGTAATATGTAACACAAAAAGAAATAAAAACCTCAGCTCAAGGGGACAGAAAGAGCAACAAACTTCAATTTAACATAAGAGAAATGAGAGCACTTGGGTATCACAGGTACCAAGAGCTGGTTCTCCCCTTAAAGGTCTTCAAACATTTTTATTATAAAGATTTTTTCTGATGTATAATACTAAAAAAATACTTAAAATATATCTATATATGTATAAAATATAATATATTAAGATATACAATAAATATCTATTTTTATATAAATAGATACAAATATCTGAAATATGTATTTATATATGGATCTATAAATATATAAAATATTTACTTTTATAAATAAACACATAAAATATATACATAACATTTATAAATAAATAAATATATATATTAAAATCTATCTCTAAATAGAAAACCCAGCTCAGGGGGACAGAAGGATGACCAAAGTTCAATTAAACACAATAAAACTGAGAGCACTGGGTATCCCAGGCAGCCAAGAGCTGGTTTTATGTTACAGTTTCTCTTCCCCTAAATGATTTTCTGACCCTGCAGAATTCAAGGAATCTTCCAAACCCAAAGAGACCCAAAATCGCTCTGCAAATCCAGGTGTGAGCAGAGAGGGGGGAGGAGGGCAGTGAGGAGATGCAATTAGCAGCAGGGGGGTAATTAGGGGAGGCTGAAGGGCAGGGAAGGCACCCTGAGCTCCGTGCCCTCCAAATGCCACAGCCTGGCACGGCACCGAGCCTGGGCCAGGGTCCCGGTGCCCCACTGGGGTCCCCATTCCCCCACTGGGGTCCCAGTGCCCCCAGAGGGGTCCCCAATTCCCCCAGTGCCCCCACTGTGGTCCCCAGTGCCCCCAGAGGGGTCCCAGTGCCTCACTGGGGTCCCAATTCCCCCAGTGGGGACCCAGTGCCCCATTGGGGTCCCCATTTCCCCAGCACGGTCCCCAGTGCCCCCACTGTGGTCCCCAATTCCCCCAGTGGGGTCCCAGTGCCCCCAGAGAGGTCCCAGTGCCTCACTGGGGTCCCAGTTCCCCAAGCAAGAGGCCCCAGTGCCCCCCAGCAAAATCCCAGTGCCCAGCAGGACCCCCAGTAACCCCAATTCCCCCAGAGGGGTCCCCATTCCCCCAGCGGGGTTCCAATGCCCCCAGCAGGGTCCCCATTTCCCCAGAGGGGTCCCAGTGCCCCCAGCAGGGCCCCCAGTAACCCCAATTCCCCCAGAGGGGTCCCCATTCCCCCAGGGGGGTTCCAATGCCCCCAGCAAGAGGCCCCAGTGTCCCCCAGAGGGGTCCCAGTGCCCCCATCAGGGTCCCCAGTGTCCCCCAGAGGGGTCCCAATTCCCCCAGCAGGGTCCCCATTCCCCCAGTGGGATCCCCAGTGCCCCCCAGAGGGGTTCCCAATTCCCCCAGTGGGGTTCCAGTGCCCCCCAGAGGGGTCCCAGTGCCCCTCAGCAGGGTCCCTATTGCCCCAGTGGGATCCCCAATGCCCCCAGCAGGGTCCCCAGTGTCCCTCAGCAGGTCCCAATTCCCCCACTGGGGTCCCCAATTCCCGTCCCCAGGAGGGCCGGGCTGCTCCCCCCACAGCAGCAGGGCTGGCAGGGACCCCCAGGAGTCCCCTCCTGGCAGCAGCCTGTGCCCCTGGCATGTGCCACCCTGCTGCCAGAGACCCAAACCCACATCAAGGGCTGGACCCTCAGCTCCCACCCAGCCCCGGGAATGTCCCCAGGGAGCCAGGAACAGATAAAAGCCCAATTCTGCAACAATAAAATGCTAATTGTGCACACCAAGGGGGTCAGGAACCAATAAAAACCCAATTCTGCAGAAAAAAAAAGCACAATTCTGCACACCAAGGAGGTCAGGAACTCATAACAACCCAATTCTGCAACAATAAAATGCTAATTCTGCACACCAAAGGGGTCAGGAACCAATAAAAACCCAATTCTGCAGAAAAAAAAAGCACAATTCTGGACACCAAGGACAGGGAGCCAGGAACAGATAAAAGCCCAATTCTGCAACAATTACATGCTAATTCTGCACACCAAAGGGGTCAGGAACCAATAAGAACCCAATTCTGCAGCAAAAAAAAGCACAATTCTGCACACCAAGGAGGTCAGGAACTCATAACAACCCAATTCTGCAACAATAAAATGCTAATTCTGCACACCAAAGGGGTCAGGAACCAATAAGAACCCAATTCTGCACCAAAAAAAAGCACAATTCTGCACACCAAGGAGGTCAGGAACTCATAACAACCCAATTCTGCAACAATAAAATGCTAATTGTGCACACCAAGGGGGTCAGGAACCAATAAGAACCCAATTCTGAACCTAGAAAATGCACACCAAAGGAACCAGTAAAAGCCCAACTCTGCAAAAGAAGGGGGTCAGGAACTGATAAAAGCCCAATTCTGCAAACCAAAGGAACCAATAAAAACACAATTCTGGAAACCAAAAGTCCCAATAAAATGCCAATTCTGCACACCAAAGGGGTCAGGAAATTATAAAAGCCCAATTCTGCAACAATAAAAGCCCAATTCTGGAAACCACAGGAACTGATAAAAGCCCAATTCTGCACCATTAAAAGTCTAATTCTACAAACCAAAGGGATCAGGAACGGATAAAAATCCAATTCTGCACCAAAAAAAGCACAATTCTGCAAACCAAGGGGGTCAGGAACTGATAAAATCCCAATTCTGCAAACCAAAGGAATCAATAAAAGCCCAATTCTGCAAACCAAAAAGAACCAATAAAATCCCAGTTCTGGAAACCAAAGGAACTGATAAAATCCCAGTTCTGCATCAATAAAATCCCAGTTCTGCATCAATAAAATCCCAATTCTGGAAACCAAAGGAATCAATAAAAGCCCAGTTCTGTATCAATTAAATCCCAGTTCTGGAAACCAAATGAACGGATAAAATCCCAGTTCTGCATCAATAAAATCCCAGTTCTGCATCAATAAAATCCCAGTTCTGCATCAATAAAATCCCAGTTCTGGAAACCAAAGGAACTGATAAAATCCCAGTTCTGCATCAATAAAATCCCAGTTCTGCATCAATAAAATCCCAATTCTGGAAACCAAAGGAACTGATAAAATCCCAGTTCTGCATCAATTAAATCCCAATTCTGGAAACCAAATGAACTGATAAAATCCCAGTTCTGCATCAATAAAAGCCCAGTTCTGCAAACCAAGCCCCAGCCCTCCAGCCTGGCCCAGAATGCTGTTCCCAGAAGGGAAGCCAGCCTGGCTCCTGGACACACAGTTATTCCATGATGCCCACAAGAAATGAGTCACCTTTATTAAAAAAATAAAAGTTTCCACCATCCTCTCTTCCTGTCTCTGGTGTTTACCCTGAGCCGGGCCAGTTCAACTCTGCCATCCTTGCTGATCATTGATTTTAATTAACTGTCCCCACATCCAGCAGTGAATGAATTAAACCCCAGCCTCTCCCAGCCTGGACACTCCAGGTGTTTCTCCTGTGGGAATTCAAAGCTCCACACCAAACCCAACTCCTCAGCTAACTTTAATATCAAGAAACGAGATCAGCTGCACTTTTTGTCCTCTGAAATGGAAAAAAAAACCACCCACACTCCTCAGCGTGGCAGCTCCCACCCATCCAAACCAGTTCCTGCAGGATAACAAACCCCATTCCCACTGCTCAGTTTACCTTGAGAAGCTTCACGGGAGAACTCCAGGAAGAAAACTGCAAGAATTCCAGAATAAACGAGGGAATGGGCAGTGCTGGAATGAGGGAATGGGCAGTGCTGGAATGGGGGAATGGGCAGTGCTGGAATGGGCAATGCTGGAATGGGGGAATGCTGGAAAGGGGGAATGGGCAGTGCTGGAACCAGGGAATGCTGGAATGAAGAAATAAGGGAATGGGCAATGAAAGAATAAAGGAATGGGCAATGCTGGAATGGGCAGTGCTGGAACCAAGGAATGCTGGAACGAGAGAATGCTGGAATGAAGAAATAAGGGAATGGGCAATGAAAGAATAAGGAAATGGGCAATGCTGGAATGAGGGAATGGCAGTGCTGGAACGAGGGAATGGGCAATGCTGGAACCAGGGAATGCTGGAATGAAGAAATAAGGGAATGGGCAATGAAAGAATAAAGGAATGGGCAATGCTGGAATGGGCAGTGCTGGAATAAGGGAACGGGCGGTGCTGGAACGAGGGAATGATGGAATGGGCAATGCTGGAACAAGGGAATGGCAATGCTGGAACGAGGGAATGATGGAATGGGCAATGCTAGAACAAGGGAATGGCAATGCTGGAGCGAGGGAATGATGGAATGGGCAATGCTAGAACAAGGTAATGGCAATGCTGGAGCGAACCCAGAGCTCTGCTGCTCCACAAATCCCAAACTTTCCCTCCCCAGCTCCGTGCCAGCGCTGCAGCATCACTGCAAGCCCCAGCGCTCCGAGCCTTCGGACAGAGACCCCGGGAGCTGCTCCAGGGGGGAACCGGAGGCACAGAAACGCCTCCAGCCCTCCCCAGCCGCGGCTGATGCGCAGCAGCTGAAACCCCAAACTCCCCGCGGAGGCTCGGAGCCCAGCCCCGGCTGAGCTCGGAGACAAGGCAGCGCTCCGCTGGCATTTTAACCCCAGCATCTCGGAGCGCGGCCGGCGGCCGGGGGCAGCTGGAAATGCCCCCGAGCACTGGGAGCGGCCCGAACGCAGCGGGCACCGCGCACAGCGCGCCCGGCAAACGCTCCGGGGCGTCCGAAGTCCCGGGGAGAACTTCAGCGGCACGGCCAGGGCGGGGAAGGACGGCGGGATTACGAGGGTGGGTAAATTATCTCAGCGCAGCGATGCTGGCTCGGTGCAGCGGGCACGACAGGACGGGGGTAAGCGATCCAAAACAATCGCGTTTTGGAAGAAATCGGGCGGTTCCGCAGCACGCGCAGGTTCACATCAACACCACGCCGGGGTCACGGCGAACCCCACGAGAACGGCGGCGCCGGGGCACGGGAAGGGGCGAGCCCCGCCGGGCACCGGGCAGCCCCGGGGGCAGCGGCTGCCGGAGAACAAAGGAGCCCGAGCAGCCCGGGGGTCCCCGCGGGGCCACCGACACTACGAGCGACACGGCGACACCGGCGGACAAAGGGCACGAGCGGCGTTCCCACGGAAACTCCGGCACAGCCCCGCCGGGAGCACCCCCCGCGTCCCCACCGAGAGGCGCGGGATGCCCGCTCCCCGCCGCGGCTGCCGCACCTGAGCGTGGGGCCGATGCAGGCCGTGTCGGTGCTCTCGATCTCGCGCAGGATCCGCTCGTGCTCCGCCGCCGTCTCCAGGCTCTCCAGCTCCGCCATCTTCGGCCGCTCCATGGATGTGGGGCCGCTCCACCTGCGCGGCCCCGCCCGGCCCGGCCGCCAGCGGCACCGCCGGGGCTGCTCGGCCCCGCTCCGCCGCGCGCAGGGCACCACGGGACATGTAGTGCGGGAGGGGCCCGGGCCGCGCGAGGATTCACGGGAGATGTAGTGCGGGAGCGGGGCCGGGCCGCGCGGCACCATGGGAGATGTAGTGCCGGAGGGGGCCGGGCCTGCGCGGCCGCTCCGCCCAGGGAGGGACGGAGGGACGGACGGACGGACGGAGCAGGGCGGCCCCGGGACGTGGGGAGCCGGTGGGAGATTGTGGCGGTGGTGTCGTGCCCGTGAAGGGGACACAGCCCCGTGTCCTTACCGTGAGGACAGAGCCACATGGCTTGGACAGCTCTGGGAATGACAGAGCCCCATGGCAGTTCCCGTGTTCTACCCAGGAGAGGACACAGCCCATGGCACTGTCCTCGTGTTGTGCCCCACATGGCTTGGACACCTCCTTAGGGGACACAGCCCCATGGCACTGTCCCCGTGTCCTCTCCATGAAAGGACACAGCCCATGGCACTGTCCCCGTGTCCTCTCCATGAGAGGACACAGCTCCAGCCCCTTCCCAGCTCCTCAGGAATTCTCCAGCCCCTTCCCAGCTCCTCAGGAATTCTCCAGCCCCTTCCCAGCTCCTCAGGAATTCTCCAGCCCCTTCCCAGCTCCTCAGGAATTCTCCAGCCCCTTCCCAGCTCCTCAGGAATTCTCCAGCCCCTTCCCAGCTCCTCAGGAATTCTCCAGCCCCTTCCCAGCTCCTCAGGAATTCTCCAGCCCCTTCCCAGCTCCTCAGGAATTCTCCAGCCCCTTCCCAGCTCCTCAGGAATTCTCCAGCCCCTTCCCAGCTCCTCAGGAATTCTCCAGCCCCTTCCCAGCTCCTCAGGAATTCTCCAGCCCCTTCCCAGCTCCTCAGGAATTCTCCAGCCCCTTCCCAGCTCCTCAGGAATTCTCCAGCCCCTTCCCAGCTCCTCAGGAATTCTCCAGCCCCTTCCCAGCTCCTCAGGAATTCTCCAGCCCCTTCCCAGCTCCTCAGGAATTCTCCAGCCCCTTCCCAGCTCCTCAGGAATTCTCCAGCCCCTTCCCAGCTCCTCAGGAATTCTCCAGCCCCTTCCCAGCTCCTCAGGAATTCTCCAGCCCCTTCCCAGCTCCTCAGGAATTCTCCAGCCCCTTCCCAGCTCCTCAGGAATTCTCCAGCCCCTTCCCAGCTCCTCAGGAATTCTCCAGCCCCTTCCCAGCTCCTCAGGAATTCTCCAGCCCCTTCCCAGCTCCTCAGGAATTCTCCAGCCCCTTCCCAGCTCCTCAGGAATTCTCCAGCCCCTTCCCAGCTCCTCAGGAATTCTCCAGCCCCTTCCCAGCTCCTCAGGAATTCTCCAGCCCCTTCCCAGCTCCTCAGGAATTCTCCAGCCCCTTCCCAGCTCCTCAGGAATTCTCCAGCCCCTTCCCAGCTCCTCAGGAATTCTCCAGCCCCTTCCCAGCTCCTCAGGAATTCTCCAGCCCCTTCCCAGCTCCTCAGGAATTCTCCAGCCCCTTCCCAGCTCCTCAGGAATTCTCCAGCCCCTTCCCAGCTCCTCAGGAATTCTCCAGCCCCTTCCCAGCTCCTCAGGAATTCTCCAGCCCCTTCCCAGCTCCTCAGGAATTCTCCAGCCCCTTCCCAGCTCCTCAGGAATTCTCCAGCCCCTTCCCAGCTCCTCAGGAATTCTCCAGCCCCTTCCCAGCTCCTCAGGAATTCTCCAGCCCCTTCCCAGCTCCTCAGGAATTCTCCAGCCCCTTCCCAGCTCCTCAGGAATTCTCCAGCCCCTTCCCAGCTCCTCAGGAATTCTCCAGCCCCTTCCCAGCTCCTCAGGAATTCTCCAGCCCCTTCCCAGCTCCTCAGGAATTCTCCAGCCCCTTCCCAGCTCCTCAGGAATTCTCCAGCCCCTTCCCAGCTCCTCAGGAATTCTCCAGCCCCTTCCCAGCTCCTCAGGAATTCTCCAGCCCCTTCCCAGCTCCTCAGGAATTCTCCAGCCCCTTCCCAGCTCCTCAGGAATTCTCCAGCCCCTTCCCAGCTCCTCAGGAATTCTCCAGCCCCTTCCCAGCTCCTCAGGAATTCTCCAGCCCCTTCCCAGCTCCTCAGGAATTCTCCAGCCCCTTCCCAGCTCCTCAGGAATTCTCCAGCCCCTTCCCAGCTCCTCAGGAATTCTCCAGCCCCTTCCCAGCTCCTCAGGAATTCTCCAGCCCCTTCCCAGCTCCTCAGGAATTCTCCAGCCCCTTCCCAGCTCCTCAGGAATTCTCCAGCCCCTTCCCAGCTCCTCAGGAATTCTCCAGCCCCTTCCCAGCTCCTCAGGAATTCTCCAGCCCCTTCCCAGCTCCTCAGGAATTCTCCAGCCCCTTCCCAGCTCCTCAGGAATTCTCCAGCCCCTTCCCAGCTCCTCAGGAATTCTCCAGCCCCTTCCCAGCTCCTCAGGAATTCTCCAGCCCCTTCCCAGCTCCTCAGGAATTCTCCAGCCCCTTCCCAGCTCCTCAGGAATTCTCCAGCCCCTTCCCAGCTCCTCAGGAATTCTCCAGCCCCTTCCCAGCTCCTCAGGAATTCTCCAGCCCCTTCCCAGCTCCTCAGGAATTCTCCAGCCCCTTCCCAGCTCCTCAGGAATTCTCCAGCCCCTTCCCAGCTCCTCAGGAATTCTCCAGCCCCTTCCCAGCTCCTCAGGAATTCTCCAGCCCCTTCCCAGCTCCTCAGGAATTCTCCAGCCCCTTCCCAGCTCCTCAGGAATTCTCCAGCCCCTTCCCAGCTCCTCAGGAATTCTCCAGCCCCTTCCCAGCTCCTCAGGAATTCTCCAGCCCCTTCCCAGCTCCTCAGGAATTCTCCAGCCCCTTCCCAGCTCCTCAGGAATTCTCCAGCCCCTTCCCAGCTCCTCAGGAATTCTCCAGCCCCTTCCCAGCTCCTCAGGAATTCTCCAGCCCCTTCCCAGCTCCTCAGGAATTCTCCAGCCCCTTCCCAGCTCCTCAGGAATTCTCCAGCCCCTTCCCAGCTCCTCAGGAATTCTCCAGCCCCTTCCCAGCTCCTCAGGAATTCTCCAGCCCCTTCCCAGCTCCTCAGGAATTCTCCAGCCCCTTCCCAGCTCCTCAGGAATTCTCCAGCCCCTTCCCAGCTCCTCAGGAATTCTCCAGCCCCTTCCCAGCTCCTCAGGAATTCTCCAGCCCCTTCCCAGCTCCTCAGGAATTCTCCAGCCCCTTCCCAGCTCCTCAGGAATTCTCCAGCCCCTTCCCAGCTCCTCAGCAATTCTCCTCACCACACTCCTGCTCCAACTCCCTCTGTTCACATGGAGCTCACAACTCTCCCCACCACTTCCCAAGCACGGTGTCACTTTGGATGTGGCACCAGGGAGGAGATGTGTCCCCTGCCAGTGTCACCGTGGGGATCTGTAGAAGCGTTCCTAGGACCAAGAATCAAAGACACATCAGCAGTGGGAGGAATGGGGGTGAAAATCGCAGGGTGGATCCTGACCTGGGGCTGGATCAGGAGCTGTTCCCAGGGAAGCACTGCAGAGCCTCCACAGCTCCTCTGGAGACTCCACAGGGACAATCCCAGGGAAAGGGGGGCTGGAACTCCCAGCAATGTCCCTGACAGCAGAGGACAATCCCTGGGAAGGAGACCAGGAGCTCCCAGCACTCTCCCCTAGCAGCACAGGACAATCGAGGACTGCAATGCCCCTGGAAGCACAGGACAATCCCTGGGAAGGAGAGCAGGAGCTCCCAGCACTCTCCCCTGGCAGCACAGGACAATCCCTGGGAAGGAGGGCTGGAGCTCCCAGCACTCTCCCCTGGCAGCACAGGACAATCCCTGCAGGAATTCCCCCTGCGAGGAGCAGCCCAGCGGTGACAGATCCGCTCCGGAGCTCAGCCCTGCCGGGAGCTGCCTGCGGCCATGGGAATCCGTCCCTGGAATTCCCACGGGAGTGCAACCCCAGCGGCTCCGCGGTGACATCTGGGGGAGCCGCAGCCAGCAGATAAGGGGACTGCTATCACTGAAACTAGCGGGGTTAGTGCTGTCGGGACCGAGCCAATGTTCCTGCAGGCAGCCGTGCTCCCTGGCATCGTTAGAGGGCTTTAAACAGCCGGGAGGGAGCGGTGCTGACGATCCGTGATGGGTTTAATCACAGCACGGCACCGACAGCGGGACCAGCTCCAGCTCCCAGAGCTCACCCGGTGCTGCCACAAATGAGGGGCTCAGGAACTGGATCTGCTGCGAGGAGGCTGCTCAGCCCAGGAGACCGTGGGACAAAGGGCTTGAGCACAGGGGTTGGAATTTAAGATCACAGAGGTGGGAATTTAAATTCACAGAGATGGGAATTTAAATTCACTGAATGGGTCGGTTGGGAAGGACCTTAAAGCCCATCCCATTCCACCCCCTGCCATGGCAGTGACACCTTCCAGGCTGCTCCAAGCCCCAGTGTCCAACCTGGCCTTGGACGCTGCCAGGGATCCAGGGGCAGCCACAGCTGCTCTGGGAATTCCAGCCCAGCCAGGAATTCCTTGCCAAGATCCCAGCCCAATCTCTCCTCTTTCAGTTTAAAACCATTTCCCTTGTCCTACCACTATCTGCCTGTATTAGAAGTTGCTCTCTCTCTTTCTTATAGCACTGGAAGGCTGCAGTAAGTTCTCCCTGGATCCTCTCCAGGTGAACAGCCCCAGCTTTCCCAGCCTGGGTCCAGAGCAGAGGTGTTCCAATGTTCAGATGTTTTGTTCTAACCTTCAAAACATCTTGGGGTTCCTCCTCTGGCCTGGTTGCAGCAGCTCCACGTCCTCCCCGGGGCTGGGGCAGCTCTGCAGGTGGGCTCTCACCTGGGCAGGGCAGAGGGGCAGAATCCCCTCCCTCAGCCCCTGGTGCTGCTGAGGATGAGTCCAGGAGGGGATTAGCAAGGAACGGAAATCAAATGGTCCCCAAAACCAAAACCCAAAGGGAACCCCATCCATCTGCTCCTCCCTGACCTTGTGTGGCCACCAGCCACCAGCCCTGCTGGCCACAGTGTCACCCCAGCCTCATGTCGGGCTGGTTCCCCACCACCACCTCCAGCTCTGCTCAGGATAAAATGTTCCATTCCGTAAGAAAAGCTCCACTCTTTGTCCCCAAAACTGTAAGAAAAGCTCCACTCTTTGTCCCCAGACTCTAGCATTTGTCACCTTCATATGAATATTCATTGCTGGCGTCTGCCTGGGATTTGTCCTCATTATTTGCTGCCACAGAAACTTTGTCCCGTTTGAGAGCCTGTCCACAAGAAGTTGATTTATTTATTTCTTCTCCCCAGTCACTGCCATAACCATGCTGAATGGGTATTGTTGGAATTTATTAATCAAATCATCAGGCAAGGCCAACACGGGTGTAGCAAAGATGGCTCATAATCCTAAAAAATGAGACTGGCTTTGCCTGACAGACTCCACTGGCCTTAAACCCTTCTGGCTGCCATTAACCCTTTTATCTTCCCTTAATTTCTTCTTAATGAAGCTCCATATAATTGGGTTTTATGGAGCTGACAACAGCCTGGTAATGCTTTAAAATCTCCCTCTTTTAATTACTGACCTCGAAGAGTTTGCCAGGCCTCCAGAACTTCCCTAGTGGGCCAAAACTTCCTAAAAAATCAATGTGATGGGTCAGAGGGCTGGAGAAACCAGTGTACAAGTTCCTTTCTGGTTCAACAATCGGCCTCTGTCCGTGACTTCCCAAAGCCAGGAGCAGCTGTCCCAAATCCCTGGAGCAACACAATTATCAGAATTTATTTCCTTTTTTGTTTTTAACTTCACAACCTCTTGCTTGTTGTGTTTATTTGGGTGTTTCATTTTGTGCTGTGGTTTGGTCAACTCCTGCAAGGTCTCCTGCCTTTTCTCCTTCTTTTTCCCGTTCTCCCTGCTGGATTTTCCAGGTGGCTCCGTGCTCTCTTCCCCTCTATCCAGCAGTGACAGGTGGGCATGAGTTCAAGCCAGCCTTAAATCTGCTCTCTCCAGTGCCATTCAGGAAAACATTTCCCCCTGGAATCACGGGTTTAGCCACAAATCCGGGAATTAACAGTGCAAAGAAAGAATCAAACAAGGCCAGACCTGGAAAACCCCTCCTGCAGGGACACTCAGGGGATCTCCCTGGGCAGGGCACTCCTTTTGGGATGGGGGCTGGAGCCCTGGAGCTGCTTCCCCGCTCCTCTCCTCCTGCTCTCCCTGCTGCCCTCACCAAGCCCCCAGCTCCAGCCAGGCTGGGCACACTCAGGGCTCACTTTCCCTCCCCAGAGCACGAGGAAGGGGTTTTACAGCCACTTCTGTGAGCCTGCAGGGCAGAGGGGCAGAATCCCCTCCCTCAGCCCCTGGTGCTGCTGAGGATGAGTCCAGGAGGGGATTAGCAAGGAACGGAAATCAAATGGTCCCCAAAACCAAAACCCAAAGGGAACCCCATCCATCTGCTCCTCCCTGACCTTGTGTGGCCACCAAAGGTCGTTGACACAGAAACTAAGAAAGAGAGAAGGATAAATAAGAGAAACCTGCAACTGCCCGTTCCAGTGAGCACTTTGTCTCTCACGACCAATGAGTAAAGTGTAAACTTATGAGCTTTGTAAGAATGTGTAAAAAGCCTGCATGCTAGAATAAAAACAGTTGGAAGCCTTCTGAAATTGGAGTGTGTTCTTTGTGTTGTCTTTGTCTCAGATACACAGGAGCGGGCAGACCCCGCGATTCCAGGCGAGCTGACAGCCGCGGTGCTGCCCCTGGAGCAGCAATTCCCCGGATTCCCTCTGCAGGGCTGAGCTCCAGCACCCTGCGGGCAATCCCGGGAATGAACACATCCCTGCTCCCGGGGAGCCGCCCGAGGCTCGTCCATCCCTGCCTGCCTCCCTCCGCCGCTCCCCGCGCCGTGCCCGGCGGTGCCCACGGAACGCGGTCCTGCCCCGGCCAGCGGCAATGCCGCGGCTCGGCTGCCCTTTTCTGGGAGAGCGGTGTCACAGGGCAGTGTCACAGGGCAGTGTCACAGCAGGGCGGTGTCACAGCAGGGCAGTGCCAGCTCCCCTGCCCTGGGCTGGGGTTTCCCTCTGGAAGGGGTTCCCCCTGAGGGAATCCCCCTCAGACCCCTCTGG
Source organism: Montifringilla adamsi (assembly GCA_017590115.1). NCBI lineage: Eukaryota > Metazoa > Chordata > Aves > Passeriformes > Passeridae > Montifringilla > Montifringilla adamsi. The sequence goes on along the minus strand of JAGGNK010009559.1, from coordinate 831,106 downwards.
ATTTTCGGTGTCACTGCCACAACCTAACCTGGAACCTCCCAGGGCAGGGCTGCAGTCCCCATCCCTGCAGGGCTTTCCCAGCCCTGTGGCTGTGGCCCTTGGGGACACGGGCAGTGCTGGCCTGGGCAGTGCTGGGATGCCTGGACTCACTGATCCCAGAGATCTTTTCCAGCCCTGAGGGTTCTGTGATTCCCTGACACCAAGTGCTGCTTCCCCCAGCTACAGCCGGAGCCCGAGCTGGATGGAAGAGCCCTGTGGATTTCCTGCTGCTCCCTGTCCGGATCCAGCTCCATCTGCCTCTGTGCCGGCCGAGAGGTGCCTGCCCCGCGTTCCCAGCACCAGAGGATTCCCTGGGACCTGTCCCTGTCACCACCAGAGCTGGCAGCCGCAGCAAATCCCTGCCGGGGCTTGGAGCGCACCGAGTCCCCCCAGCGCCGGGCGGGAGGGATGCCGAGCAGCTTCGGGAATTGCAGAGATTGACCTTTCCTGGGAGGCTGGCAGAGGCTGGAATGGCATTCCCAGAGCAGCTGGGGCTGCCCCTGGATCCCTGGCAGTGTCCCTGGCCAGGCTGGACTGGCCTTGGAGCAGCCAGGGATAGCAGGAAGTGTCCCTGCGGCCGAGAGGTGCCTGCCCCGCGTTCCCAGCACCAGAGGATTCCCTGGGACCTGTCCCTGTCACCACCAGAGCTGGCAGCCGCAGCAAATCCCTGCCGGGGCTTGGAGCGCACCGAGTCCCCCCAGCGCCGGGCGGGAGGGATGCCGAGCAGCTTCGGGAATTGCAGAGATTGACCTTTCCTGGGAGGCTGGCAGAGGCTGGAATGGCATTCCCAGAGCAGCTGGGGCTGCCCCTGGATCCCTGGCAGTGTCCCTGGCCAGGCTGGACTGGCCTTGGAGCAGCCTGGGATAGCAGGAAGTGTCCCTGGGATGAGATGATCTTTAAGATCCCTTCTAAACCAAACTATCCTGGGATTCCATGATAATTTCTCAGGTCTCCAGTTCCAGCTCTGGGCTCGTTTGGTCACCAGTTCCCTCCCATCGATTTTTAATTTTTAAAAAAAAATTTAGCAGGAGCAACTTTTAGCAGCTAAAAATAAAATCCTTCCTAAACCCTCCCTCCTGCCTAGAACCACAGAATGGTTTGGATTGGGAGTAAAGCCCATCCCATTCCAACCCCTACCTGGGCAGGAACACCTTCCAAAGGCAACTCCAGGTCCCCTTGAACACTTGCAGGGATCAGGAATGTCCTGACGGCAGCTCTGGGCTGCGGGAAGGGCAGTCCAGCAAACGCTGCCCATTTCCAGCTGGCCCAGCTCCGTGTGGCTGCCAGGGCAGCAATCCTGACGGATGCAGGAGACTGGAGCTGCCAAACTGGGAAGGGGGAACTGGCAGTGACTGAAGCAAGTTCTGCCATCAAGAAGCTACTTGTGAAAAAAATATGCATTTGCAGTCTTATTTTTTTTTGCTGACGATCTTAATTTCGCCGAATGTGTAAGATTTCCTTTAGCAAAACAAATAGTGCTCTTGGGTTTTTGCCATGCCATGAATTTTTAATGCTTTATTAGAGTGCTGGAGGGTTCCAGCCCAGTCTGTAGCTGCTTAATTGAGTGAAATCCCACTCCATTACCTGCCTGGAACCATCTGGCCTGGCATTGAACAGCTGGGAATCCAAGCGCTGCTGCCAAGCTCTTCCCGTACAAACCAGGTATTCCTTGGAAAAACCCTCCCTGAAAGTTGTCTGCACCTTCATGCACTGAAGTATTTATTTTTTTAAAACGATTTTAGGGCTTTTTGTGATCAGAGCAGGCTTTTACTCCCCAGCAAAGTACCAGTGCTGGGTGCCAAAATTTGGGATTGCAGAGGGAAAAGGGGAGGGAAGGCAGAGCAGCAGGTGGGGTATATGCATATATTTTAAAAGGATTTAAAATTTTATTAAAAAATTATTTGAAAAATATGTTGAAAAGTGCATTGAAAAAGCGTAACGGGGGAAAGGCCAAGGGCGGCCGCGCTGTGGGCAGGCGAGGCCCGGCGCTCCAGGGACGCAGCCACATCGCCAGACCTGGTCCTGTTCGCGCTCGTTGCTGGTTCCGATCCCGGTCCCGTGGCTGTTCCTGGTCCCGGGCTCATTCCCGGTTTCGTTCCTGTTCCATTTCCCGGTCCCGGTCCCATTCCCGTTCTTTTTCCCGGTCCCGGTCCCGGTCCCGCCCCGCCGCTCCCTCACGGAAGCCGCACTCCCTCAGAGCGGCCGCAAGGGGGCGCGCCGCTCCGACCACGCCCCCAGAGCGCGCAGCGGGCCGAGCCCGCAGGCACCGACCAATCAGAGCCGGCGGCGCTGCCCGCGCGCTCGGAGCGGCCATTCACAAAGCGGCGGGGGCATGAATGGGGCGGGTCACGTGGGCAGGCGCGTTCCCACGCCCCCTCCGCTGGGTTCCGGGATGGAGCGGGCACCGGGAGCGGGAGCGGGATCGGGATCGGGGTCGGGATCGGGATCAGGGTCGGGATCGGGATCGGGATCGGGATCGGGATCGGGATCCGGATCGGGATCGGGGTCGGGGACGGGATCGGGGTCGGGGACGGGATCGAGACCGGCACCGGCACCGGGACCAAGACCGGGACCGGGGCGCTGGGCCGCCACCGCCTGCGTGGTGACCGGCGCTTCCCGCGGCTTCGGCCGCAGCCTGGCCCGGCTGCTGGCGCCGCAGCTCGGGCCCGGCTCGGCGCTGCTGCTGCTGGCGCGCTCCGCGGAGGCGCTGGCCGAGCTGGCGACCGAGCTGCGCGCCGGGGCCACCGGCAGCGACACCGGCAGCGGCACCGAGCTGCGGGTGCAGTGCGTGGCCGCTGACCTGGGCTGCGAGCAGGGGCTGCGGAGGGCGGGCGCTGCCCTGCGGGAGCTGCTGCAGGACGCGTCCTTCGGCCGCCTGCTCCTGGTCAACAACGCCGGTACGACACGGCTGTCCCCGCCCGTCCCCTCCCCGAGCCGCTGCCCTCCGCCCCACCCCGGGGACAGCCGGGGCTTGCTCCGGGCTTGGGGTGCCAGCAAATAACCCAAAAGAGAAAAGGAGCTGCGGGGGTTTCCCCCTGTCCCGCTGTGGGTTTATTAAAGGAATTAATTGGGGGGGGATCCCTGGCAGTGCTTTGCTGCTCCCGAGGTTTTGCTGTGCCAGTTGCCCTCCTGCACCTTCTCATCGCTCTGCTCCCCAAATCCAAACCTTCAGACAAATTTCCAGCCCCACCTCGTGGGTCCCTCCTTGTGCCTTTAATGCCTTGGGAGCCCTTTTAGCCATTATGGCTGTAAATCACCCCTGGGTTCCATAGGACCTCCAGGATTTGGGGCTGCACTGGCACGGGACGTGCAGGAGGGCCATGGTGGCCCTTGGGGACACTGTGCTCCAGGCTGGGAGCTGTTTGTGTCAGCAGAGGGGTGGCAGGGCAGGTCCCTGTCCTCTGTCTGGATCAGTGTGACCCGAAATGGGCCGGGCTGGGCTCCTCAGGCTGCTGTGGGACCTGGCAGGGGCTGGCCCCAAAGCTCTGCAGGTGTTGGGTGTGGAATGTGGCAGCCAGAGGGATCTGCTGAGGGGTTGATCTCATCTCAACTCATTTTTCCATCTTTCTGGAGTGTCCCAGGCCAGGCTGGGCACTGGGGCTTGGAGCACCCTGGGCCAGTGGAAGGTGTCCCTTCCATGGCAGGCTGCTGACAGGATGTTCTTTAAGATCCCATCCAGCCCAAACCATCCCACATTTGCAATTCCCAGGCTCCTTGGGAGACATCTCCAAATCCTTCCTGGACCTCACCGACCTGGAGGAGATCAACACCTACTTCTCCTTCAACATCAGCTCGGCGCTCTGCCTGACCTCCACGGCCCTGAGGGCCTTTGGGGCACGGCCTGGCTGCAGCAGGACCGTGGTGAACATCTCATCCCTGTGTGCCCAGGAGCCCTTCCCGAGCTGGGCTCTGTACTGCTCAGGGAAGGCTGCCCGGGATATGATGTTCCGTGTGCTGGCGCTGGAGGAGCCCGGGGTCCGTGTGCTCAACTATGCCCCGGGTGAGGAGAGCAGCTCCCTGCTGCCTGTCCACCTTCTCCTGCCTTTGGGATGGGTGTTCCTGCAGCTCAGCCCTGCTCCTGCCCCTGCAGCCCCCAGCAGCAGAGGTGGGGGGCCGGTTCCCTGTGCTGGAAGGAGCAGCTGGACTCAAACTCCATCTCCCATCAGGATCGTGGAATTCCAGCCTGGGTTGGGGGGGAAGGGTCTTGAAAACCCATCCCATCCCATCCCATCCCATCCCATCCCTGGGCAGTGACACCACCTGCCACTATCCCGATGTCCAACCTGGCCTTGGGCACTGCCAGGGATGCAGGGGCAGCCACAGCTGCTCTGGGAATTCCAGCCCAGCCCCTGCCCACCCTCCCAGCCAGGAATTCCTTGTCAAGATCCCAGCCCAGTCTCCCCTTTGCCAGTGGGAGCCATTCCCTGTGTCCTGTCCCTCTGTTCCTTGTCCCCAGTCTCTCTGCAGCTCTCCTGGAGCCCCTTCAGGGACTCTGAGCATTCCCTGGATTTTTCCCTTCTCCAGGGGAACATTCCCAGCTCTCCAGCCTGGCTCCGGAGGGGAAAACAAGCCCTGGATGTTCCTTTCTCCTGAAGTGATTTTTTTGGGTGATTTTTCCTTTTCCCCAGGGCCTCTGGACACGGACATGCAGCTCCTGGCCCGGACCAGGACTGGAGACCCTGGGCTGCGCCAGCACTTCCAGAGGCTGCAGGAGCAGGGGCAGCTCATCGAGAGCTCCGTGTCAGCCCAGAAGCTGCTCCGGCTCCTGCAGGAGGATTCCTTTCCCTCCGGAGCACACGTGGATTTCTTTGACATCTGAGCTCCTCCACATTTCCCTCCCTGCTTTGCTTCCAGCTGAGCCTTTCCCTGGTGCCTCCAGCAGGACCTTGTTCAAATCCTGGGATTTGGGAAGCCTTTAGGACACCCCTGTGTGCCTCTTGGTGGCCTTTTGGGGCTGGGCAGCAGCTCCTGCTGCTGAGCCCTCGCTGCTGGGGATCTGGGAGCAGGGGTGGCTGTCCCGATGGAATGGCCCTGAAGGCTCAAACTCAGGAGTTTTTGGGAGCCAAAGGCACACGAGGGCTGTGCCAGCCCCTCGGAAGCCCCAGCAGGAGCTGTGTCCCCGTGTGTGTCCCCTTTGTCCCCACGGAGCCGTTCCTGGGGCTGGGCTGGATTCTGGGGTGAGGTGCAGCAAAGCCTCTCCCGGTGGTTTTCCCACGAAGACCAGTAACCACCAGGAGAGGGAGCTGCCTTGGAGAAATTGGGAATTTTGGGAGCGTAGCTGGGGTCACCAGCTCGCAGAAACCTGAGCAAAGCTCACAGCAAAAACCACAGCCCTGAGTTCCTGCCCTGCTCCCCTTGCAGGTTTTGGGTCCAAGCCTTGCTTTGGGGTTTCAGCCCCTTTTAACTATTTGTGGATTTCTTTTTTTTTTTTCATTTTTCCATCAGATTCCAGCAGGCACAGACACACAGAGACTTTTCCTTTGGAAAGCTGGTGCAGAAAAGTTGTTTTGAAGCCCTGCGTGCCCTGGAAATGCCCCGTGCCCCTCTGTGTCCCCTCCACCCCAACCCTGCAGCTGAGATTTTGTCCCCCTGGCTCTCCAACCATTAAAATGTTAAAATTATTAAAATCATGAAGCCTGTCTGCTCTGGGGTTTCTGCTGTGCCTTTGAGGGTGGGTGAATTCCTGCCAGGGAGGGAGGAGGATCCTGGGTTAAGCACTGGCTTCACCCAGCAAGGCACCAGAATTCCCTCCTGGAGCCCTGTCCTCCCCTCTCTGAGCCCTTTCATTAATTCTGTGTTCATTTAATCCTGCCAAGCTCCTAAATCCCTCCTCCCCAGCCAGCCCTGCTGCCTGCTTTCAGCTTTCCTCCCTGCCTGGGACACTTTCATTAACAAAATCCCTCTGCAGCTCCCAACTCTGGCATGGGAATGTTGTTCTGGGATTTGATTCCTGCTGGGTTTATGGGGCTGGGAATCCTCCCTGGGCTGGCTGCTGCAGAAATATCCCCCCTCTCCTCACCTGCATTCCTGGGGTTTCCCCATCCCTCTTGAGCAGGAATATTTTGGAATCTGGCTCTCTGCATAAAATAATCTCGGAGTTTCTCAAGATCCCATCTCTTCCTGTCCTCTGGGCATTCCCTGTGTGCTGTCCCTGCAGGCCTTGTCCCCAGTCCCTCTGCAGCTCTCCTGGAGCCCCTCCAGGCCCTGCCAGGGGCTCTGAGCTCTGCCTGGAGCCTTCCCTTCTCCAGGGAACATTCCCAGCTCTCCAGCCTGGCTCCAGAGCAGCTCCAGGGTCTCCTCTGACCCTGCTGGGACAGGTCCATGTCCCCTGTGCTGGCCCTGGGTCATTTTCAGGAACCATTCAACAGGTACCAACATCCCCTGGGTGTCATTATCCCCTGGGTGCTGGAACCCTGGGCACTGAGAATTCCAGACTTTCTGTGCTGCCAGACCCTGACCCCCAGGAGAACACTGCACTGACCTGGGGCTGTGGAGAGGCTTCCAAAATGGAATGGGAGAGCTGGGATTGTGGGTGTGGGGTTTGGATAGAAGTGTGTGATGTCACAGGGTGGGAAACTCAGAGTTTGGGGTTTAGAATGTAGTAATAGATGGAGGGTTTAGGGCAGAGGCTCCTTCTCCTTCTCCTTCTCCTTCTCCTTCTCCTTCTCCTTCTCCTTCTCCTTCTCCTTCTCCTTCTCCTCCCTGGCTTTGGGTGGTTTTGTGTGATTGGATAAAAAGTCCCCATTGCAGGCATGGGTGGTTGGTTATTGGGTTAAAAGTAAAAATAATTGAGGTGTCATTTCTTAATTGGACAGTTTATCCTTAAAAGGCCTTGGAGAAAGAGATGGGGCTCCATTTTTAGTGTGTGAGAGTGCAGTGCTGCAGAACTCAGGGCTTGTGAGACTCTGACAGAGATAAGAACTGATAAACAGCTGAGTCCCAACACAAAATCCTGTCTCACACATTTAATCCCGACCTTGGAAAAAGAAATTAAGACTCCACACCAGGGTACCAACATCCACGAGGTACCAGCATCCCCTGGGTACAAATATCACCTGGATGCCAACCTCCACCAGGTATCAGCACTCCCAGGTGCCAGCAGCCCCTGGGCATCACCATTCCCTGGGTAGCAGCATCCTCTGGGTACCAAAATCCCCTGGGTACCAGAATCCCCTGGGTGCCAAAATCCCCTGGGTACCAAAATCAACCAGGTACCAAAATCAACCAGGTACCAGAATCCCCTGGGTACCAAAATCCCCTGGGTACCAAAATCCCTGGGTGCCAGCATCCCTGGGTACCAAAATCCCCTGGGTGCCGGCATCCCCTGTGTGCCAGCATCCCTGGGTGCCAGCATCCCCTGGGTACCAAAATCCCCTGGGTGCCAGCATCCCCTGGGTGCCAGGATCCCCTGGGTGCCAGCATCCCCTGGGTGCCAGCATCCCTGCTGGTGCCAGGGTTCTCTGGGTGCCCGCGCTCCCTGGGTTCCGGCGTTCCCTTCCCGGAACCAGCCCGTGCCCCGTGGGTTCTGCGCGATGAAAAGGCCAAATGCCCTGGAAGTTTTTCTTTCCCTTTCCCGGCATTTTCAGTCGCCAGCTGAGGGCGTGCCGAGACCGGGGAACAGAGCCCGGCTGGAGCGGGGAGCTCGGGAATGCCTCTGCCAGAGCAGCGGGGCGTCGGGAGGGGATGGAGCGGGATCGCAGCCCCCTCCTGCCTCCGCACCCATCCCTTGGGATCATTTTTTAATTGGGGATCGCGTCCCGGCACCGGGGGCTTTGCTGGAGGCTCGAGTAAGGGAAATGCAAAAGGGTGTTAAAAATAAAGGAGTTTGGAGCTCTGCAGAGCTCACCTGATTCCCACAGCTCACCTGGGCAGGTGCGGGATTTGGGCAGCGCTGTGTCCTGGGCTGGGGGTGAGTGACCCCAAAATGAGCCAGCCAGCCTCTCCTGCATCCCGGACAGAGCCAGGGATTCTGCTCTCCCTGCTGGGAATCCAGTGCAGCTTTCAAGCCCAAAACCCCTCCAGCCCTGGGGTGTCCCCCCAGGCAGTTCTGATTTCCCCCCAAATTCCACAGCTTCCCACCCTGCCTCCTTCAGCAAAACCCTGTGTGGGGCATTTTATCCCTTTTCCTGCTTTTCCCCCTTTTCCTTCCCCCCGAACAGGGAGATAAAGCTGCAGCAGGAGCTGTGCAGGTGCCTCCTCGGCTGAAATCCCTAAAAAATGCTACAGAAAGCCCCGTGACGGCCCCCAGAGCAGTTTGGGGCAGGAGGGGAGGGCTCTGTGCCGAGCTTTGGGGTGACACCGCCCTCCCCAGGTGCCCGGGGGACCCCCCTGAGCCCCCTCCCCGTGCTGGGGACACACTGTGCCCTTTGTGGCCGTGCCGGGGTGGGCTGAGCCGGGTCAGGCAGAGCCAAAGCCGTGGCTGGGTTTAGTTTCCCTGGCTGTGAGCGGGGCTGAGCCCCTAAATCCCCCCCAAAGCTGCCAAAAATGAAACCCAGCTCACCCCTGACCTCCCAAGGCCGGGCGGCCAGCCCTGGCTCAGCAGGAGCTCCCTGCCCCTCCCCAGAGCTCTCCCGGAGGGGGGAGGACACCTCGCTTTTCCAGAGCTCAGGAATGCTGAGTTTGGCTGTTCCACACACCGAGTGCCCACTCCGGGCTGCCAAACAGCGCCTGCCTTTGCCCGGGGCCAAAGGTGAAGGAGCTGCTCCCCCTGCCAGGGGGGCCCACACAGGGACCCCCACCCTGGAGATGGCCCTGGAGACACGTCCTCCATCCAAAGGCACGAGCCAGGAGCTGTTTGGGGTGTCCTGGAGCTGTGCTGGGGTGTGCAGGGCTGAGCCTGGGAGTGCTGGAACAACAAAGCCCTTTCTGCTGAGCTGGGAACTCACAGAGGCTGCTCCTGGGGGCTGGAGCCACCGCACGTCCCCTCCTGTCCCTCTGTCCCCGCTCTCAACCCTGTGATCCATTTTCAGCCATGTCTCCCCTGGCTTTGGTGGCCTGAGGAGCAGCTCCAGCACGGGCCCAAGGCCAGGCTGGACACTGGGAGCAGCCTGGGACAGTGGGAGGTGTCCCTGCCGTGGAACAAGATGATCTTTGAGGTCCCCTCATCCCAAAGCCTCTGATGAGTCAGGGCCCCACTAATGAGTAACGAGGCCAGCGAGGCGCTCACAGATTAACCCAGGCCCGAGCAGAGCAGAGCTCTGTGCCGAGGTGTCCTGGCCCAGAGAGCTTCCCTGCCTTAATGAGTAATTAGTTAGTTTGCTGTGGAGGTTAATGGGGAGGCACTGCAGAAACGATCTGTGATTAATTAAACCACCTTGAGCTGGGCAGGCAGAACTGCTGAGCTGGGCTGGGCCTGGGGCTGGAGCTGGGCTGGGCCTGGGGCTGGATCCAAACTGGGCCTAGGGCTGGATCTAAGGTGGGACTAGGGCTGGGTCCAAACTGGGACTAGGGCTGGGTCCAAACTGGGCCTAGGGCTGGATCTAAGGTGGGACTAGGGCTGGATCCAAGCTGGGAGTAGGGCTGGATCCAAACTGAGACCAGGGCTGGATCTAAGGTGGGACTAGGGCCAGATCTAAGGTGGGAGTAGGGCTGGATCCAAACTGGAACTAGGGCTAGATCCAAAATGGGAGTAGGGCTAGATCTAGACTGGGAGTAGGGCTGGATCCAAGCTGGATTTAGGGCTTGATTCTGACTTTGGCATCGCTCCTGGAGCTGGTCTGGACCCCCCAATCCCACCAGGGGTTGGAGTGGGCCCTGCAGACCAACAGCCACCCCCATCGCAGTGGGAAAAGCTGTTTTTCCCAGTGGGAAAAGTGGTTTTCCCTTGGTTTTTCCGTACACCACCCCAAAGCCAGACTCTGTCTTGCTCATCCTGGTGCTTTTCAAGCCTCCTTCCCTGAATCCTGGAATCCCAGAATGGTTTGGGTTGGAATGGACCTTAAAGCCCCTCCAGTCCCAACCCCCTGCCCTGGGCAGCAGTTTTAAAAACATCTCTCAATTACCCCATCTCTAAATTAAAAATAAAACTTAATCCAGCACCAGGTCAGCCAGGCACATCCAGCACACCTGCACTCCTCATCCTCCACCTGCCCTCAAAACCTTCGCAGGCGTGGGATAATCCCAGAGAATCCTTGACATTCCCATCCTGCTGCAATCCTGATCCCAGCAGGCTCGGGAAGATGCCAGCTCTGAAAGGGTGAGAAGGCAGAAAGGGAGAGAAAACCATGCCCATCCCTCCTGTGCTGATAATCCCAGTGCATCCCAGTCCTTCCCATCCTGTTGGGATCCAGGCAGGCTCGGGAAGATCCCAGCTCTGAGTTCAGACAGACAGGGCAAGAAAATCATGCCCATCCCTCCTGTGCTGGTGGCTCAGCCCTTTCCCAAACATGAGATGATTCCAGTGAATCCCTGTCCTTCCAGGGACTTTGGGATGCCAGTAGGCCCTGAAGGATCCTCAGCTCTGAGTTCAGACAGAAGGGGAGAGAAAACCATGCCCATCCCTCCTGTGCTGGTGGCTCAGCCCTTCCCGAGCTTGGGAAGATCCCAGCTCTGAGTTCAGGCAAAAAGGGAGAGAAAACCATTCCCATCCCTCCTGTGCTGGTAATCCCAGTGAATCCCTGCCCTTCCCATCCTGTTGGGATCCAGGCAGGTTTGGGAAGATCCCAGCTCTGAGTTCAGACAGAAAAAGGGATCAAGCTCCCATGCCTCCAAGCTGGTGGCTCAGACCTCCCTGAGCACGGGATGATGCCAGCAGGACCTGAAGGATCCTCAGCTCTGAGTTCAGAAAGAAAAAGGGATAAAGATCACATGAATCCAAGCTGGTGGCTCAGACCTCCCTGAGCACGGGATGATGCCAGCAGGACCTGAAGGATCCTCAGCTCTGAGTTCAGGCAGAAGGGGAGAGAAAACCATGCCCATGCCTCCTGTGCTGATGATCCCAGTGAATCCCTGTCCTTCCAGGCACTTTGGAATGCCAGGAGGCCCCGAAGGATCCTCAGCTCTGAGTTCAGGCAGAAAGGGAGAGAAAACCCTGCCCATGCCTCCTGTGCTGATGATCCCAGTGCATCCCTATCCTTCCCATCCTGTTGGCAGATCCCAGCTCCGAGCTCGGAGGGAAAGGGCGATCCCGCGGCTCTGCTCGCAGCCCGGGCGGGATCCCCCGTGCCTCGCAGCCCGTGTGGCTCTCCGTGTGGCTCCCGGGCTGCTCGGGCGGGCCGTGCCCGCGGGTTTGGAGCGGAGGGAGCCGCGCTCGGGGCCGGGAGCCGCATTCACATTCCTGCCGCGAGCGCACTTGTCAGCCGAGCTGTCAGTGCCGCCGTAATGGGGCCACGGCGGTCACTCGTGTTGGGAGTAAACACAGCCGAATCTGAGAAAACAAGAGCAGAGCCCCGAGCTCCCGGCACGGCGGCAAAGCCCCGCCGCTGCCGGGGGCGCTGCCCGGGCTGCCCCCGCCGCCCAGCCCAAAAACCCCCGGCAGGGATGGGGGGCACTGCCCGGGGGTACCCGGCACCCCTGGAATGTGATCTGGGGTTCAGAAGGGCTGGTTTGGGACATGCAGGGGACGGGTGGGGACATCCCTGGCCTGCAGCTGCTCGGGGACACGCGGCGGTGGAGCCGCAGCTCGGTGACTTCCAGTACAAACCGTGGCCGGAGCGCTTGGTTCTGATTTTTTGAGCTTTAAAAAAAAAAAAAAAATGGAGTTTTGCACAACCCGGAGCTGCCCTTGGAGTGAGGGTGCAGCCTCCCTGTCACCCTTCAGCGTCCCCTGGGGTCCCCTCCAGCCCCGCGCTCCTCCTGCCACCTCCAGCGGTGTCACCAGCGCCGGAGGGGACACCTGGGCCAGGTGGGACGGAGCCGGCTCGGCAGCAGCGCGGGGAGGGTCCGGGGGGTCCGGGGGGCCGCAGCCCCGAGGAGGAGGAGGAGGAGGAGAGGAGGAGGAACAGCCGCTCTGGGAACCGTCATCGCCGCTTCTTCGTTTGGGAACATTCCCCCAGGTTCCAAAGCCTCCCAACAAAGGGGCGGCCGCGCTGAAAAGCCGCGGATCTGGGACAAAGGAGGGAACGGGGCGGCGAGGGCAGGGCGGGCACAGCCCCATGGCCTGCTCCATCCCTCACCCCAAACCCGTGCCGTGCTGCTCTCCCCACTGCCGGTCCCCGGCGCGGTTCATTCACAGCCACAAACCCTAAAAAAGCTGCGAACGCCACCGAATATTTCCTGCGGGCGGGGAGGGGAGCGGGCAGTTTTTATCCTCTTCCAAACGCGACGCGAAATGTTGGGGTCACTCCTCCTTTGAAATCCCCCGCGGCCTTTCTTCCCATTAAACCAGCTCCCAGCTCAGAAGTTTCTTCCCCACCCTCCCCCCCTCCCCGTTTTTGGGTTGGTTGTTGGGGGTTTTTTTTAATTTAATAATAAAGCATCTCAGATCTCGGAGCTGCAACTCATCTCACACCTAAGCGAGATTGCGTTTTGCACAAGCCTTTCAGCTGTTTTCTCAATCTCTCCTCTGTCTCATTCTCAATTCAGGCAGTTGCTATAGGTATGTTTTAATCCCCAGCATGGTAGATTTTAATTAGTCTTTGTACAGATGGCCAATTAACATTCATTACTTTTGCCTTGAGCGATTAATTATGAGTTTGGATAGAAGGGGAGATGCAGACAGGAAAGATGGGCAGGTGAATAAAAAAAGGGATTTTAATCAGAGTTTGGGATTTTTTTTCCCCCTTTCTGGTTTATATATATACACACGCACATGGAAAGAGGAGGGAAAAGAGGCGACACGGTGCGAGTCACATTCCCAGAGAGCCATTCCAGCCCTGGAGCCGCAGGAACGGCACCTCCAGCCGCGGATGCTGCGGGGTTTGGGGCCGCGATGCAGCCAAACCCCTCGCAGGGATGGAGCAAGCGAGGCAGGGAGTGACCCCCGCTCCCTGGCAATCCGCATCCCAAGGGATTTGGGTGCCTGGGCATCCCTCCTTTGCGGCTGGAGCGCTGCCGGGGCCTGGGGACAGCCGGGGCAGCGGTGACACAGAGCCAGCTCCTCCGGGGCCGAGCCGCGTCTCCATGCGCAGGGCGGGCCCCGCAATTGTCCCCTCCCGAGCCCCGGTGACACGTCGCTAATTCTTCCTAATTGATTTTTCACGCCGGTGGGAGGGAGACGGTGACATCCAACAACAGAGCCCTGATGTCTCGGCTTTCTGCGGCATGAAAGGGGCCGGCATCTCCCCCCGAGCCCGGATGCCTCCGCCGGGGCTGGGTAGCCATGGTGAGCGCTGGGCCAGCCCTGCCCGGCCTGCCGCGCCCGGCTGCTGCGGGACACGGGCGGGAGGAGAGGGACAGGGAGAGGGAGAGGGAGAGGGAGAGGGACAGGGAGAGGGAGAGGGAGAGGGAGAGGGACAGGGACAGGGACAGGGACAGGGAGAGGGAGAGGGACAGGGAAAGGGATAGAGGGAGGGACAGGGAGAGGGACAGGGACAGGGAGAGGGACAGAGAGAGGGATAGAGAGAGAGACCGGGACAGGGAGAGGGACAGAGAGAGGGAGAGGGACAGAGAGAGGGTCAGAGGGGAGAGGGGAGAGGGAGAGGGAGAGGGGAGAGGGAGAGCAGGCAGGGAGAGGGGACAGGGAAAGGGGAGAAGAGCCAGGGAGAGGGGACAGGGAGAGGGGAGAGGGAGAGCAGGAACGGGAGAGCAGGAACGGGAAAACTGCAAAGGGAGGGCAGGAAAGGGGAAACTGCAAAGGGAGAGCAACGAGGGAGAGGAGGAAAGGGAAAACAGCAAAGAGAAAACAGCAAAGGGAGAGTAAGAGAAGGAGAGCAGGAACGGGAGAGCAGGAATGGGAAAACAGGAAAGGGAAAAGTGCAAAGGGAGAGCGGCGGGAGAGAGCAGGAGAGGGAGAGCAGGAACGGGAAAACAGCGAAGGGAGAGCAGCGAAGGGAAAACAGGAAAGGGAAAGTGGCAAAGGGAGAGCAGCAAAGTCCCTCTGCCCGCTCCGTGCCCCTGCCTGGCACGGGCCCGTGCCACATTCCCGCTGTCCCGTCCCGCAGGAGTCGAGCGGGATCGCGGTGCTCGCGGTGGCTCTGGGGGGCTGCTCCCGCTGGCTGCTGCGGGAAACGGGGATCGTGGGAGGATCCTGGGGACAGGATCAACCCCGCAGGGCTCGCGGGGAGCTGGGCTCGCTCTTTGGCACGTCCGGGGCTTGGCCCCGGCCCGCTCGGGGCTGGCGCTGCCCGCGGGAGCTTTGCCGGGCTCGGGAGGAGCAGGAGGGACCGGAGCCCTCCCGGCACGGCCGGGATGTGGCTGCTGTGTCCCGGGCACGTGGTGGGCCTGGGGGAGTGTCACCTGCACCCTGCCGTGGCCTGTGAGTGTCTGTGTCACCTGCGCCCTGCCGTGCCCTGTGGATGGCCGTGTCACCTGTGTCCTAGAGAGGTCCCTGTGTGGCTGTCCCCTGGATCCTGGCACAATCCCCAGATGGATGGGAGGATGTGTCACCTGGATCCCAGCAACATTCCTGGGTGGCTGTGTCACCTGGATCCCAGAGCGATCCCTGCGTGGCTGTGTCACTTGGATCCTGGCACAATCCCTGGGTGTCTGTGTCATCTGGATCCCAGAGTGTTCCCTGGGTGTTTGTGTCACCTGTTTCCCAGAGCATTCCCCGGGTGCCTCCCCACCCTGGCAGTGCCCATGAGGATCCCCCAGCAGTGCCTGAGCACTGACCCAGCTCACCCGACTGCAGAGCCCTGGGCAGGGCTGGTTGCCCTGGAGCCCCAAATCCACGCTGGGCACCCCCCAAAATCCACGCTGGGTGCCCTGGAGCCCCAAAATCCACACTGGACACCCCCCAAAATCCATGCTGGGTGTCCTGGAGCCCCAAAATCCACACTGGACACCCCCCAAAATCCATGCTGGGTGCCCTGGAGCCCCAAAATCCACGCTGGGCACCCCCCCAGGAGCGCTGCTGCTGCAGCCACCTCCCCCAGGAGCTGCATCCCAGCTCTGCCACCGCAGGGAGCAGCGTGGCCTGGCCAGGCTGTCCCCTCCAGCTCTGTTTTCCAGGTGGGACACGGGTGGGACAGGCAGGAGCCAGCAGGGAGCAGCGTGGCCTGGCCAGGCCGTGCCCAGCAGCTCCTTTTTCCAGGTGGGACAGCCAGCAGGGAACCACCCAAACCCCTCCGGGCAACTCGGGGCTCCCTCCCGGCTGGGGCAGAGGCTGGGGGAGCCCGGGAGGCTCGGGAGGCTCCGTGCCCACCTGCAGAGCCGTGGCAGGGTATGGCCCTCTGGAAGTGTGTGCCATGGAAATGTGCACATTTCCTAAAAGCAATATGGAGCAGCTAAATATACTGCTCACAAATCTGTTTACACTAATAATGGCTGGGAGCCTGCCATCCATATGACTGCACGGAGCCATCGATTCAACAGAAATTCGCTGAATTCCTTGCAGGAGGAAGAAACTCACGGCGCTTTATATTTCAGTTTTCCCCCCCTTGTTTTTCTTTCTTTTTTCCCCTGCTTGTCGGGGAAGGGAGAGCAGGGATAAACCCCCAAACACAGTGGGACAACCCCCCAAACACAGTGGGATAAACCCCCAAACACAGCCCCAGGCTGGCAGCGGCTCTGCCCATCCCTCAGCCCTCTCCCGAGGATCGGGATACTCAGCAGACCGGGATTTCCCAGCGCAGCTCCAAGCTCTGGAGCTGCCTCCAGGGCTAAATGAACACAATATTTACCCATTTCCCACCCAACGGAAGGGTCCGAGGCAGCATTTTGGCGCCGGGCTCTTTCCCATTTTCAAAAAAAGGGAAGAAAAAAAATAAAAAGAGGGAAAAAAGCCCCTCCGGAATTGGCAGCTCGTGGTGTATTAATGGAAAAGCTGCAGACTTGGCTCCCGCTCACCTCCCCAACATAATGTTAAATGGCAGCAAGGCACTATAGCAGTCATTTACATATGGTGCTTATAGACGCCAAACTTATTAACACAATAAAACTGCTGCGCCAGGAGCTTTCCTGCCTATTTTTCTCCTGGAGAATGTCAGTGTTGGAAGCACCTATCCGCCTCGTATGGAAACACCCGGGGCTGCCTTTCATATGGCACCGGCAAAATAAATAAATGATTCAGCCAGGGGCCCCCTCCGACCACTCCCCGAAGGAAGAGGGAGGGGGATCCGCGGCTTCGGAGGTTTAGGGGTGGGGGAGATCACGGGAATCCACCAGGATCCACCAGAACCCCTGAAAAATGCATTTCCTCCTGCTTGGGGCAGCTCCACGTTAGGATTGGCTTTAACCCCTGCTCTGAGGCGTCCCCGAGGTGTCCCCAAAACTGGAAGGGACAGCCTGAGCGATTTCTGGGTGGATTTTCCCGGGTGGCACGGGAAAAGCAGCCCCAGTGGTCCCACAGAAGGTGCCCAGGTGCTTCCGACGGGAATGCTCCACGTGGGAAAGCAGGGAAATTCCAGCAGCGGTTTGGCTCTGCTGGGAGGTTGGTGTCCAGAAGTGACATTCGGAGGTGGCAGTGCAGTGTCCCGGTGCCATCTGATGGGATTTTGGGGAGGGCAGGGTGGCTGGCTCTGCTGATCCGCCCTGATGTGGCACTGCCAGGTCCCGCGGGGGCTTTGGGGACTCTCCCGGGGGCCACAGCTCCTGTCCCCGAGGTTTGCTGGCCCTGCCGTGGCTGCGGGATCAGGGAATGTTCCTGAGGGGCTGGGAGGGGGGGGGGGTCACGCTCCGGTGCCCCCCGGGGCAGCTCCCGGGCTGGATGTGCCATTTCCTGGGGGGAAGTTCCCCCGGCTCTCCCAGAAGGACATTCCTGCTGGAATGAGCATTCCTGAGGTGACACCCGATAGCCCTGGCGTGAGGGACTGGGACACCAATCTGCACCCCAAAGCACCGCGGAGCTCTGGCTGACCCCAAACCGCTGTGCCCGCTGTGCCTGCTGTGCCCTCTGTGCCAGCTGTGCTCCCTGTACCCGCTGTGCCCGTTGTGCCCACTGTGCCTGCTGTGCCTGCTGTGCCTGCTGTACCCGCTGTGCCCCCTGTGCCCCCTGTGCCCGCTGTACCCGCTGTGCCCCCTGTGCCCGCTGTACCCGCTGTGCCCCCTGTGCCCGCTGTACCCGCTGTGCCCCCTGTGCCCGCTGTACCCGCTGTGCCCCCTGTGCCCGCTGTACCCGCTGTGCCCCCTGTGCCCGCGGTGCCCGCTGTGCCCGCTGTGCCCCCTGTGCCCGCTGTACCCGCTGTGCCCCCTGTGCCCGCTGTGCCCCCTGTGCCCCCTGTGCCCCCTGTGCCCGCTGCTCTTGGAGCTACCAGCGGGATAAACCCAGCCAGGCCGGGAGCAGCGCTGGGCAGGGAGCTGCTGACCCCAGCACCCGGGGGGTTACAGGGCCAGGGAGAGGGAGGGTCTGCTCCCAGCAGGGCATGGCAGTGCCACACAGCCATGGCAGTGCCACAAAACTATGGCATTGCCACTGGGCATGGCGGTGCCACAGGGAATCGCAGTGCCACCCAACAATGGCAGTGCCACATGGGCATGGCAGTGCCACACAACCATGGCAGTGCCACACAACCCTGGCAGTGCCACACAGCCACTGCTGCTGCCACACCAGGGCCCAGCACAACAAACAAAGGTGGGTTTTGGGGCTGGGGGCTGGGCAGGGCCCTCACTGTGGGGAGTCCAGGAGC
The DNA here is from genome assembly GCA_017590115.1 of Montifringilla adamsi. Taxonomy (NCBI): domain Eukaryota; kingdom Metazoa; phylum Chordata; class Aves; order Passeriformes; family Passeridae; genus Montifringilla; species Montifringilla adamsi. The sequence goes on along the minus strand of JAGGNK010009559.1, from coordinate 813,404 downwards.
CCAGGGAGGGCTGTGTCCCCTTTGTGCCACCCCTGCTGCCACCCCTGGAGCCGTGTGTGCTGCAGCTCCCTGTGGCACTGCTGTCACCAGCCCTGTCACCAGCAGGACATCCTGATGGTGCCCCAGTCCGGGTGTTCCAGAGCCTTCCACGGGCCCTGCTGTGGGACAGCCAGCTCAGCACAGCCAGGCAGGGGACACGGGGTCCCCAAGGTCAGGCACGAGATCAGGGGAAGGTCCCCAAATGCCCAAACTCTGCACTCATGGGGTCTGGATGGCTTTCCCAAAATCCTTGTCCTGTGTCACTGCTGGACAGGAGTGACCAGAGCTGTCCCTGTGCTGTGTCACTGCTGGACAGGAGTGACCAGAGCTGTCCTTGTGCTGTGTCACTGTGGAACAGGAGTGACCAGAGCTGTCCCTGTCACAGGGGCAGCCCAGGCCACCAAGGGCTGGGATGTCCCAGCTCCTGGAAAGGCTTTCTCAGGGCCATGGGCACCTCCCCATCCCCTGGAAGTGTTCCCAGGCTGGAGATGATCCCGTCCAGAGCTGGATGTTCTGCATCTACAAGGACCTGGCTGCCAATTCCTGTTTGCTTTGCGGGCTCAGGATTCCTGTTCCCAGCATGGCTGCAGCCACCAGAGCCACAGCTGTGTCCCCTCCAAGGGCCTTCAGGGTGTGGCACCTCTGAGTGTGCCCAGGACCTGTCACAGCAGATCCCACCATGCCTGGGAGGGTTTGGAGAGGGGAGGGGATGCAGCCCCATGGAAGAGCAGGTGGAGATGGGTGGGAACCCAGCAGCCTCTTTCCCTGCCAGAATGACCTCTCCCAGTCCGGAACTTCCCATCCCTAGACTCAGGGTGGGATCCTCTCAGTCAGCCTGATCCCATAAAATCCATCCATCCATCCATCATCCATCCATCCATCCATCCATCCATCATCCATCCATCATCCATCATCCATCCATTCATCATCCATCATCCATCCATCCATTCATCCATCATCCATCCATCCATCCATCCATCCATCATCCATCCATCCATCCATCCATCCATCATCCATCCATCATCCATCCATCCATTCATCCATCCATCCATCCATCCATCCATCCATCCATCCATCCATCCATCCATCCCTCCATGCACCAGTTGCCAAAATCACCTGACTGGAGGACACTGAGGGATGGGACAGGAATAACCTGCTGGAAGCCGCTGGTTTCAGGGACGATTTATTCCGATCCAGAATATTCCCGAACCAAAGACAATGTAAAAAATGAAATAGAATTAATTCCAAGGAAGCAGGAAAAGGAGCTCGTTAACCTCCCAGCCCCAATCAGGCCCCCATCTCCCCCTCTCCTGCCCCGCATGGCCGATGAGAAGGAGCCGGGCCGGTCAGGAGCAGTGCCCGCGGGGAGAGCAGGTGGGAGAGCGGAGGAGGAAACGCTGCAGCGCTTTGAAGTCTGGTCAACTTTTAACGCGGGGCCGAGCCGTGCCCGCGGCCCCGCTCCGGGCCCGGGGCCGCTGTGCCCACGGTGCCCTTTGATGGCGGGGCCGCGGCGTTACCGATTAACAGAGGACAGCAGCTGCCGGGCCCGGCGACACCGCCCCGCTCGGGGCCAGGCACGGGCGGGCTCTGAGTCGGGGGGCGCGGATGGACACGGACACAGGGGTGGCCCCGCTGTCCCTGTGCCACCCCGCCACCCCAGAAATGACCCCCTACCCCCAGCCCGCGGCCGGTGTTCGGTGCCCGTCCTGTCCCTCTTTCCCTTTTCTTCCCTGTCCTTTCGTTTGCTCCTTGCAGGACCCCCCGGTTGGGTTTTGCAGACCCCCCTTTTCCCCCCGGCACCCCCGATCCCGCTGCAGCCGCCCCTGCCCGGCCCCTGCGGACCCTCGGCTGCGCTCGCACGGCCGGCGGCTCTTTCGTTAAAAAGGAAAATGGTTTTTTCCCCTTCCCGGAGCCGCTCCCGGCCGGAATCCAGCGGGGGGGATCCAGCCCGGCTCCCCTCTCTGGGCATTTTGCGGATAAAGTTTTCCTCTCCATAAACCAGGGGCATCTCCAGCCCGAGCAAGACCCCGGCTCGGCTGCTCCGGGTTTATTCCCGAAGGGATAAAAATCCTGCTTGAGTTTTATCCTGGAGCTGGGAGCAGGCCTGGGAGCAGAGGGGAAAAAAGAAATTTAAAGATAAATTTGGCGTTCTCGGTCGGTTTCAGCGTAGCAGCTCCAGGGTTCCCTTCGGAGCATCCGAGCAGCCTCGCCTGGACACTGAGCCGGGACTGAAAACCGCCGGGGCGAGTTGGGGAAGAAACCCAAAACCAGGGGAAGGTTTGTAGATTCCCGAGAGGACGATTCACCCCAGAGCGAAGCCGCTCCCTCCCGGGAAATGTTCCTCCGCAGCCGGGGCGCCCGGGGGAGCTGCCGGCCGCGGGGACCCCGCGGGAAGCAGCCGCAGCCCGGCCGCCTTTCCCGGCGTTCTCCCTCTGAAGATGCTGAAATGAGGGAGATCCGCACGAAACGAAATCCCGGCCCCGCGCCGCGCTCCGGGGCCGCGGATCCCGCAGCGCCCGCTCCGCACCCGCGGCTGCCGCAGGGCAGGGGCCGAGGGGCCGCGTCTCCCCCCGCCGGCCCCGGGGCAGGGAAAAGGTCGAGGGGAAAAAAAAAAAAAAAAAAGAAAGAAAAAAAAGAAAGAAAAAAAAGAGAGATAGAAAAAAAAAAAAAGAAATTAAATTGAATTCAATTGGATTAAATTGATTTAAAAGAAATTCCACAAACGGTCCGGAGCCGGGCACAGTTTCCGCGACTGAGCCGAGCTGTCCCCGCGTCCCCTTCTCCTTCCCCTTCCCGATTCCTTCCCTTCCCCTTCTTCCCATCTCTATCCCTTCCCCTGCTTCCCCATCCCTTCCCTTCCCGTCCCCGTCCCTCCGCGGGTGTTCCCCGCTCCGCTCCCGCTGCCCTCTCCGCCAGCTCTCTCACCCAACTCCTCTTCTTTATTTCCACTTGTCCTAATTTTTTTAAAAAAGAGAAAATATACATTTTAAAATCTATTTATAAAATATTTTGAATGTCGATTATTTTTTCCTCTCTCTCTTGCGGAAATGAAAATAAAAATTAAAAAAAAAAAAACGCTTTGCCGACGCTCTCGCTCCGTTTTTAGGCTTTCGCTTCTCTGGGATTTCGTGTAATTTTGCCTTTCCTGCCCCCATCCTTCTTCCCGCAGCCTCTTGCGGGAGCGGCTCCGCGCAGAGCCCGCGGGCGCGCAGCAGCGCTCTCCTCTCCGCGGGGGGAAGGATCCCGCGCGGAGTATTTCGATCCAGCCAAGTGGAAAATAGACTTTCAACCCCCTTTGTGCGGGAGGGGAGGGCTGGCCCTCGCCTCCGCGGGCCAACAAAACTCCGAGCAGAGCCAAACTGCGGAGTGAACTCGGGACCGGCCCGCGCAGGGGCTGCGCGCCCGCGCATCCCCCGCGCCGGGGCGAAACGGCCGAAAGTGCCACTTCTTGGGAGCTTTGGCTTTTTTTATTTTGTTTTCATTCCCGGCGCAGGATCGGAGCGGTGGGAAGAGGTTTCGGCCGGGGGAAGGTCCTGCCTTTGGAAGGGGACACGCGGAGGGGAGCGGAGCTTGCGCGGGGGCCGGGAGCGGTGGGGGAGGCTTCACCTGTCCTCCCCCCGCGGGCCGGGGTCCGCTCCGCGCTGCCGGCAGCGCTGGTTTATTCATTTAAATAGGGGAAAAAAATATTAAAAAAAAAAAAAAAAGAAAAGAAAAAAAAAGAAAACCAAAAGAAGAAGAAAAAAATGAGGACTTCAAAAAGATTATTTTAATTTATTTTTATTTTAATACTGAGGGAAACCCCCGCAGCCAGAGCCCCTGTGCCACAAGTTCGCGGCGTGCCTGCGGGAGCGGCTCCAGTCCAGTTTTTCGGGCGCTCTCTGCGTCCTTTTGCCTCCTCTGCCTCCCCTTCCTGCCCCATCTCCCCCTGTCCTCCCCTGCCTCTCCTTGTCCTCCCCGGCCTCTCCTGCCTGTCCGTACCTCCCGTGCCTTCCCCTGCCTCCCCCGGCCTCCTCTTGCCTCCCCTGCCTGTCCTCACACCCCTCTTGCCTCCTCTTCCTCGCACTGCCCGTCCTGTCTCTCCCTGCCTTCCCATCCTATCCCAACCCATCCCTACCTGATCTGCTTCCCACTCCATCCCATCCCATCCCATCCCTACTTTCCCTTGCTCTTCCATCCCGGCCCTGCCTCCGCTGGCTTCCCTATCCCGTTCCTGCTCTCCCATCCCATCCCTACAATCCCTGCCCTCGTCATCCCAGTCCTGCTCTCCCATCCCGGCCCTGCTCTCCCATCCGATCCTTACAATCCCTGCTCTCCCTTATCCCGTCCCTGCTCTCCTATCCCGGCCCTGCCTTCCCATCCCATCCCCGCATTCTCTGCTCTCTGCATCCCAGTCCTGCCCTCCCCATCCCGGCCCTGCTCTCCTATCCCAGCCCTACAATCCCTGCTCTGCCTTATCCCGTCCTTGCTCTCCCATCCCGGCCCTGCTCTCCCATCCCATCCCTACAATCCCTGCTCTCCCATCCCATCTCTACAATCCCTGCTCTCCCATCCCATCTCTACAATCCCTGCTCTCCCATCCCATCCCGGCCCTGCTCTCCCATCCCGGCCCCGGGCCCGCGGGGGGCGCGGGCCGGGGGCTGCCGGCGGCCCCGGGGGCTGCGGAGCCGCGGGGCTCCTTCCCGGGGCTCGGGGGGGCCCGGCTGCAGGGCAGGACCTGTTGCTGCCGTGCCCGCACGCACGGCCGGGGCCCCGGGAGCGGCCGGTGCCTGCGAGCTCCCGGTTCCTCCGAGCTCCCGGTTCCTCCGAGCTCCCGGTGCCTCCGAGCTCCCGGTGTCTGCGAGCTCCGGTGCCTGCGAGCTCCCGGTGCCTGCGAGCCCCCGGTGCCTGCGAGCTCCCGGTGCCTCCGAGCTCCCGGTGCCGGTGCCTTTGCACGGCCGCGGCCGGAGCGCTCCCGCAGCCCCGGGGCCGTGGCAGCCCCGCAGAGTCCCGGCCGAGCATCGCGGAGCTCCGGGGGACGGGACCGGCGCCGCCGCCTCCGTGCGCAGCCGAGCCGGGAATTTGGTTTTCTCCTTCCCGGGAACGAAGGGAAGGATTTCGGTGCGGTGGATCTCGGCTGCGCAGGGAGATGTTGTTTGGTTCTGTAGATTTTCTCTCGATTCCTTTTCTTCTCTTTATTTCTTTCTTCTCTTTCTTTCCTTCTCTTTCTTTTCCCCACTTTCTTGTTTTGCTTCTTTCGTTCTTTCTTTCTTTCTTTCTTTCGTTCCTTCTTTCTTTCTCTTAATTTTCTGATTCTGTCTCTATTTCTTTCATCTTTATTTTCTTTCTCTCCGTTCCTTCCTATCCTCTTTCTTTTCCTTTTCCTTTCTGTAGCTGCGTCCTTTTCTTTCCTTTTTCCCCATGCTTTTTCTTTCTTTTTTTTTTCTCCTTTTCTTTATTTTTTTTTTCTTCTTTCTCTTTTTTCGCCTCTCCGTTTCCCCTCCACCGCCATCCCCTCCGTCCCGCCGCGGTGCCGGGGGGTCCCGCAGCCCGGATTAGTTTTATCTGCTCGGCACCGAGCCCTCGCTCGTCCCCGGGGCTCCGCCGGGGATTGCGGCCGCTGCCGGCGGCGCCCGGGGGCACCGGCCCGGCCCCTCCGGCTCCCCCGCCGCCGCCGAGCCCGGCCCGCCGCTCTCCCGAGCCGTCCCTCTGTCCTGCCTTCTCTCTCCGCCTTTAATTTTCTGTTTCTTCCCTTGCTTTCGTTTCTTTCTTCCTTGTTTCGCTCGTTTGCTTTACAGATTTCCTTCACTCGTTCGTTATTCTTTGCTTCTTTCCTTCTTCTTTTTTTTTTGCATGCCCTTCTTGTCTCTTTCTTTCTTTCTTTCTTTCTTTCTTTCTTTCTTTCTTTCTTTCTTTCTTTCTTTCTTTCTTTCTCCTTTCACTTTCTTTTCCTTCTTTTTTCCTTTCTCTTTCTTTCCCTCTTTTTAAAATTGCTTTCCCACTTTTCTCCTCTCTTTCCTTCTCCCCTTCCCTCTTTCTTTCTTCCCTCCACTTTTTTCCTTCTTAGTTTTCCTTCTCTATTTTTCCCTGCCACTTTCTCAGTCTTCCTCCTATTTTATAATTCCTTTTTCTCTGCGTCTCACTTTTTTCTCTGCCTCCCACCTTCCTTCCTCTTTTCTTTCCTCTTCCTGCTGCTCTCCCCATCCATCCCTTCTCCCTCTCTCCTTCCTTCCTTCCTTCCTTCCTCTCTCCCTGCCCTCCCTTTGGCGCCGTGTCCAACCCCACCGCGGGGCTGAGAGGATCCAAGAGGCAGAACGCGGCACAAACGCCGGCAATTTCGGGGTGGGCAAGCCTCCCCAAACCCCGCAATTCCCCTTTTGCGCCCTTCCCGTGTCGCAGGGCCAGGAAGGCACCCCAGCACCGCCCTGCCGGGAATGCGGGGCTGCTGTGCTGAGCTCTGTGTGTGCCCGCAGGGAGCGAGGTGTCCCAGGAGAGCCTCCTGCTGCACGGCCCCTTCGCCCGCAAGCCCAAGCGCATCCGCACGGCCTTTTCCCCGTCGCAGCTGCTGCGCCTGGAGAGAGCCTTCGAGAAGAACCACTACGTGGTGGGAGCCGAGCGCAAGCAGCTGGCCAGCAGCCTCAGCCTCTCCGAGACACAGGTACTGCCACCTGGCTGTCCCAGCGTGTCCCACCGTGTCCCACCGTGTCCCATCCTGCTCCAGCAGCGGCCCCAGACCCGCACAGCGCTCCCGTGTCAAACCCCAGCTGGGCTTGCCCAGGACCCCCAGAGCCTGCGGGTGTTCTGGGGCTCCTCGGGGTGGGTTTGGGGTTTTTGTGAGGCAGTTTTTGGGGTTACAGCGGCTGTGGCAGGTTTGGGGCTGGGAATGCGGCTCTGGCGTCGTCCCGCTCTCCCGAGCGCCGCTCCGGTGTTGTTTCTCGCTGGCTTGGGGTGTTTTCCCCGGGAGCAATTTATGGGTTGAAAAATCCTGTCAGGAAAGGAGCAGCAGCCTGAAGGCTTCCCTGGAAAGCTGGAAAACCGTGGCCGAGCCGAGCAGCTCCGGGTCTGTGCACCAACACCCGGAATTCAGGATGGGTGTGGAGACGGTGCTGCCGAAAGGCGCTGGTTTTGGGTGAGACTTTCTGGGATCAGAACAGACATTTCTCAGGAATTTAGATGTAAGGAGACCCAGGAGAAGCACAAGGATGAAAGGAAAAGTGTGCAGAGCTGGGGGAAAATGAGGGAGTTGGGGCTGAGGATTTGTGTGTCCGAGCCCGGTGTTCCGGTGAGCGGCTGTTCCCAAATGCTCCAGGAGAAGGAGTTTTATTTCCCGGGATATTCAGCAGATGAAGGGAGGGAGAAAGTTTTCTCCGAATTCTGGTGAGGTGGTTGGGCCTATGTGATGAATTAATTGAAATTTTAAGCTTAAATTTAGTTGGGAAATAAAGCTGGAGCCGTGGGTGTTCCCAGTACCCGCCTGGCTCATCCTTGCCCAGGCTCTGCCAAACAAAACCTCCAGACGCGTCCCTGGGAGCGGGAAGTTCCTGGGAGGAAAATGTCACCGGCACGGGGACAGCGGGAAGGAGCAGCTGTGGGTGTCGGGAGCAGGGACTGAGCCCCCAAAATGCCCGGGGTGTTTGGCTCCCGAGGGTGCTGCTGCCCCGAGCCGCAGCCCGCGGCTCGCGGGGCTCAGCGCCGACACCGGCTCGGGTCCCTTCCCGCTGCTGCCGTCACCTTCGGGGCTGGAATGGAGAAAAAAGGGAAAAAAAGGACAAAACCCAAAGGTCAAAGAACAGCCAGGAACTTGTCGGGGTGGAAAGGGCAGCTGTGGGATGCCCCAGGGGGAGCTTAGCCATTCCCTGGCCTTTTCCAGCACTGCCTGGAGCCTAAATGCAGTAATGCCATTTATTGGGGAAGCGCAGCGGCGGCATCCAGCCCAAACCCAGGGAGATCGCAGAGTGCAAAGAGGCCACGGAGATATTTTTCATTTTCATTTCTTCTGTGCTGCAGCCTGTTTGGTGGCGTGGTGTTTCTGTCATTTTGGGAAGCTGCTGCTGCTGCTGGCGGGGAGCGAGCGCGGGGAGCACGGGAGGCAGCGGCAGGGCCGGGAAAGGCTCCGTCCTTCCCCACGGATCCATCCGGGAACAGCACCCGCCAGCGGGGGCTTCAGGCTGCAGGGAAAAGCTTTTCCCTTCTGTTTTGTGGCTTTGGAAAAATAATTTAAAAAAAAAAATCTGTTTTAATTACCTGGAGGGAAATAATCCTGGTGTGCCGAGGGATGGGAGACATCCTGGTATTGGGATTGGAGGAGTGGGACAGCCAGGGGCTGGTGGCTGTGCCAAACCCAGGATATTGTTACTATTATTATTATTAATTAAATATTCGGTGATAAATCCTGCATGGAATCAAATTTCCAGGGAAAACCAGCCCGCTTTATCCAGGACACCCATCCCGGTGTGACACAGGTGTGTTTTCACCTGGGGCCCCACACCCAAACTCACACTGGGGGATTTTACCATTTTTTCATGGATTTAACAATTCCCAGACGGGGTTGCAGCTCATGGCTGTGCCTGGCCCTGTTTCCCAGCGGCTTTTCCCCTGGAAAAGGGAGCTTTGCCCCCGGGGCTGTGCCAGCTCAGGGTCCCCCAGCCAGGGAGCAGCACCTGGAGCAGCCCGGGGAAGGTGAGAAAGGTTCAGGTGCTGCCCAGCATCAGGAAATGCCTTGGGAAATGGGGTGGGGATGGTGCAGGTGTTTAACCCCTTCCCAGCCGTTCTCCCACCGAGGAGCTGCTTTAATTCGGGGTAAGATTGGAACAACAGGCCCGGAACAGCAAAATCAAAGGGACTGGGGAACAAAATGCAGCTCCAGGTGCTCCAAAAGTGGGATCAGGGTGGAGAAGGGAGGGCTCCAAATGGAATCTGGGATGGTCTGAGCAAGGGGAGCCCTCTGGGAGGTTTGGATGTGATGGGGACACAGGGGTGTGACCAGGTGGCATCGACCTGGGTGTTGGGGGGTCTGGGCAGGGTGGGAGCACTGGGATCAGCAGGGATCCCGGACACTGTGGATGCCGTAGGATCAGCAGGGATCCTGGGCACTGTGGATGCTGTAGGATCAGCAGGGTTCCTGGGTGCTGTGGTGGCATTGAGATCAGCAAGGATCCCAGGCTCTGTAGGTACTTTGGGATCAGCAGGGAACCTGGGCACTGTGCTGGCATTGGGATCAGCAGGGATCCCGGGCACTGTGCTGGCAAGCAAGGATCCCAGGCTCTGTAGGTACTTTGGGATCAGCAGGGATCCTGGGCACTGTGCTGGCATTGGGATCAGCAGGGATCCTGGGCACTGTGCTGGCATTGGGATCAGCAGGGATCCTGGGCACTGTGCTGGCATTGGGATCAGCAGGGATCCTGGGCACTGTGCTGGCACTGGGATCAGCAGGGACCCCATGCCCTGAGGTGCCCCAGGATTGTGTGCCAGGCTGGGATCTGAGATGTGTGCTGGGAATGGGACAGGCTGGGGACACCGTGCTGTGTCCTGTCGGGCTGGGCAGCGCTTTGCTGTGCCCAGCGCTGGTGGCACCAGTCACTTCCCCTCCCATGGGAGCAGCCTGGGCTGGGAAGGCCTTTCCCTGGATCCCTCTGGCACATGGAGCCCAGAATTCCCAGCAGAGCTGCTCCACCCCTGGCAACTCATGGGGCAAACCCCACCTGGGGTCTCAAATCTGCATTCCCCAAGCAGAGGCCTCTCCCTGGCTCCTGCAGAGGGGAGTTTGGGGTGGTTATGGAGTCACCGTGTGTCCCAGTGTCCCCTCACAGCTTTGGGGTGGTTATGGAGTCCCTGGATATCCTGCTGTCCCCTCTTGGTTTTGGGGTGATGATGGAGTCCCTGGATATCCTGCTGTCCCCTCCTGGAGCTGTCCCTGCAGGGACAGAGCAGCCCTGGCCAGGGGCTCTGTGCTGGCTGTAATTAATAATTAATAATTAACGGAGCGAATGCCTGGGAATCACAGGAGGAGAAAGATGCCCAGATAGAGCTGCAGAGTGGTCCCGTGCAAGGCCCGGGGCTGGCAGCTGTCCCCTGCCCTGAGAACTGTCCCCAGAAACAAACCAGAGAAGTTTTGGGGGGTTTTTAGGAGGAAAGTCCCCACAGGAACAGGCGGAGGTGCAGCGCTGGCACTGGCGGTGGTGGCACTTTGGGTGACAACCTGGCACAGGCGGTGTCACCCTGTGGCAGCGGGGCTGGTCCCCCTCTGTCCCCATCCAGGCCCACCCCAGTGCCCCCACCCTTTGTGTCACCACCTGGGGAAGCTCCACCGGATTTTAATTGTCCCCTAGTGGTGGTGGCAATGTCACCCTGGGGCCAGCGCTGATTGCCCAGGTGCCATCGGCATTCCCGGGCAGAGCGGGATGTCCCGGGGGGCCGTGGCACCCGGCACAGCTGGGAATGTGCAGGGAAACACGGCTGGCAGCCGGCTTAGGGACAGGACAGGGATGCAGGAGCCCCCGGGACCGTCCCTGTCCTGCAGCAGCAGCTCGGGGCGGGAGGTGACCCCGGGGGACAGAGCCAGCCCCGGGAACGGCGCGCTGGGACCTCGGCACGCACAAACAGCCGGCACGAGAAGGGTTAATTTGGGAACGGATAAAACCCCGGGCTCAGGGGGTTAAACCGATTCCTCCCGGAGTGAGGGGACAGCTCATCCCCCGTGCCCACGGGGAGCTCCTGGCGCTTTTCCCTTGGGAGCGAGGGATGCGGCACGGGATCCTCCAGGCCGGGAGCATCCCCGCTCCAGCCGGGAATCCCGGGGAGCCTCGTCGCCGAACCGAGCCGAGCCGAGCCGAGCCGGGCCGAGCCGAGCCGAGCCGGGCCGGGCCGGGCCGGGCCGGGCAGAGCCGCTGCTCTCCCGCCCTGCTCCGGCACAGCCGCGCTCAGGCAGATTTAATTGCTTTATGCCTTGGTTCCCCTTCCACAATTTGGGGATAAGGCAGCTTCCCTGTTCCCAGAGGTTTAATTAAAGTTTGCAAAGCGCTCCGCGGTGCGGAATGAAAGCGCCAGCCCGGCATTGTTCCGGGAATGCCCCAGAGGCAGGAAAGGCAGTGGGCTCTGTCCCGGGAGAGCAGGACGCGACCCTGCCGGGAGGAGCCGTTCCTGAGCCGGGACAGCCGAAAGTCGGGGGCGGCTGGGCTGGTGTGGCTCCAGGGAACGCTGAGCTGGGATGGGAATGCTGACCGGGATGGGAATGCTGGGCTGGGATGGGAATGCTGACCTGGATGGGAATGCTGGGCTGGGATGGGAATGCCGGCCCCAGAACTGGGAATGCCGGCCTGTGCCGCCCCGGGAGGGCTCTGGATCAGGGAGCAGGCAGTGCCTGTGGCCGGTGCTGAAGGAAAAGGGCCGATGGTCCCGGGATCAGCTGAGCGGTGCCAGCGGCTGCAGGACCGGAGCAGCTGCGGCGGGAGAGAGAAGGCTCAGCCTGGGCTGGGCCGGGCCGGGCTGGGTTGGGCTGGGCTGGGCTGGGCTGGGCTGGGCCGGGCCGGGCCGGGCTGGGCTGGGCCAGCAGCGGCACCGAGTGCTGCGGGCCTGGGAGCCAGGCAGCATCCACAGCCCGCCGGGGCATCCTCACCCTGCCTGGGGCATCCTGCAGTGCTCCTCACCATCCCAACTGCCACATCCTGCATCCCATCACATAACCCTGCCTGCAGCATCCTGCATCCCATCCTGCATCCCATCCCATAACCCTGCCTGCAGCATCCTGCATCCCATCCTGCATCCCATCCTGCATCCCATCCCATAACCCTGCCTGCAGCATCTCACATCCCATGCCATAACCCTGCCTGCAGCATCCCACACCCCTTACCCCATCCACTCTGCTTCCTGCATCATCCTGCATCCCTCACTGCTGCCACCAGCATCCCTCCTTGCTGGCATCCCCCATCCTGCATCCCTGCCTGTCCCATCCTGCATCCTTGCATCCCTGCCTGTGCCATCCCGCCTCCCTCCGTGCCCCCTGACCCTGTGGGTGCCCTCAGCACCCCGAGCTGTCCCTGGCTGTGCTGCTCTGTGCCCAGTCCTGACCCTGAGCCTCGCCCAGCCCACGCTGCCAGCACTGGCACCGAGATCTGTGGGGTGGATCAGGGTTCCTGGGTGGGGTCCCGGGGATGGAGACTCCGCTGCCCCTCCAGGCTCCCGGGGCAGAGTCTGGCACCAGCAGAGCAGGAAAGGTCTCCTAAACCTCACTGTGGTCAATTAATGATGGATAATTGGGGTTCTGGTCCTGGCTGGAGGTGTGGGGGTGGCTCTGAGCATCATCCCAATGTCACTGCAGCCACGCCCGCTGTGCCTGTGGCACCCTGGCAGCAGTGGCAGCTGGAACAGGGCTGGCTGTGGCTGCTCCCCGTTCTGTGCCCGCCCAGGCCCAGCCCAGCCTGGGCTGACGGGCTCTGGGCGCTGTGAGGAGTGTCACCCGTGCTGCTGTCCCCTGTCTGAGGTGGCACCGAGTGTCCTTCACCCCCTGTGTTTTTCCAGGGCTGCAAGGTGGCAGCAAACACATTTATCCCCCGTGTCACACCTTGCCGTGGGAAACTGAGGCAGGGAAGGGTGGCTGTGGGAGTGCTCCTGGAGGGACAGGGATGGGGATAGGGATGGGACAGGGATGGGGATAGGGATGGGGATAGGAAAAGGGACAGGGATAGGGATAGTGACAGAGGTGGGGATAGGGACAGGAATGGGGTCGGGGATAGGGATAGGAAAAGGAACAGTGACAGGGACAGGGATATGGACAGGGAGAGGGACAGGGAGAGGAATGGAGTCAGGGACAGGAACAGGGATGGGGTTGGGGATAGGGATAGGAAAAGGAACAGGACAGGGCCAGGGCCAGGGACCGGAACAAGGACAGGGACAGGGACAGAGACGGGATGAGGGACAGGTCCAGGGCCAGGGCCAGGGCCAGTCGGGAAAAGCCGAGCCCCCAGGAAAGCCGAGCCTCCTCCCCGCGCAGAGCCGCCGTGCCGGAGCCCACGGGGCGCTGTGTGCTGTGCCGCAGGTGAAGGTGTGGTTCCAGAACCGGCGGACGAAATACAAACGGCAGAAGCTGGAGGAGGAGGGCCCCGACTCGGACCAGAAGAAGAAGGGCTCGCACCACATCAACCGATGGCGCCTCGCCACCAAGCAGTCGAGCGGAGAAGACATCGACGTCACCTCCAACGACTAAGGCAGGGACAGGCTGCTGGTGCGGCCACCATGCAGAGGAGCCCGGCGCAGCCCGCGGGGACACCGGCGGCGGCACCCACCGGACTGTAGGGACACAGCCGCGGCCCGACCCCGTCCCCCCCGCGCCCGGGGCGACCCTCGGAGGGGCTTTCGGGGAGCTCCGGCCGAGCCGAGCGGGGAGAGGAGGCTGCCAGGGCGGCCCCGGAGCGCGCATCCCGCTCGGCGCTGGGCTCCGTGACATCCAGCCACCGCGTCCTGCCAGAAGCTCGATGTTCCAAGCCCTTCTTCCTTTGCCTTTTTATTCTGGTTTCCCACCATTTCCTCCCAGCCCCGCCCCACCCCTGGTTTTCTCCGTTGGTTTCATCGTTTGGGGTTTTTTATGAGGATTTCTTTTAATTTATTCTTTCTCCCCCGTGCCCGTGTGCGTGCGTTCCCTTCCGTAGGTAGCAGCTGTAGTGAGTGTTACTGCGTGGAAATAAAAGAAAAACGTGCTGGAAACTCACCTGGATACCCGCGGGGCAGGGGACAGCGGTGTCCCCGTGGGACGGCCACTGGGAGGCACTGGGAGGCACTGGGGGGGCACTGGGAGGAACTGGGAGGAACTGGGAGCAAGGGACCAAGCGGAGTTTGGTGGCTCCGTGGTGGTGGGTGAGGACAGGGAGGTCCCCTCGGGGGTCCCAGAGGTGTGACAGGGATGTGGGGTGTCCCTGGGGGTCCCAGAGGTGTCACAGGGATGTGGGGTGTCCCTGGGGGTCCCAGAGGTGTCACAGGGATGTGGGGTGTCCCCTCGGGGGTCCCAGAGGTGTCACAGGGATGTGGGATGTCCCCTCGGGGGTCCCAGAGGTGTCACAGGGATGTGGCAGCTCCACACCCGCACAGGGATGGAATGTCGGGAGAGCTCCCGAACTGCTCCAGATCCCTGCGGATCCCTCGGGAATGTCCCCCGCAGGGAGGGGACACCCAGGGCTGGCCCCACCGGGACCCCCCAGACGGGGGAGCTCAGGGGAGAAACGTCAGGAGCCCCTCCAAGGTTTTCCTGGAATTTGGGTGAAAACACATATAAATATTTAAAAAAAAAAACCAAAAAACTCCAAAACCCCCATATATATACACACACACATATATATATATATATGAATTATATACATATATATGTAAAAAAAACCCCAAAAACCCAAACAAACAAACAGAAAACCCCCAAAAAACCCCAAACCCCATATATATATATATATATATGAATGATATACATATATATGTAAAAAAATAAAATAATTATATATAAAATATAGCATATATACACATATACACACATGAATAAAACATATACATACAATTGCATTTAAAATGTGTATATTGTGTTTTATAATTTATATTTTATATATATTTATTAGCATGCACACCGTGTACTTTGTATGTAAAATGTATCTATAAAATATAGATTGTGCTTTATGAGGTGTATATTATATATAATAATATCTAATTACATATTTTAAAATATATCAATTGGCTTATATATTTTATTATATGTACTAGATGATAATTATATATATTATGCCTATAATTATACATATTTTTATATTCTAGCATTATACAGATTTGGCAATTATTTATGTATAATTATACACAAACACAGGAAATTCAGAATTCCTGCTGTTGGGAAATCCCCCTCCCCACATCCAGGGAAAATCATTCCCAGGAGGATCCCCATCCCCAGCAGCTTCTTCCCTGGAAATCCAGCCCATTATACCCTGGTCCTAGAGGAGCCCTCTCAATCCCAGCGCTGCCGCTGGAATGGCACACGGAGCTGGGAGCACGGCCAGGCTTGGAGCTCTTTTATTGTGACACAGCCGGGTGTGACACGGGGACAGCGGGCGGTGCCACCGAGGGGTTAAAGGGGACGGAGCCCTGGGGGTCCCGGGGTGTCCCGGGGTGTCCCCGGGGTGTCCCAGGGTGTTTGGGGGTGTCCCAGGGTATCCTGGGGTGTCGCAGGGTGTCCTGGCATGTCCTGGAGGTGTCCTGGGGGTGTCTCAGGGTGCCCAGGGTGTCCCAGGGGTGTCCCAGGGGTGTCCCAGGGTATCCTGGGGTGTCCTGGGGCGTCCTGGGGTGTTCTGGGGTGTCCCAGGGTGTCCTGGAGGTGTCCCAGAGGTGTCCTGGGGGTGTCTCAGAGTCCCAGGGTGTCCCAGGGGTGTCCCAGAGGTGTCCTGGGGGTGTCTCAGAGTCCCAGGGTGTCCCAGGGGTGTCCCAGAGGTGTCCTGGGGGTGTCTCAAAGTGCCAGGGTGTCCCAGCATGCCCCAGAGGTGTCTCCAGGATGTCCAGGGGGTGTCCCAGGGGTGTCCCAGGGGTGTCTCAGTGTCCTGGAGGTGTCCCAGTGTGTCCCAGTGTGTCCCAGGGTGTCCCCGGGGTGCCCACCCTGCTGGAAGACGTGCTGCTGGCAGCTGTCCCCTCGCCATTCCCGAGGGATTCGCTGCCAGGTGTGCTCAGACCCAAGGATGAACTGCTGGGTGTGGAATAAGCCACCAAAACCAGTAAAAAGCCCAAAGTGGTGTTTCCTAAAGGGACCCGGGGACACACCTGGAGCTGGGGACGGCCACCAGCAGCAGGACTCCACATGCCAGCCTGGGAATGTCCTCAGAGCATCCCGGGGGCCGATCTGTACCCAGAGCTCTGCCCGGGGGGTCTCACACACCCCTCCCAAGGCCATCCCGGGCTCTGGATTTCCATCCCAGCCCTCCAAGAGGAGGGGACAGCACATCCCTCGGGCGGGTGGCATTGGTGGGGATGTCCCTGTGTCCCTGTCCCCACACTGGCCAGGTGACCCCACATCCCAGCGATGCCCACAGCCCATCCTGCCGGGACCTGGCACACCCCGGGGTGGGGAGCAGGAAAAGGAGCAACAAGGAGAAACGGAAGGAGCTAAGCCGTGCCCAGGCTGGAAGGTTTGGGACATGGGTGACACCACCCTGGATCTGTCCCCTGGCTGTCCCTGGCTGTCCCAGGGAGCAGCCAACAGACCCATCCTCCAGGAGAGACACTCAAAACTTCTCGCTGGCGCCTTTTGCTGCAACTGGTCCTCATTATTCCTTAATTAACATAGCCAGGAAATCAATTAAGTGCGACATTTCTAATTAAATGCTCCGGGAGACGATTGCCTGGTGATGATTCTGTGGAGGTGAAGGGCTCGACGTGAGCGGCGCTCCCCGTCCCGGCCTCCCCAGCCACACAAACCGGGAACGCGAACGCGCGGGGTTGTTCCCGCAAAGCCAGGGCTCCGCGCTGAGCCTGGGGAGATTAATTAGCGACTAACGAACGCGCGGGGTGCTATCGGGAGCTGGCTCGGGAGGCTCCCTGGCGCTGTTGGCTGGCCTGACAACCAGCATGGGCCTGGAGCCGCTCTCCGGCCCCAGCGCCACTGGGAGGGCTGAGCAGGGCATTCCCACCGGGGGCATTCCTGTGTGGGGCATTCCTGTGTGGGGCATTCCCGTGTGGGGCATTCCCACCTGGGGCATTCCCACCTGGAGCATTCCCACCTGGGGCATTCCCATCCGGGGCATTCCCATGTGACAATCCCATGTGGGACATTCCCAGGTGGGACATTCCCATGTGACAATCCCATGTGACATTCCCATGTGGGATATTCCCACGTGGGACACTCCCACGTGACATTCCCATGTGGGACATTCCCACGTGGGACATCCCCATGTGACATTCCCACGCGGGACACTGCCCTGCTCTCCATCGCTCCCACACGAGGGCAGGGACCGGGAGCCGCGGCTGTCCCGGGAGGAGCGGGGCTGGAGCTGCCGCAGCGGCGCTGCCCTCGCAGACCCACGGGGCCGCCTGGGGCCCGGGGCTTCTCTGCTGCTTTGGGACAGAATCCAACCCCGCCCTCGCGGGAACCACAGCGGGGTTCAGCTGGGGACACTGTGATCTTGGGACACCCCAGGGCTCTGGGTTGCCCAAGGGTTTGGGAACACAGAGCCACCACAACGCGCTCCTCATGCAAAGCCCTCGTCCTGCTCGTCACCCAGCTGGGGACAGCGAGGGGAAGGGCAGCAGAGAGGGGCCTGCAGCGCCCTGATCGTGCCAGGGGATGCACTGGGCTTGGGAGGTGTGGGGACAAGTCCCAGGGTCTGCAGGGCCACCTCCCACCCTGGACCTGCAGGGACTGTGGATGGGGCTTGGAGCCCTCCCTGGCGGGGGTTTGGAATGGGATGAGATTCCAGAGCCCTTCCAACCCAAACCATTCCAGGATTCCGTGCCGCCAGAGGAGGCTGGAGAAGGGAACTGAGCCCAGGGCCTGGTGGCTCTGCCCAGCTCCCCCAGGAGCTTCTGCCCCGTGTTTTGGGCAGGGGCCACGACACTTGGAGTGACACTGGGACAAAATTTGGGAGGAACCACTGGTGCCAAGCTGCCAGAGGCGGGCAGAGGTAACCGCGGGGAATGGCTGACTCAGGCCCGGGATGTTCCATTCCTCATCACAAACCCTGCCGAGTTCTGCTGCCACACGAAGCCAAACAAGTCTGACGGGGTTTGTGCGGGCAGACACAAACCCAGACTCATTTAGGCCCTTTGATTGTCACTTGTTTGACGGAGCAGCTGCCTTTGAGCCGAGCCACGCTCACAGCACAGCTCCTCTGACATCCCCAAGCTGGTCCCAGCCCCTCCCGCGGGATCAGGCCCTCTGCATTCCCCGGAGCTGCCTGGTTTAATAAACCCGAGCCTCTGCTGGGTTCAGCCCTGCTGATGGGCACCCCCTGCTAATGATGAGTGATCCCTGCAGGTGATGAGTGTGCAGGGAATCACCACAGCCACTCCCATCACGGGGAAATCGGGAGCTGGCTCTTTCCCTAGGCAGACCCTGATCAATCCCTGTTTTTCCTTGATGGCAGCAAAGCCCAGCCTCCTTCCATCCACTGGAAATTCCTTGCAGGTGACCCCGGCCCAGACACCAAACCTCGGCTCTGGGATCACCCACAAACCCAAACCACGGCTCCCTCCTCTCCGGGGTCTCACAGCAGAGCACAGCCTCCATCCCTTCCTCCTTCCCCTGCTCCAAACCAAAGCCTGGCATGAGGAAGCTCTGAACAGAACCCACGGGAAGGGGGAAGGCTGCAGCCGACAGGCACCCGAGCCAGGAGCCCTCTCCCTGTCAGCTCCAGAGCTGGAGGAAGGCAGAGAGTGCTGGTGCTGCAGCTGAGCCCCTTTGGCCGGGGGGAATTTCATCCTCACAGGAGCCTTTCCCTGCTCCAACACCCCCATGGGTGTGCTGCCAGGGGTACCTGCACCCCCAGCACCCCACAGCCCCATGGAAAGAGCCCATTCCAGGCTCCCAGCTGCTCCTCCAGGCCTGGGCACTGCCAGCATCCCCTCTCCCCATCCCTGGGCACTGCCAGCATCCCTTCTCCCCTTCCCTGGGCACTGCCAGCATCCCTTCTCCCCTTCCCTGGGCACTGCCAGCATCCCTTCTCCCCTTCCCTGCGCTCCCCCCTCCCTGCTGCAGGAGTTATCTGCTCCCAGGGTGCTGCCAGTAGGACAGATGGCCATGGAAATGTCCCCAGGACAGCTGTCACCTCCTTGTGGTCTCCCCAGATCCCAGCTGGGGTGGGATCATCCTCTGGAACGTACATTCATCTCATCTAGTGCACTAAGGAGCTCCACTGGGCCCAGGCCAGCCGTCCTGGCCCTGGTGTGAGCCCAGAAGAGCCCCAGGGGTGAGGGGGGCCCACTCTGGGTTTCCAGCAGTGTTTGGGACCAGGAGCTGTCCCAGAACAGCAGCTACGAGGGGCCTGGAGCTGGCCCCTCCTGCCCTGCTGCTGGTGTGTAAATCCACAGCACCCAGCCCTTCTGTGATTTACACCAGGGCCGGGCAGAACCAGGGGCCCTGAGCTGCCCCACGGTGGCTCTGACTCCACACCTGGGGGCTCAGGCCTCCCAGTGCCAGGCATTGCAATAAATCCATCAAATACATTCTGTGTCAGTGGTGATTTGGTTTCCCTTTCCCCCCACCCTCCCCAAACCCACAGGAAATTGGCATTTGAAGGGTAAGAGCCTGTGCCAGCCCAGCACCAGCACGGGGGATCCTGCAGGAGGGACATGGGTCCTGCAGGGACATCCTGCCTCTGGAATGTTCTGCTGGTGGCCACGCTCCAAATGAACCCGAGGGAGTCCCTCAGGGTTGGATTTTGGGTGAATTTCTGTTGAATTTTGTGAGATAAAAGAAAGCCAAACTGTGGCCCCAAAGCCAGGGAGGGCAGGACTCGGTGCAGTGTGGGGGTGACTCAGCTCTCCCCTTTAACCACCCCGAAGGGGAGCCCCTGAAGGGACAGACAGACAGACAGATGTCCCCAGAGGGCAGTGTCCCCTCTGAAGGTGCAGTGTCACAGCCATCAGCTCAGCACAGCTGCCAGGACCTGGCTCTGGGTCCTTGTCTGCACCAGCACAAGGCATTGGGCAGAGTTGGCTTTGCTGGGTGGAGGGGATGGCAAAAATGGGGGAGAGAAGAGGAAGAGGAAAAGGAAGAAGAGGAAGAGAAGGGAGAAGGAGAAAAGGAGGAGAGGAGAGGAGAGAATTCCAGTTGGAAGGGGGCTGCCATGATCCTTGTCCAACTGCCTGCCCAGCTGGGGATTGATCCAAACTTAAACCACATCCTGTCCTTAGACACCAGCTCAGCAAAGAGTGGCTTAGCCAACCACCTCAGAGGAGCAACCTCCCTGTCAGAGGGTGCTGGATGGGACAAACCCCCCTCAGGGCTGTGCAGGGGAACAGAGCAGCTCCAGCATCACTTCTGCTCCAACACTCCACCTGTGGGCACCTTGGCTTTCCAGGATCTTGAAACCCAGACCAAAGGCCCTGTGGAATTCCGAGGAGGGGGATCCAGGGCCAGCCAGTCTCGCAGTGAAGGGCAGGATGCCACCAGCAGTGTCTGCAGGAGGAGGAGGAGGAGGAGGAGGAGGAGGGACGGAGGGGCACAGCCCAGCCCTTCGCTGGGCACACGGACATGGCAATTCCTCTTCAGCGCGCGAGGGCTGGGGTGGGATGGGCAGGAAATCAATAGTGGGCATTGCCAATCCCCTGATCAATGACATCCACGCACCCCTCGGTCTCTGCAGAGCTGGTGTTGTGCAGCAGCAGTGGGGACTGAGCTCCCAGGAACACGAGATGTGCTGGGTGACGTCTGCGTCGTGCAGGCAGCTCCGACCACGTGAGCTCGCCCCTGAACTCCCTCCATGCAGTGCCAGTAATTCTGAGTTTTGTTAGCTAGTTCTAAAGTGGTTCAACGTGATTTTATTTGTTGTAGTTGCTGCTCCTGTTGCTAAGTTAAAACTTTTAATATGAATCTTTTTGAGTGGTGTGAGGTGTCAGTTCTCTGCAGGTGTTAATTCACTCCCGGGCTGCCGGGAGCAGTTCCTATCACCGAGCTCTGTTATTTCATCTTCTTGTTGCTGTTTGCTTTCTCCCAGGGCTGGAGCTTCCCCTCTTCCCTCCCAGACCTCCTGGGCTGGGGTGCTCCTCTTGCCCTCACAAGCCTTTGTTGTAGACCACAGTCTTACTGGTGGTGGCCATGGCGATCTCTGGCTCCAGCTGGGACGTCTCGATCTGCGGAGGCAAAGAGGAGCGGGATCAGAACCCAGGCGTGGATCAGCTGGAGAGCTGATCCGTGGGGAAGGAGGAGATGGGGATAATCCCACGGCAGTCACGCTGCTCCTGGAGTTTGGCGTGCCGCGCTCCAGGCCCCAGCCCCCCTGAGCTGGATGGGTTTGCAGCGCGCGGAACGCCGCACGTTCTGTGCCTGGCAGCGCTCAATGAATTATAGAGTGTCTGCGGCTCCAACGCATCCCACCAGCGCAGCTCCCCTTCCCTTCCCTTCCCTGCAGCTCACGGGATGCAGAGCACAAAGCCGGACCTGGCAAAGCCCACCAGGGAAGAGCCTCGCTGGGCTCCACCCTCAGGGCCAAACCCTTCCTGCCCCTTTCTCCAGCTCCAGGAAATCTCCATCCCTTCCCTAATTTTTTCCTTCCGCCAGCTCCTCCTGAAGCTTTCCCTTGCTCTGAAATCACTTGGAATCTCTGCATCCCTGGGAGGGATCCACTGCACTCCCAGTCCCCTTGGGAAGCAAAGAGCTCGCTCCCAGCCGGGCCAGGACACCTGGGAAAACCTGGAATTTTGGAAATCCTATACACTGAACCCACGCTGGTGCTGACACAATGCGAGGAACCCACGTTAAAAATCGAAATGCTTTTGAAAATGTTTAACCTAGTTAGACAAATTAGCAAAAATTTGTGCAAAACAATTTAGGTATTTAAAATATTCAATGTTTTTAAAAACTGGAAAAACTGTTCTTAGCTTTCAGCTGCAAAAACCCAACAAAATATAACATCAAAGCAATCTTAACATGAGGTGCAACATAACCCTTCAGCAAAGCTGTTAAACAGCTACTGAAGCATCATGGGAAATAGCACTTCATTTATTCAAATGCACATATGTCAGGTTTTTGCACCATATGTCATTCCAAGCTATTTACAGTAATAATTAAATCTTAATCAACGTTTAACCTCTGTAAAATGTTTGAAGGGATCTAATCACCCTTCAGACTGCACTAATGAAGGAGAAATATATAAACATAAAAAGAAAATGATGCATAGATAGCACACCAGAAAGAACAGTAATTGCAAAATTGTATTTCTTTTAAATATAATCAGCAAATTATGTAAAGTAAAGCCAACGAGTATTTTAAGTGAAGACATCTTGGGTGTCAGAGGTGTGATCAGCTAATTTTGTACTGCTATCCATAACAGATGTAGCATATTTTCTTTTAGTGCCATTATTAGCAACTTCACCATTCCTTTCAGTGCTGCAGCACAAAGTGAAGCATTGTGCCGGGAGAGCACCGGGAAAGGTGCAGGAGATCCGGATCCCACGGATCCCTTTCGAGGGAGGATTAACTCTGCTCTGCCTGCCTCTGACGCAGCTTTTCCTCCCATTGTGTGGGGATTTTTTCTGCCAGGGACACACAGAAGAGCTCCGAGGTTTTGGGGGCTGGGTGGGTTCAAGCACCGCGAGGAAAACGTCCAGGTGGGAAGTGGAGCCTGGGCTTCGGGGAATGGCTGGAGGGGGTGATGCCACACTGGTGCCAAGGTGGGGCTGGGTCACAGGGTGGATTGCGTCATCTCAGAGGGCTTTTCCAACCTCAGTGATCCTGCTTTGACACTAATTGCACCTGGAACTGGGTGGGTCAGCGCTGACCGTCCATGGGAAATGGGGCAGCTCAAACCCAACCGGCTCCTGGGGAGAAGAAGCCGAACGGAGAAGCCCCCCAGTCCCACCCTCTCCAATGGTCTGGAGAACTGGGAGCCCCAAGGAAGCCACAGCTGCCCCGGTGGAGCCCAGATCAGCGCTCAGACAGCCCCAGGGAGCGCTGGGGACGGGATGCGCAGCGCTGGAAGCGCGAGGCTGCGCGGGGGGACGCGCGCCGCGCTGCGAGAGGGAGGGAAGGAGGAAGGAGCAGTGCTGTGCTCACGCTCCCTTGGGACACAATTCAAGAAGCAGTGAGCACAATCCAAGCTGAACAGCAGGAAGAGTATCCTGGTGGGAAGAGCAAAATATCGCAGCCGACTGCTCGGGGAAGGTGTGGGGCGTCTGTGGTGGGAAGTTTTCAGCACAAATTACAGGGAGCCCATCAGGAATCGTTCAGGCAGAGCTGAGCTTGTCTTGGTGGAAGGAAGAGATGAGATAATTGTTTGTAGATCCTTCCAGCTCCCATCCCCTTGTCCAGGGGGGAAACTGCTCCTTTCCTTAGGTGGGGAATGGGTTCTTCATCCACGGCAAGGCTCTGCAGGAGGGTCTGAGGTGGGCTCAGGGTGAGGGGATGGAGGTGGGATAGGTCTGGTCACTGAGCAGAAGGATGTGGGAATTCCTGCCTAAGGTGGAAGTGCTCAAAAACCCCATGGACGTGGCACCTGGGGACATGGTCAGTGGTGGCCTTGGCAGTGCTGGGGAAATGGTTGGACTGGATGGGCTCTGAGGGCTTTTCCATTTTAATGATGCCGTTGTTCTCATGCAGGATGGGCACCCAGCTGGGGGCCCCTGTGACACCCCAGTCACAGACACTGGTTTGGAGCTGTGACACCAAACCCAAGCACCTTCCTGAAGCCTGGGAAGATGCTGGAGAAACTGAGGGTGACTGGTTGAACTGCAGCCTCCTCTGCAGGTCTCCTTCTGGCTGACTTTAATCAAGAAGGGATTCAAATCTGCTCTAGAGCCTCAGGAGCTCCAAGAGGTGCATCTGCACCAAGGAAAAATGTACAGGAAATTGGGAAAGCTGCTCAGAAATCCATCAGGAGGAACCTGCTCCTCCCACCTGGAAATCAGATGGAGAAGAACAGGGAGATGGTGGTGGGTTACTGGTACCAAGACAACATTAAATCACAACCTTGCTGTGCACCAGTCTTTGACTCCCTTGCTGGTGTTTTTTGTCGGAAAGTGTAATTTCACTCATTTTGGGGTTTTGCTGTTCCAGCTGTCCAGAATCCTGGACCTGCTCAGCCAGCTGGCCATGGAATTGTGACAGATGTGGAATGTGGACACCACAGTTCCTGGTCAAGATTTCGGTGTCCCAGCTGCCAAGACGACCCTGATCATGGTCATGGCCATGCTGGGAACGCTCCTGTGAAGGAGCAGCAGCCTTGGAGGGTGTTCTGAGGAGCAGGTTGGGCCTGCACTGATGGGACCTGTCCCACACAGGGCACTTTGTCCCTCAAACCAAGTGCCCACCATGGCACTGGGGTTGAATTATGTCCATCCTCTTCCTCCCAGCTCTATCTGTGCCAGGGCAAAGAAGGGATCCCCTTCCTGGCTTTGGGATGATGGCACCAGGGAAGGGCCTTCACCAACGAATCCAGCAGAAGCCCAGGAGGGACAGAAGCTCCCAGCAGCACTGAGGGATCCAGGGCGGGAAGCACCACTCCCAGACAGTGCTATAAGGGGGTTGTTTGGGGCAAACCCCAGGATCTGGGGCTGATGGCTGCACTGACAGCTTGGTACCCAACATGGGAAGCTCCGAGGCCATGGGAGAAGCAGGAATTCCTTCAGGACCCTGTGAGGCCGCTGGAAGCTTTGCCATAGACCCAGGGAGATCTCCACTGGGGACACCACCAGGGTGCACCTCCCAGATCACCCAGAAACGTGGCTGGGATGAACCACAGCCCATCCCAGCCCCTGGAGCAGGTGAAGCCTGAGGATGCTCCTTTCCCTCTGGCAGAGGGAAAGGAGCACAAGAGGAAAAAAGAGGAAAACCCCAAAAACTCAGTGCCCTGACCCTTATTAAACACCTGCTCACGGACCAGCATCGCTCAGGTGGCTCAGGCAGGATGGCAGCAACTCCAGCACCCGTGCCCCTGACCCGCTGCAATCCATCCCTCCCTGCCAGGGAACAAAGCTGGGAATCGCCTCCCGGGTACCCGCGGCTCTCCAGCTCTCTTCCCCCCATCCCTGCCTTGCAGTGGAAGCCTCTCTCCTCTCATCAGCTCCGACAAGGCTAATTGGGGTGATAAAGAACTGGCTCCGAGTGCTGGCGTGGGCTGGAGGAACAAATGGTGCGGTGGTCACAGCTGGTGCCGCGGAGCCGGCGCGGGAGCGGGCGCGGGGGGCTCGCGGCGCCCCAAAGCCGGCAGCGGCTGCCGCGGGGGGCTCGCGGGGGCTTCTGTGTGTTTTGCATGGCTGCTGACACGGGTGTAACGTGCAGGCGAGGCCGGTGAGGCAGCAGCAGGCAGAAAGCAGATGCTTTTTGTTTGGGGTTGATACTCATTTCTATCCCAGCTCGGGAAAAGGTGTAGAAAGGAATGTGCTCCGGAGAGTGCAGGGAGGGAGATAGGTCTAGGCTCGCTGCCAGGGATCCTGGAACGATATGGAAGGCAGCTAGGGGAGACAGGAGCAGATGGATTTGGCATACAGCTCATCACTCAGCCAAAAAAAAAAAAAAAAAGAAAAAAAAAGGAGTGGGGGGGAGAAGAAGGGAGAAAGCAGCCAATTTTGGGAGGGGGAGGGTCATGGGGACTGACGGATGCTGCTCCGGGGTGGGGGAAGGGAGGGCCGGGATGGTCACTGTGTCTTCTGCTGCTGCCGGCAGGGAGAGGTGGTGGTGGCTCGTTGGGAGCCTGGGAAGGCTCTCCTGGTCCTCCCAGCAGCTCTGGGCCATCTCCTCCCAGGCCTTTGGCCACCAGGGCAGAGCCCAGGGCAGGGCCGGGCTCTCTGAGCCCTCGGGAAGCCCAGCCAGGTGTAGGAAGGGCTGTGGCACCACGGAATCATGGAATGCCTGGGGCTGGAAAGGAGCTCGGAGATCACAAAGCCCAACCATCCCCAGCACTGCCAGGGCCACCACTGACTGTGTCCCCAAGTGCCACATCCACACAGTCTTTGAAATTCCTCAGAAATGGGGACTCTGGACCTCCCTGGGCACTTCCAGTGCCTGACCCCCCTTTCCATGGGGAAATTCCTGCTGATGCCCACCCTGAGGCTCCCCTGAGGCCGTTCCCTCTGCTCCTGTCCCTGTTCCCTGGAGCAGAGCCCGACCCCCCGGCTGTCCCCTCCTGGCAGGAGCTGTGCAGAGCCACAAGGTCCCCCTGAGCCTCCTGTGCTCCAGGCTGAGCCCCCTGCCAGCTCCTCAGGAATTCTCCAGCCCCTTCCCAGCTCCTCAGGGATTCTCCAGCCCCTTCCCAGCTCCTCAGGAATTCTCCAGCCCCTTCCCAGCTCCCTCAGGAATTCTCCAGCCCCTTCCCAGCTCCGTTCCAGCCCTGGACACGCTCAGCCCCTTTCTTGTCATGAGGGCCCCACCCATTTGCAATCCCAGTCAAATGGGACCTTCCCAGTAATCCAGGAGTGCTGCTAAATGATGGGAAATGTCTCCCTGAGTCCTTCCTTCCCCAGCTCTCCCAGCCCCTCTGGATGGATCCATCCTGTCCCATGGATTTGTGGGTATCCCAGCAGCATTTCAGGTCACTGCCCAGTTCCCCTTGGATTATGGGGCTTGGAGCACATGGCCTAATGGAAGGTGTCCATGGAAGGTGTCCATGGAAGGTATCCCGGTCTATGGAAGATGTCCCTGTCCATGGAAGGTGTCCTTGGTCATAGAAGGTGTCCCTGAAGATGGAAAGTGCCCCTGAACATGGAAGGTGTTCATGGAAGTTGTCCTTGTCCATGGAAGGTATCCCTGGCCATGGAAGGTGTCCCTGTCCTTGGAAGGTGTTCATGGAAGTTGTCCCTGTCCATGGAAGGTGTCCCTGCTCATGGAAGGTATCCCTGTCCATGGAAGGTGTCCCTGTCCTTGGAAGGTGTTCATGGAAGTTGTCCCTGTCCATGGAAGGTGTCCCTGCTCATGGAAATTGTCCCTGCCCACGGAAGGTGTCCCTGCCCATGGCAGGGGGTGCAATGGGATGGGTTTTTAGGTCCCATCCCACCCAAACCACTGAAGTGCCCCCCATGGATCGATCCCTCAGGAAGGAGACAAGGACAGCAGTGCTGGCCAAGGAGCTCCTCCTGGAATTGCTACAGACCTGCAGACAACTGAAGGTGACCTGAAGGTGAGAGAATTTGGGAAATACTCCAAAAACCTTTCGATTATATCACAGAAAACATTTTTCAGAGGACCTCCTGCCTCTGGTTCCAGAGCCCAAGCAGCTGTGGAGCCCCAAGGCCTCTCTGTGTCCTGCTCCAAAGAATACCAGCCACCCCAGGGTTTTTCCTAAATCCACAATTCCAGCTCTTCATTTATCCATTTGCTGCCCTAAGGAACTCTCTCCTGCCAGAGATTTTCCTCCCATGCAATGTCCCAAGATTATCAGCTGAGCTTTGTTAAAACCGACAGACAAAACTCGTGGTTCTCCTCAGCAAGGCAGATTTTGAGAGTTATTAAGTTCAGGAAATTTCTTTTGTCCTGGAATATTTGGATGTTTTGGAATATTTGGCTGTTGTGGTTTTTGAAGGTTTTTCCATTCCAGGAGACTTTTTGTTTGCCAGGGATGCTTTTCAGGGACGTTCCTGCCCTCAGCTTAAATGGGAACAACCAACTGCCCTGAAGCAGAGCAGATTTCAGGATTTTTGGGGCAGCTGTGGAATTGCAACTTCCCCCACTTCACTGGATTTGGCAGTGCTGGTTTCATGGCTGGATTTGATGATTTTAAAGGTCTTTTCTTGAAGCCTAAATGATCCTGTGGTTCTGTGGTTTGGTGGTGCTGCGTTAATGGTTGGACTTGATGACCTTAAAAGTCTTTTCCAACCCAATTTCATGGCTCTACAATTAAGGGTGGGAGTTTTTAATCTCACTTTTGGGGAATTACCAAAGAACAGCTTCTCTGAGGCAAAACACTCAGCAAAAGACCTCGACATTTAACAAGGGGGGAGGAAAGGAAATGTGGATTTGGGGAAAGGAAAAGGAAATCTGGAAATGTGGATTTGTGGCTGGAGCAGGAGCTGCCCTGGCCCGGGGTGTCTCTGGGATGAGTGATGACAACAGCCCTGGTACCAGAGCAGCAGCTGGGATAACAACCCCACACCTGGGGCAGTGACCCCGCTGCCTGCGTGTCCCAGCCTGTCCTGGAGCAGCTCCAGCCCCCTGGCCATCCCCAATCCATCCCCCAGGAGCTCTCCTGCTCCCACAGGGACCCTGCTGGGGCCTCAGGGTGACATCTGGGACATCTGGCAGACACGAGGAACTGCTTCTTGGTGGTGCTGTTTAAAATCTGATGGTTTCTGAGCCTTTCTGGGGGGTTTGGTTGACACTGAGCTCTCAGACCCTCAGCACTTGCAGCTTTATAAAAACTGGAAGGTCAATGCCCAGCATGGCATTGCAGAGCTGTGGGTTTGGGTCTCCTGGGAAAGCAGAGGGCTGCCCACAGCTCCAGGTGTTCAAACTAAACCACCAAACCCCCCCAGATAAAAGCTTTGAGACCCTAAGATTTCAAAAAGCAAGATCAGAAAAACTTCCCTGTGTGTCTTCCAGAGAGAGGAGACACCCAAGGCCTTTGTGGGAGCTGAACCTTCTCCCCTCTGCTCTGGAGGTTTGCTCAGGTGGGAGGGGGTGGCATGGGTGCCCACGGGGTAAACCTGAGTTTACCACAACAAATTCATTTCCACAGCAGCTCCAGGAAGGTCTTAGGCTGGCACAGGAGCAGCTGTGGGGTGACCTCAGGGCTGGTAGCCTCACCAGGCCAGGAGCTTCCTCAGGACAGGGCAGGAGAAACTTCTCCTTGGATTCCTGGAAGAGCCCTCACATTCCAGGATGCAGATGTATTTTTTTTAGGAACATCCAAGCTAGATGTATTTTTTTTTAGGAACATCTGAGCCAGTGGATTGGTGGAAAAGCCACCAGCCCACTCCAAATATGGCCTTGAGAACTCCCAAAATTGCAGTTTGGTTATGATTCCTGATCCTTGCTGGAATGGAGAGCACCTACACAGACACCCAGAGTTTCTCCTTTCTTGGAAGAAAAAAAAAAATCCTACTTTTGAATGTGGACGTTACTAAAAAGTTTCCATTTGGATGAAAATGAGCTCTTAGGTCCATTCCAGCAGGAATTCCTCAAGCAGAAATGTCATGGAAGAAGGAATTTGTTGCTCTTTGCTGAAGACATCGACCCCTGAATTCTCCTGCTGTTCAGGAGGAAAAGCATGATGGAAGAGCAGGATTTAGGGATGCCCTTGGTGCTTTAGGGAAGCTGAGCAAATTCCTCAGGATCCCAACCTCCAGCACATTTCCTTCTCTCACAGACCACCAGCCTCACTAGGAACAGGAAATTTAAAAAGCAATTACAGATAATGACATATGTGAGATGTGATTAATAAGGCATTCTCAGCCCTAAGCAGGCAAGTCTGGACAACTGATCCCCTTCCTTTGCATCCTGCACCTCTTGGGGCAGTCAGAACTGCTCCAGATGAGCCAAAACAACTCCAAATACACCAAAAAGGACAAACCCAACCCTGTGTGACAAGAGAGGGGCAGGGAAGATCTGGGGGTGCACCAGATAAAGGGGCCCCTGACCAAGAATGATGATGGTATTAAAGGTGTTCCTGACTAAATGATTCCTGTGAGAGGCCAGGAGTCAGACTCTTCATTCTTCATTTTTCATTCTTCATGGATCATTCCTCATTCCAGCTCAGGGTATTCCATGATTCCCAGCAAGTGGCTCAGGGTGGGCTGGCAGAAGAGGGGCAGGGACTCGGTTTTCAGGCCCAGAATGAAGCAGCAAAGCCAAGGAGAGCCCGGGAATGGGAATGGCCAGGGCAGTGCAGGAATCCTGGGGGAAGTGCTGGGGAGGAGCCCCTCTGTTTACAGTAGGTGCTGCTGAAAGGTGTCCTGAAGAAAGACAGCAATTAACAGGCCTAAAAAAAAAAAAAAAAAAAAAAAAAAAAAAAAAAAAAAAGGCTTCTTTCCACAAAGAGCCTTTTAAGTCTGTTTTTCGGGCCACTTTAAGGGTTAATGTTTAGCTGTTTATCCGGACTTGTCGGATGTCAGCTCTTTCTTTTGACTCCTAATGGCTTATAGCCATCAGGAGGTGAAGACTCCTCAAAAGAGCTGGTGTCAGGAATGTTTTTTTTATGCCCACCAGCACCCACACACCTGCAGCAGCCTGTGCTTGCAGGGGGATAGTTTACATACTTGAACCTGTCTCCCAGGGCCAGGGGTGTAAACATGAAACCAGATCCTGTCTGACAGCGCCCGCAGCCCCTGGGCGCTGCCGAGGGTCCCTGCTCCTGCTGACCACAAAGAAGGGCTCAGCTCAGCCCTGCTGCCCAGCACTGCTGCTCCACCTCGGATTTAGGGCCCTGGAAAAGGTTCAGCACCTCGGAGTGGCCACACAAAGGAGGAGAAACCATCAAAAACCAGTTGGGTCACAAATCAAAGGCTCCGCGACAGCGAGGGAAGGGGGAGCAAAGGCGCAGCCCCCACAGCCATGGGGCTCTGCTCACTCCTGACCTTCCCTGGCCCTCAGGTGTCACCGAGCCCAATAATCACCCAAACAGGCGGAGCAGGTGGAAACTGAGCCAGCCTGAGGTGGCCCAGGGGCTCCTAAGCAGTGGTGGTGGAGCCCCTGAAGGCCAGAGCCTTCCCCTTGGGAATGCCCCTGCATCCCTACATTTAATTTTGTTTGGCCTTTTATTTTGTGATTGGATAATTGGGCAAACGTAACACCTGGCAGTGCCCAAAACCAGGCTGGAGAGGGCTTGGAGCAGCCTGGGACAGTGGGAGGTGTCCCTGCCCGTGGAACAAGATGAGTTTTAAGGTCGCTTCCATGATTCCAGGATTTTAGGGAAGCATTTGCTCCCAGAAGAAGTGACCGAGGCGTCCCAGCTCCAGAGCACTGGGGAGCGAGTAGGGGAATGCTTTGATTTTGAGATTTTGAGAAGGAAGTGGGGGTGGAAAGCCCCATGGAAACGGGAGATGTCATGGTCCAGAAATGTCCTTTGCTTTGCCAAACTGGCTCCTACTCTCCTGGTCAAGAGGAGTTTCAGTTGTGCCAGGACATGAATCCAAAGGGCACCACAGGGAAGAGCTTCCCAATGAGTTTGGGAAATGGGCATGGCCCTGGGACAAGGCAAGTGCTGCCTCTGTGGCGTCACCACCATGGATCTGCAGCTGGAATTCCACCAGGTGGAGCAGGCAGAAGGGAATTACCGGGACACAGCACCTGCTCCATCCCAGAAGGAGAACATAAGACAGCATCGTCACGTGGTGGGAATGAGGAGTCACCCTACAAAAAGGAGAATCGGGGGGTCCTCCTGACTGGAATGTCCCAGTGTGCAGGTCTGGAATGTTTGGGTTGCGTGGTCTCTGCAGAAGCACCAGGCTCTGACCCAAAGCCCTCCCTGAAGCGGGAAGGGGCTGGAGGCTGCTGGATCAGCAGCTCAGGACAAAGCACCACTGGAGGGGCAGGAGAGGACTGAGCCTGGCATCCTTTCCATGCTCTTAGGGAATACCTTCACCCAGGAATGCTCTGGACTGCCTCGGGGAGGCTTGGAGCACCTGAACCTGCCTCGGTCCCTGCCTTGAGTGCACCTGAGCTCCCCAAAAAGCTCTGCTGTCACACTGACCTGGAGTTTATCCCATGGAGGGTGGCCTGGCCTTGCAAGCTCCAAAGCAAACCCAGCTCCAGGTCTCTTTCTGTGGCTGGAGATGATGGCAGAGACTCCAGGGGGAGCAGGACTGGGGCAGACCCCTGCAGCAGATCCCTGCAGCCAAGAGCCAGGGGTGGCTCCATCAGAACTGGGGGGTGACAGCTGTGCCCTTCACCTGTGACTCTGGCAGCAAATTCTAGATCTTTGCCCTCCAGTGCTCACCTGAGGCCTGGACACCTGGAGCAGGGACACCTGAGTGCCCTCAGTGGGGGATTCTGCTCCTCTGATGTCAAAACTCAGCTGAGATAAATCCTATCAGCCTTGAGAGAGCCCAGGAAAAACCATCACAGCACAACTTCTGAACACTGCTGTATGGACAGATGACTCTTCAGCTAATTAAAGTTGAAAAGTGGTTTATTACAGTGCTGGACACAAGCTGAACCATTTCTAAAGGTATGTGCAACCTTTGAGAGTCTAAACTTTTTCTCTGTCTCCTAATTTGTTGCATATGCATTAAGTTTTGCAATAGGTTTATGTATATTTATTTCTTATTAGTCTTTGTGCAGAGAGCTCTCTGGTTGTCTGTCCATGTCCTGCACCTTTAGTTTTGGTTTAGTTCTTGTTTCAAGATTTAAGGAGCCTTTCTTATCTTCTAGCTTGGAATTTCACATTCATTTCACCTGATTTGAGGTAGTTTTGTGAGCTACAGGCTTCTGTGAGCACGAGCTTTTTACAAGCACAGCAAATTGACAGACTCTACAGACTAAACAATTCAAAGCAGCACACTTCACTTAAATCTGAAACTGATTCCTAACTTATTTCCTAACCCCATATCTCAACACCTGCAACAGGGCAGGCAGAATCTGCAGGAACCAGGAGCACCAGGATGGCACAGCCTGTGTCCATCCACTGGGACAAACTCTTCCCACCCAAAGGGAGCCTTCATCTTTGGGAGCTCCCCTGGCAGCAGACCCTCCAGGATCAGCTGGGAAGCCCAAACTGCCCCAGGGAGGATGGGGACAATCCACCAGCCACGGCCAGTGCCCCAGGCTGTGCTCGGATCCTGCTGGAGTTGGAAGTACAGATGGAGTTTAGGACTTCCTGAGGCCTTTATTTCCTATCAAAGATGGGCTGGGAGCTTCCACTGGAGCTCCGTGCAACCTCTGGGGCCTGCTGTCCCCAGATGTCACCTCCTCTCCTGCCACCTCACCCTGCCAGGGGCAGCATGGTGCTCTGGAAGGGTCACTCGTTCTCCAGCCTCTGGCAGGAACGAGTCCATCCTCACTGAGGAACTCCACAAACCTCATTTAGCACCATCACCCTTCAT
Source organism: Montifringilla adamsi (assembly GCA_017590115.1). Classification (NCBI taxonomy): domain Eukaryota; kingdom Metazoa; phylum Chordata; class Aves; order Passeriformes; family Passeridae; genus Montifringilla; species Montifringilla adamsi. The sequence goes on along the minus strand of JAGGNK010009559.1, from coordinate 780,758 downwards.
TTGAAGGCTGGAAAGGGGCTCAACACATTCCCAAATACCTCAGATTTTCCCTCAAGTCCAACTTGAGCCATGCCAGTGTTCAGCCACTCATTGTCATGTAAACCCTAGGGGTTTTGCTCCAATCAACCATTCCAGGGGCATTAAAGAACCCCCTGGGATCACCTCTTCATGTGAAGTTCACATGGAGAACAAAGACACTCCTGCCTTTGTCTACAAGGGAAAGGCAGGAGATAAACCAGGAGATAAGGCAGAAGATAAACCAGAAGATGAGACAGAAGATAAATGAGAAGATAAGACAGGAGATAAACCAGAAGATAACACAGAAGATAAACCTGAAGATAAGACAGAAGATGATAAACCAGAAGATAAGGCAGGAGATAAACCAGAAGTTAAGGCATGACATAAACCAGAAGACAAACCAGAAGATAAGACAGAAGATAAACCAGAAGATAAACCAGAAGATAAGACAGGAGATAAACCAGAAGATAAGCTGGGTCAGCACTCAGGCGAGGAACCTCAGATGAACCTCTTGGTGCTCCCAGAGCAGGAGGAAATGATCTCTGAGGCACAGCTTGAATGCTCTGCAGTCTTTGGGAGACACTTCCCACTGAGCTCCCAGCCTCCTGCCAGCCCTCCAGGACCTCGTGCCACTTCTTTGCTGAGAGGAGCTCCTTCCAAGCCCAGCCTCCATCCCAAGGGTTCCCAGGCTCCCAGGAAACCGTTCCCCAGCCCCAGAAGCAAAGCAGAACTTCTCACTTCTCAAACATTTTTCCCCATGGCAGCTGGCAAATCCCTTCCCTGGCTTCTCATCCAACTTGGACAAAATTACTGCAGAGAATCCCTCCTGCTCCCCTCCCCCCCGTGCAAAGCAATCCCAAGGGAGGGATGGTTCCGTGGGGACCCCCTGCTGGATTGCATCTGATTTCCCTCCTAAGTATGGAATGGGGAAGCGTCTCGAGGGCTATGGCTGTGACCTCCATACAGCTCTTTTGTCAAGTGCCATTTCATTAAAAAATCAGCCTTTTAACTGTGGACACATTTCAACCTCACCAAATCTGCTAATTATTGACAGTTGGTGAAGAGGAGATTTCACTTGTTCCTCCTGTTAAACTGCATCTAATTAGTAATTACTGGTTCACTGTCATCTTTACTGCAATAATCCCACTGCACATTGGCTCATTAACCTTTTGCTTTTCTAAAGCAGCCTGCCAACAAGATGAAGGCTAAAACAGATTGGAAAACAATAGCTCAGCCTTGGATTTTAGGCTGTTTATTCCCCTTGTCCTGGAGATCCAAAAGGAAGATTATTTTTAAGGAAAGGCTGAAATCAGCCTCGTTCTCGAAGATGCCTCCAGTGGCATTGAGCATCACCCTAAAAGTACCCTTTGAACTTCCCCCAGGTGAGGGCAGGAGTGCTCAGGCGGTCGAAGGCTTCTGTGCCATTCTCCAGCTCCATTTCTCCCTTTCTCACCTGGCCCTGTCCACCTCTGTCCCCCGATCCCCGCGGGCAGGGGGTGACACGAGCTCCTGGTGGATCTGCTGGAGGAGCAGGGCCCACGGGGCAGAGAAGCAACCCCGTGGTTCTTTCTTCTGCTGCTACACTGAATTTCATTTGCACAAGTCCCATTTTCGGTTTGGAGCTGTCACAGCTGTTTCCATTGGCAGTGCATAGCTGAGTAGGAGTTGTCAGTGGGGATGCTGCGGGATTGGGAGAGGGAAGAGATTCCCCGGGGGGCATGGGAGGCAGTTGGAGGTTGTGGGCTAAATGCATTAACTACATGTTTCTCCTAAACTTAACAGCAGTGAATTACTCAATGCATATTGATGGGTTTAGGTAGCACAGTTAACACAATCCTGGGATGACAAGAACGTTTCTCAGCAGCTCCAGCGTGAGTATTCCCATGGATCCATGGTTTCATGGCTGATACGAGGGGTTTATTTTTATAATGTTCTCTTTAAAGCCATAATATCCAGAAACAAGCTGTGATTGTGGAGCACCGCTGCAGAAATCCAAGTGGAATTTCATCCCTGCCAAACCCAGGGCTTGGATACAGACCCAAAAAAGGCTCAGGGTGCATTAACCTTGCCAGCACGTGGAGGTTGCTCACCTCCACAGTTCCCTTTCCCTGACACTGTTTGCAGCCAGAGCTGAGCTCTGATTTCACTGGAGCTGTTGTAACACAGGAGTAACTCTGGAGCAGCTACAGCTGATGGGACAAGGTGGCTGCATTTACCCAGCAAATTCATTAAACCTATTGCAAGGCTTCAGTTCTGCTGGAAAACCAACTGTGAGTTTGAGCCCCGTCAGGAGAGAGGATCAAAGGTGGCCACGCAAACTCCTGGCCCACAACAAGCACTCCATGACACATCAGCCTCTGTGTTTGCTCCTGACTTACCAAAGGTTGTGAGTGTGTGAGCAAGGGCAGAACTTGGCTCACTCACAGCTCCTGCAGGGGTTGCTGCTCACAGCACAGCCCCGTTTTGGGAACAGAACACATCTCTTACACCTTGCTGCTGGTTTGGTACAACAGCCTGGCCCTGTCCTGCTGTGCCCATCACCGAGGCCATGGGAAAAGCCAAGACATTCCCACAGAGATCAGTGCTTAAACACCTCTAAATTCCTTATCTGACCAGACAGAATCATGGAATCATTCAGGTTGGAAAAGACTCCAAGATCATCGAGCCCAACTGCTGAAGTTCAGGGTCTGGTGAGGAGTGCCCAAAAATTCACAGGCTTTGAGAAACACTCCCTGCAAGGAGACCTGGATTTCCCATCCAGAAATGGATCCAGAGGGATTGGTCCAGGTAAATCACTCGCTCTGCTCCCTTGAGCATCTCCACAGAAACCTCCAAAGAGATTTTGGAGAACAGGGAGAATGTCCTTTGTAAACACTCACACGTTTATAGAAAATGCAAACATAATGGAAAAACAGGCTGGGACAGCTGGGATTGTTCCCTGGAGAAGGGAAAAACCCAGGGAATGCTCAGAGTCCCTGGCAGGGCCTGGAGGGGCTCCAGGAGAGCTGCAGAGGGACTGGGGACAAGGCCTGCAGGGACAGCACACAGGGAATGGCTCCCACTGGCAAAGGGCACATTGGGCTGAGATCTTGGAAAGGAATTCCTGCCTGGGAGGGTGGGCAGGGGCTGGGCTGGAATTCCCAGAGCAGCTGTGGCTGCCCTGGATCCCTGGCAGTGCCCAAGGCCAGGCTGGACATTGGGGCTGGGATCCACCTAGGACACTGCGAGGTGTCCCTGCCATTTCAGGGGTGGCACTGGATGGAATTTAGGGTGTCTCCTGATCCAGACCATTCCAGGATTCTGTGGCTGATCAGCCCTGGCTGCCCGTGGAGCCCCTGAGCCCGTGGTGTGAGCAGATGTGGGATCCAGCTGTGCAGGGCTCTCTCTGTGTGTGGAGCAGAGCTGGATCCCAGCAGGCAGAGCCCAGGCAGGCTCTGGGAAGGCTCCTTTTCCCTGGCAGGGTGTGTGGGCAGCCCACGTCATCTTGTCTGATCCCTAACCAGGGCTGATTCATGATTACTGTGCTGAGAACATCTCACTGCCTGCAGAAGGTCACTCCCGACGACGCCGTCGCTTCCAGGGCTGCCTGCTGCCTGCAATCCCAGTGTCCCCAGAGCAAAACCACTCCTGAATTTCCCCTGTGGGTTAGAGTTCACTCAGCTCCTAAAATCAAGGAGATTTTCCCTGCTGGAATACCAGGTACTGCACAGGAGAAGTTATCTGTCACCCAGAAAGCCACAGTTCCAGAGGGAGTTGTCCCTGGTCATGGCAGGAAAGAAGAGGGTCTCTGAGGTCCTTCCAACCCAAAACATTTCAGAACTCCAGGATTTTGGCAGTGTCTCCTTTGGGATAAATGAGGTTGGTGGTACCTGCTGTGGCCTTGCTTCCCTGATTATCCTGAAAGATTTTTCCTGGAAATAGGGAGGAAATTGGAAATTTCCAGGAAAATTGCACCAGAGAAGGCTTAAACTGGATATTAGGAAGGAATTCTTCCTGGAAAAGGTGGTCAGGCATTGGAAGGTGCTGCCCAGGGCAGGGTTGGAGTCCCCATCCCTACAGGGGTTTCAGAGCCCTGTGGCTGTGGCCCTTGGGGACAGGGGCAGTGGTGGCCCTGGCAGTGCTGGGGAACAGTTGGACTCGTTGATCTCAGAGGGCTTTTCCAGCCTTAAAAACGCTCAGATTCCCTGGGAAAGGAGCAGAAGGGATGCTGTGTGCCCCAGCCTCCTTCCCACAGGCAGGCTGGACCTGCTCCAGCCTCTACCTTGAGCAGGTGTGAGACCTGGCAGCGCTCCTCAGCCTTTCCCAAGCCCAGCCTGGGAGCAGAACCCGGGCTCAGCACAGAGCTGATGGCCTGGAGCTGAGGCTGAGCTCCTGCCAAAAGCACTGCCAGGCTCTGGGGATGCACTGAGCCCAGGAGAGGCAGGGAAATCACATTGCTCCTGCAACTGGGGCTTGTGCAGCTTCTGACTGCAATGCTGTGTCTGCTCCTGATGGAAGGGCTCCAAAAACGATGTTGACTAATTAGAAAAAGTTTAAGGAAGAGCCATATGAATCATTAAAGCTTCAGCAAACACGTCTTTTAGCAAGAGGCTCCAAGACTGAGATAAATTCAGGTTCTTAGAGAGAAGGGACAGTTTTCTCTCAGCCTGGAGACAGCAAGAAGGACAACAGAGAATTCCCAACGTGTTTGTCAGTCAGCACACAAGTGTACAGCAAGATTCCCTGGCTGGAAGTCATGGATAAACCCATCCAGACTGAAAAAAAATATGAATTCATGTGCAGACAGTGATACAAACTCCTGATCCAGCTGAGAGGAAAAGAACCTTGTGAGAGAGTCCTTTTTTCCTCCCTTAGGAACAGAGACCTTCTTTGGAAATGCACAGATTTACAACCAGGAAAAGCTCCAATCACCAAAATTAAAGACTTAAAATAAACCCACCCGAGCAATTTGTTCAACTAAATTAGTCTGAGTGACTGCACTGATCATTCCCTGTTTCCTTGGCTGGTTTTCCTTTGCTCACCCCCAGGCTGGGTCTTCCCAGGAGATGAAAAAGCAAAAAGCCCTCAGAGAAGCTCTGGGGAAGAACGTCCCCCTCAGATGTGTGGTCCAGGCTCTTGGCCTCATGGACAGAGCTTGAATTCAATATTTTAACTCCAAGGAAACCCCAGTGTGAGGCAGAGGGGCCTTTCCCTGCCTGGTAAAGCTGTGCTGTTCAGGAGAGGAATATTCACAGAATTTTATATAGAATTCACAGAATGACCAGGTTGGGAGAGACCTTCAAGACCAATTGAGTCCAAGCCAGCCCCAACAGCTCAGCTAAACCCTGGCCCCCAGTGCCACATCCAGGCTTTGTTAAACACCCCAGGGATGGGGACTGCAGCACCTCCCCGGGCAGCCATTCCAGAACTTTATCACTTGCTGGAAAAACTCTTTCCCGATATCCAACCTGTATTCCCTTGGCACAGCTGAGGCTGTGTGCTCTGGCTGTGTCAGTCCCTGCAGACAGAGCCCAGCCCAGCTGAGCACAGGCACCTTCCAGAGCTGTGCAGAGTGAGGAGGGCAGCCCTGAGTCTCCTTTTCTCCAGGGGAGCACCCCCAGCTCCCTCAGGGCTTCCTCTCAGGGTTGGTGTTCCCAGCCCCTCTCCAGCCTCGCTGTCCCCTCTGGATGGGCTCAGACATCTCAAAGTCCTTCCCAAACCGAGGGGCCAGGGCTGGGCACAGCGCTGGAGTGCTCAGCGCAGGGCCAGAAACCAACTGCCCCCGGAAAGGAGGGCAAGGAGGGAAAGGAGGGCAAGGAGGGCAAGGAGGGCCCACCGGAGCGGGCAGCGCCCCGGGAAGGCCGAGAGGCCGTGCTCTGTCAGCCCGGAGCCCACTGACCTCGGACATCTGCGGGAAGAGGCTGATGGCCAGCGGCAGGGCCAGGCCGAAGGCAGCGAGGCACACGAGGCTTTGCACTGGCAGGAGCATGCGGGGCCGGGCCCTCAGCAGCCACGTCCTGCAAGGGAAAGGCTGGGTTAGAGCGTTCCGGGGACACGGCACGGCCTCAGACACACGCGGGGCTCCAGGCAGCCCTTCAAAAGGGGTTTGTGGTAGGGATGTTCCAGCAGCCTTGGGCTGTGGGTGACAGGGCCAGGCCTGAAGCTGCCAGCTCCAGTGCAGGCAAGCCTGAAGGCCCTTTAGTTCTGCTTACTTTGCTTTTTATATTTTTCTTTGCTGAGCATATTAACATGTAACAACCAATCAATACCTTTACTATTACCTACAGCCTATCACAACTGCTCTCATTACCGTATTATGGTCATTACTGTCCAACCACATGAGTTAGTGTGTTACAGTTTAAGCTTAAAGTTGTTTTTCACTTTTCTTGCAGAGGAAAATTCTTAGACCTTTTTCCTACTTGCCACATCGACATGTTGGTTTGCCTGTGGAATCTTCCTGCTTTTCCTAAGACCTATTTCTGCTTGGAAAAAAACATATTTTTGTTTGTGGTCAACAAATCCTTTGCTCTAGTCATAAAACCTCCTTCCAGCTCGACTTAACCTTTGCTTTCTTGGTTATCCAGAAAATGTCCTGGCTCAGCAATTGGCAATTTAGACATCTATTGTTCTTCTACATCAAAACTTGCTTCCACCTCTATTCTGCTCTCAGGTTCTACATTCAGAGATCTTCCTGCCAAGCACATGTATCTGTGAGACTTTGTCAAACTTTCATCCTTCCCAAAGGGGAGAGCAGGACATCCCTGGATGGACACTGCTGCTCACCTGGCCCTGCTGGGCCCCTCTCCCCACTGGTGACAGCCCCTCAGAGAATCATGGAATGGGTTGGCTTGGAAAGATCCTTAAAATGATCCAGGTCCTCCTCCTGCCATGGCAGGGACACCTCCCCTGTGCCAGGGTCCCCCCAGCCCTGTCCAACCATGACAGGGACACCTCCCCTGTGCCAGGGTCCCCCCAGCCCTGTCCAACCCAGCCTGGGGCAGTGCCAGGGGTGGCACCTCGTCCTCAGCAGGTCACCACCATCCTGCCCCACAGAGAGCCCCAGTTCCACCCTGGGTGAGGCAGCCCAGGTGACCCAGCCCAGGTGACACCTCCCCTGTGCCAGGGTCCCCCCAGCCCTGTCCAACCATGACAGGGACACCTCCCCTGTGCCAGGGTCCCCCCAGCCCTGTCCAACCATGACAGGGACACCTCCCCTGTGCCAGGGTCCCCCCAGCCCTGTCCAACCATGACAGGGACACCTCCCCTGTGCCAGGGTCCCCCCAGCCCTGTCCAACCCGGCCTGGGGCAGTGCCAGGGGTGGCACCTCGTCCTCAGCAGGTCACCACCACCCTGCCCCACAGAGAGCCCCAGTTCCACCCTGGGTGAGGCAGCCCAGGTGACCCAGCACAGGTGACCCAGCCCAGGTGAGGCAGCCCAGGTGACCCCCCATCACAGGTGACACCCCAGCACAGGTGACCCCCCAGCCCAGGTGACCCCCCAGCACAGGTGACACCCCAGCACAGGTGACACCCCAGCAGGCTGGGGCTGATCCCCCGTGAGCAGAAGGAAATCAGGTCCTTGGGAGGCACTGGGAGCTCTGGGAGCTTTGGGAAAGGCACTGGGAAAGGCACAGACAGCTTCATTAAAGGGGGAATAAAGGCACAGCATTGACAAGCCCTTCATTTGTTAAAATCCAACATCTGCAGTGGGGGCAAGGATGTTTGAACATTTCCTGTTCCTGGGGGAGGTTTATGAGTTAAAGATTTGTGAACAGCAAACTGCTGAAGATCCTGTAAGGTCAGGTTCTGGTAATGACCCAAAAGTGACCCTTCTGATGGAACTAACACCAGAAAACTGGGACATTTGGCTGGTAGGAGCTGGTATATGAAATATATTCCAGGGGCCTCAGGCAGTTTGCCAGTGTTAAAGGGGAAAATATCATTTGTGAGGGATTTATTCCAGAGCCATTTTCAAAAAGGATCCCTATCATTCAACTGAGAAAAATGGGAAAATAAACCAACACCAGGACAGGGAGTTTTGTTGGAATGTTCAGTGTGTTTGAGCAGTGTGGAGAGGGAGTGGATTTGCTGCTGGGTTATTTAGGACACAGGGAGCAGCTGGAGCTGGGCCAGAGCAGGTTTAGGTTGGATTTTAGGGACAGGTGGATTTTACCCACCCCCAGAGGGTGCTGGCACTGCCCAGGCTGCCCAGGGAATGGGCACGGCCCCGAGGCTGCCAGAGCTCCAGGAGCATTGGGACACTGCTCCAGGGATGGCCTGGGTGGGATCTGGGGGGGTCTGGGCAGGGCCAGGGGCTGCATGGATGATCCCTGTGAATCCAGCTCAGGATATTCCATGATCTCCTTCCCCCTGGGATGAACACAGGAGCTCTCCTTGGCCAGGGAAGGTACAGGAGACAACACCAAGCCCTGATCATCCATCCCTGTGGTGACATCCCTGGGATTAAGCCCCTCCCAATCCCAATCCACCCTTCCCAGGTGCCAGCCAGCCCTTCCCAGCCAGGGCTGTCCCTGCCTGCCTTGGGCCCCAGGTCACCTCAGCCCCTTGCTCCACGTCCAGTGCTGGCTCCAAGCACACCTGGGGATCTGGTGAGAAGGAATTCATGCCCTGCTCCTGCCTCAGCCTCCCCACCCTGCTGAGAGCTGCCAGGAGCCTGGGAGACGTGGGGAGAGCAAGCACCAGAGTTTAACTCCTCCAGGATCTCAGCTCCTCACTAATAAGCTCTCGAGACAGAGTTGATCCTATCAATTTGTGCTGTGAAAATCAAGCTTCTGTTCTCCAATATTGAGCTGCTCTGTGCTGCACTGAGCACGGCTGATCTCAGAGCCTGTCAGAGGAGCCTGCAAGGCTTCATCCAAGGAGGGCAGCAGGCCACCTGTCCCAGCAGGAAATGGGACTTGTCTCAGCAGGAAAGGTGACCCATCCAAGCAGGAAAAGTGACCTGTCCCAGCAGAGAAGGTGACCTGTCCCAGCAGGAGAGCAGCTGACCTGCTCCACACGCTGTAACACCTGCCCTGTTCCAGGACTGCCCTGGATAAGCTGTGATCACCCCTGGAGGCACAGGGGCAGCCCCTGGAGCTGTGATCATCCCTGATCATCCCTGGAGGCACAGGGGCAGCTCCTGGAGCTGTGATCATCCCTGGAGGCACAGGGGCAGCTCCTGGAGCTGGTTTTTGCCCTGCTGAAGCTGCTGTGATCCATGAGAGCCCTCACTGGGACACTCCCAGCAGCAGATCCTCGCAGCCTCCCGGGGCTCAGTTTAGAGCCAAGGCATCGCTGCTGACACCACCCCTGACATCTTAATTTGGAGCTGCACCCTCTGTAATTACTGCCCTGTCGGGGACCTTATAATCACCCAAGTAAAACCTCAACCAATTTAAAAGGATCCCGGGTCCAGCCCCCAGGTGTGACTTCCAGGGGTGCTTGCAGCCCAGGCCAGTTCAAATTACAAGGGCCGACCTCCTAATTAGGAAGAGTTATGCCTCGATTTAAAAAGGAGAGCAGACTAATTAACACATGTAGTGTAATGTCTTAATTGGGATTCAGATCGGAGAATTTGTGTGGTTCAGAATAAATGACTCATAATTAGCCAAGAGGTCCAGTTTTCTCCTGTCCCTGGGATCCCTGCTCCCGACACCGAGCTGGGGAGGAAGGGGAGTTAAATATTGCATTTTGTGAGCTGTCAGCTGCACTGCAAATCCCTCTTTGCACCCATTAACCCCCCATTGGAGGGGAGTGATGAGGAGCCTCCAAAGGGTTTCACTGCAGAGGATCAGCACAGATTGAAAAGAAATTAATAAAATAAAATATCCATGTGGAAATGAAATTAATATCCATGTGGTGAAGAGGGATTTAGCTCACACCACTGCCCTGCGTGCTCTGCCAAAGGGTTGGGTCAGGGAACAGGGGGGTCTGGACCTTCAGAGCCCCCTGACAGCCCAACTCTGGCATCTTCTGGGTTGGGAGGGAGGCACCCAGTCCAACCCCCCTGCTCGAGCAGGGTCCCCTGGAGTACAGAATTCAGGATTGTGTCCAGATGGATTTGGAGTATCTCAAAAGATCCTCAAAATAGAGATATTAAAAATTGAATTACTGAACGTCTCCAGAGATGTTCAAAAAGCAGAGGAAGGAGCCTGATTTATTCACAGGAGCAAACCCATCCCACCATAACCCTGCAGCAATATTGGTGCTGTTCCACAGGGGAACAGGAGTTTTAGGGACCTCACCCCATGCACAGGACAGGAGCAGCTTTGGAATTAAACCCTGGCTCAGATTATTCAAAATGGAGTTGGAAAGTTTGCACCAAGAGGTGCAAAGCGCTGGAAAAGCTGCAGGAGGACAAGAGAATTGTGGAATCATGGAATTGTTGGGGTTGGAAGGGACCTTAAAGCCCATCAGGGACACCTCCCACTGTCCCAGGTGGATCCCAGCCCCAGTGTCCAGCCTGGCCTTGGGCACTGCCAGGGATGAAGGGGCAGCCCCAGCTGCTCTGGGAATTCCAGCCCAGCGCGGAATTCCTTGCCAAGTTCTGATCCAAACCTCCCCTCCCTCAGCTGGAGACCATCTCCCCTTGTCCTTGCACTCCCTGCTCTTGGGAAAAGTCCCTCTCCAGCCTTTCACAAGCCCCCTTTAACACGTTCATTTTATTGTCCCCAATTTCATAACCCAACACTTTTGCTCTGTCTCATTGGCATAACTGCTCCACGATTCTCCCCTGACCTTCGGATGGCAAAGAACAGGAAATTCCACAACACCTCCCTCCTCCTCTTCCCCTTTTTCTCCAAGCTTTGTTCCTTTACCCCTTCAAACCCCGCCATGCCTCTTCCTCGTGCCATTTCCCTTCACACCTTGGTGGTTTCAGTGGTGGTTTAGTGCTGGGATGACGCTGGGGGAGGCAGGGAGAGGCTGGGAGGCACCGGAGGCGGCCGAGCCCGCGGCTCCCGCGTCCGTAGGTACAAACACACACAGACAGTGCATCTGCTGCACAGAGACAGAGTGTTGGAGCTCTTGTAAATACACCTTCATTCAACTTTCATCACAGTGTTCATTAGTGGTTTAAATTTTGCATAATTTGGCAGCTGCCTCTGGCGTTTTTCAGGAGGTGCTGTAATTTATTCCATATGGAAGTCAGGCGCTGCACTCCGAAGGAGTTATCGGGTGCACTGAACCAGGCCTGTATTTGTCTGGGAGGAGGTGTCAGATGCTAAACTAAACATGACAGGAGTGAACCCAAGTCTCCCAGCTGACAGATTCTGTGGGGTTTCTGTGGTGTTTGCTATAAACAGGTTCAGAGGCAGCGCAGACACCGCGAGACGCCGGCGCCGCCGCGGGGCACGGGGAGCGCCGGGATCCTGGGGGATCCTGGGGGATCCTGAGGGATCCTGAGTGATCCCACACTCCTCACAACACCCCTCTGATGCGCCAAGGAAGTTTGGGATCCCCAGATCCCCGTCCTGCTGAGCCTGTCAGGTCTCTGCTCTGCTCCCCAGCTTTTCTCACTCGTTTTGGGTCATTTTGGGAAATCTGAGCTCTACCAGCGACCAGCAGCTCTGCTGTCCCACCCAGCCAGGCCACCACTGTCCTCACCCCGCAGCCCCAGCCCTGAGCCCCTCCAGAGGACACAGCAGATGCAAAACGAGGGAGGCTGGGGGTTTTTGTGCTTGATTGACACCATTAAAGGAGCAGTTTCCGTGTTTACTCTGGGAACAGCCCCAGCAGTTGAAGGTGTCGCTGCTGGCAGCTGCTGAGCCCAAACAAACTTCACTGAGGGCTGGGCTGGACGGGGCCCTGGAGGAAAAGCACCTGTGGGAACATCCTGCACTCTCTGACAGGGGAGTGCCTCCAGGAGAAGCTCATGGACACGAGGGCCAGGGGGGCCTCCTGCCTCACCCCCGTTCTGCAGTGACAAACAAGGCTCAAGCAGAGGAAAATCCCTTCCAGCACCACAGAGCACTGGCCAGCCCCCAGGAAAATCCATTTTTCCTGGTGACACTGATTCAGCTCAGCCAGAGCAGCTCTGCAGTGCTGATCCAGCCCGGGAGCATCCTGATTTTATGGGATTTACAAGAAAACAGCCCCGGGAACTGCTGCACAAGGAGGATCTGGAGATGAAGAAGAGCAGAAATGCTCCTCTTCCATGGACACAACTGCTCTGCTCCCATTTCTCCCTCAGCTCCTGCCCTTTGCCAGCAGGTCCAGCTTCGTCTCTTCCACAGACACTGCCCAGCCAGCTCCAAGGCCTTCTCCAATGCATCCTGGCATTCCCAAGGTCTTGGAACCTTCCCAGCCCTGCTCTGTGCTTCTGACCCTCTGCAAGGCCTTCTCTGAGGGGCACAGAGGAGGTTTGAGATAAGATAAGGATGCAAGAAGAGCCCAGGTTCCTCACTCTCCACTCAGAGATCCCCCAAAGTGTCCCCAGCAGACGCTGGTGACGGACTGAGCTTCTCCAACTCGGCCAGACCACAGGAGACAAAAATTTGGGCTCTCCCAGCACAGAGCTCAGACTGAGGCTGCACTTGGAGCTGGCCTGCCCCTCACCAACCAGCTGCAGCTCTGCAGGGAGCAGGGAGCTGCACCAAGGCTGCTCGAGAAGCCTTGCACGGTGGCTGGGAGCAAACAGCTCCATCTCCCAAATTTCATCGGAACAACCAAACAAAGGACTCACAGAAGGGGCTGAATGCAGGGAATAAAGGGAGATGGGGATGAAGAGCCCAACTTCCCACAGCGGATGCTGCTGTCCCCACACCTGTGTGACACAGAGACACCACAGAATCCCCACTGCCAGTCACCCTCATCCCCCAGACACCGCCCAACCAATATTTTCCCGCACCAAAAGTTGCCAGCGCGGATATTATTTATAAAACTCAATGAGAATACATCTGCACGGAATAACTGACACCGTGTTCCCTGCGTGGCATATGCAGGCTGAAAATAAACATTGATTCTATATGTTCACTGCTCCAGCAGAGCGTCCAAGCAGCAGGAAATGCATGAAACATGGGCAAGAATGGGAGCGCGGCAGTGGGAGGGAACATGGAATTACTTGGAGAGCAGAGAGGCGGCCCCGGGAGTTAAAATACACAGCAGGCAAAGAGACGAGAGGAGCCAAGAGAGCTGAAAAAAATGGCACAAGAGACGAGAGAGGCAGCTGGGGGAGTTAAAACATGCAGATGGAGAGATGGCTGGGAGAGAGGAAAGACCTGGATCCGAGCGGAGAGACGGCGACCGGGAACTGGCCACTTAAAATAAACTTTGGGAGCAGCGAGGTGGGGAGAATTCCTGGGATCTGAAACCCTGCTGGGAGCAGGGGCTGGGCCCTGGAGGGATGGGAGGGTGGGAGTCCCACCCAGCTGAGCACCATCACCCACCTGCACCCGGGATCACACAGGGCACGGGAATTGTCCCCTCCTTCCCATATCCCAAATCCAAACTACGTGCAGGAGTTGCTCCCTTCCTTCCCCACAATCCCAAATACAAATCAGGAATCTCTCCCTTCCTTCCCCACAGTCCCAAATGCAAATCCATTGGAGGAATTGTTCCTTCCTTCCCATACTCCAAATTCAAACTACTCGGAGGAATTGCTCCTTTCCTTCCCCACAATCCCAAATGCAAATCCATTGGAAGAACCATCCCTTCCTTCCTCACAATCCCAAATGTAAATCCATTGGAGGAATCATCCCTTCCTTCCCCACAATCCCAAATGTAAATCCATTGGAGGAATCATCCCTTCCTTCCTCACAATCCCAAATGTAAATCCATTGGAAGAATCATCCCTTCCTTCCCCACAATCCCAAATATAAATCCATTGGAGCAATTGTTCCTTTCCTTCCCCACATCCCAAATTCAAACGACTGGGAGGAATCGCTCCCTCCTTCCCATATCCCAAATGCAAACCCATTGGAGGATCCAGATTGTGGCTCCTGATCCCAGCTCTGCAGAGTGACACCTTCATCCTTCCCATTTACAGCCCCTGCAGGGATTTCTATAAATAAATGGATAATGCCTGCCTGGATCTCACCCCCATTAAAACCACCCTCCTCAAACTCAAATCCTACTAAATTTATCAAGTTACACTTTCCCCAAACGCTCCAAAGGGGTTTTTTTTCCCCCAAAAAAGAGCTTTCAGCTCTGAGTGAGCCCTTTAGGAACCAGTTTTAAGATCTGTGAGTTGACTTCAGACCCCTGAGGCACAGACAGGGACACTCCCCATGTCCCAGGGCTGCTCCAGAGCTGCCACCAGCCCCAGCAGCGTGGCCAAGCCACAGCTCAGTCCCCATCCCTGCTGCTTCTCACTCCCAGCCTTCCAGGAATCCGAGGATATTTGATGGAAAATGCAGCAGGCACAAAGCTCCGGGCAGAATTCAGGCAGGCAAAAGCAGAGCCCGGATATTTTTATACCCACAGAGTTTTGTGGCAGCGAGAAGGGAAATTTTCTCTCACTAACGTGAATTAAAGCTTTCAATAAGTTAAAATGATGATTTTTTTTTTCTTTTGAGGGCAATCTCCTGTAAGTTCACAGATAAAATCAGTTTTAGAGAGGCCTGCACTGAGCACAGGTGCATTCAGCAAAACTCGTATCAATCCAAGGATTTATGATGCCCCTGAGGACAAAGAAATGATTTACTGGTTTTATTTTGCTGCAAAGGATGGAGCAAATTTCACCATCAGTTTTATTTTCTCCCCAGGTGCCAATCCAATTTTACTGCCAGGTTTATTTCAGCCTGGGGATGGCCCAGGATGGCCCCTCAGTGTGTCCTGCTGGAGACAATAATTTATTAATTTAGAGAGGAGACATTTTCTACAAATTTCTCCAAATTTTTTGCACATAAAGGATTTTATCTGTGGGTACTCAGCAATAAAATAATTTCAAGCAATAAAAGAATTTGTCCTGGGTGTTGATTTTTTTTTTTTGGATGGTTAAATGGGAACCAGTTAAACCAGTGGGAACACACAAAACCACCTCAGTGCAAAGCCTCAGTTCTACACACAACTTGGAGTAAGCCCTGAGTAAATTACTCCAGAGCAAGTTACTCCAGAGTAAGGCTTGGTCACTCCCAGGCACATGCCCAGCAGATCCTGCAGGTAAATCCTGGCTTTGTGGGTGACAAAGGACTTGGAGCAGGGAAGAGGCTGCAGAGATTTAGTCCAGAAGGAGGATGAAATAAAATTCAAACGTTTTGCAGAAAATTAGGGGTGTTGGAATCTGCTCCTCCTTGGAATTAGATGGTCTTTAAGGTCTCTTCCTACCCAAACAATTCCATGATTCCATGATAATCTCTCTGAACACCAGCCGAGCCCTTTTAATCTCTAATGTTTCCTGAAAATCAGAGTTTTCCAGTTTTCCACTGAATTCAGGGGGTTTTGTCTCACACAGACCTTCCACAGTGGGTTATCCAAACTACTGGGCTGTCAGGGTGAGTTAAAATAATCACATCAAATGTGAAACTTCAACA
Organism: Montifringilla adamsi; assembly: GCA_017590115.1. NCBI lineage: Eukaryota > Metazoa > Chordata > Aves > Passeriformes > Passeridae > Montifringilla > Montifringilla adamsi. The sequence continues at coordinate 765,289 of JAGGNK010009559.1, read as the reverse complement.
AGCTGGACATTTGGTCCTAAATGATGGGACGTGGAAATTTAATAAGCAAAAAAATCTGTTTGGTGGATGAAATGTGAGGGGGGCCCTTGTGGCTCTGCACAAGGAGGGGACAGGAGGGGACAGCTGGGGGGGTCGGGCTCTGCTCCCAGGGAACAGGGACAGGAGGAGAGGGAACAGCACCAGGGAGGGCTTAGGATGGATTTGGGGAAAATTCCTTCATGGAAAGGGTTGTTAAGCACTGGAAGGGGCTGGAGCCCCCATCCCTGGGGGGATTTCAAAGCCTGTGGGAAATGGATTTATAGAAAGTCCTCAAAGCCTGACAGAAGGCTCACACAGTGTGCATCTGTAGGCAAACCTTGAAACGAGAAACACTGACTTAGAAATGCCATGGGATAAGAGAGAAATTGTTGAGAGAAATTAAGTTTCAAAAGATAACCTTACAAAAAAGACGAGATACTTTAGAGAAATGGAACTATAGAAGATACATTGTAGTAAAAGCCACCAGGGTAATTTTAAATAATTACCTTTGAAACATTTACATATAGTTTTTACATAGTGGAGCTAAAGCTAATAAGCCAAGAAACACTTACAGTGTATTATAATTAAGAAATAGCTTCTGATTGCAAAAACACACCTTCTAACATCTCTATTATCTCACCCTTCACATGAGACTAAAAATAAAATAAAAGTTTTTAAAACCCAAATAAACCTAAATAAACCATAACCCAACAAAAGCCCTGTGGATGTGGCACTTGGGGACATGGGACAGCAGTGGCACTGCCAAGGATGGTTGGACTGGATGACCTTGGAGGACCTTTGCAACCCAAACCATTCCATGATTCCATAACATAGTTGGACTCAATGACCTTAGAGGACCTTTCCAACCATTCCATGATTCCATAAAATGGTTGGACTCCATGACCTTGGAGGACCTTTCCAACCCAAACCATTATTCCATAAAATGGTTGGACTGGATGACCTTGGAGGACCTTTCCAACCCAAACCATTCCATGATTCCACAACATAGTTGGACTCAATGACCTTAGAGGACCTTTCCAACCATTCCATGATTCCATAAAATGGTTGGACTCCATGACCTTGGAGGACCTTTCCAACCCAAACCATTCCATGATCCCATAAAATACCCATGCCTGGCACCCTCTGGGGCCCTTCCCTCCCTTCCCCCGGGGCAGACTCACTTCTCCAGCACGGACATGATGATGGGAGGTAGAACCAGTATAGGCATGGGCAGGACCACTCTGGTCAGGGCTGTTTCCAGCAGGGCCTGCGGAGCAAACACAAACAAACAAACACATCCAGACATCCCAAACAACCCCAGGACGGACCTGCCGGGCTCAGGATGGCTCTGCTGATGGCTCTGAACTGTCATCCCTGAGTCTGCAGCAGGTGACCAACCTCAAAGCAGTGGAGAACTGGAAAATCATGCCTGGATAAGGATTCTCCAAGCTCACTTTAAAAGCAGGTTCAGCTGTCATGTACAGGGGGTCAAATTTCCAAACCAAAGCAACTTGGATACTTTTTGATGCAGAAAATATCTGGGTTTATCATCAATCATCCCATCTGAGTAGAGCTAGAGCTTGGCCAGAGCCCGGACTCTAACTGGTGAATGTCACTGATGTCACTGATGGGAATGAGATGGGAATCACTGATGGGAAATGTGGGGGAAACATTGTAGGGGAGATGTTGTGGGGGAGATGTTGGAGGGAAAATGTTGTAGGGGAAATGTTGTGGGAAAATGTTGGAGGGGAAATGTTGGAGGGAAGTGTTGGAGAGGAAATGTTGTAGGAACATGTTGTAGGCAAATGTTGTAGGGGAGACACCGTGGAGGAAATGTTAGAGGTGAAATGCTGGAGGGGAAATGTTGTAGAGAGAATGTTGTAGAGAAAATGTTGTGGGGGAAATGCTGTGAGGGAAATGTTGTAGGGAAATGTTGTAGAAAGTGGAGGGGGAATGTTGGAGGGGGAATGTTGTAGGGAAATGTAGGGGAGATGTTGTAGGGAAATATCCCACCATGGGCTGAGCAGCACTTTCAGCCCTTCCTGCCTGAGCTGAGCTTTGATCTCAGCCCCGTGCTGGGCATGCAGCTCCTGCTGCTGCTCCAGGAACTGTTTTCCATCACTGCTGGTTCATTCCCTGCAGGGATTTGGGACACACAGGGCTCTCCTTTCCCTGGAAAACCCCAACCATGGAGCTGCATTGTGCCTCCAGGATTCTTCCTTCCTGGCCAGACTCACCAGAAGGAGCAACCAAAGCAGGGTTTGGATTTATTGAGGCCCAGAGACCTCCCAGGGCCTGGAGGGGCTCCAGGAGAGCTGCAGAGGGACTGGGGACAAGGCCTGCAGGGACAGCACACAGGGAATGGCTCCCACTGGCAAAGGGCAGATTGGGCTGGGATCTTGGCAAGGAATTCCTGGCTGGGAGGGTGGGCAGGGGCTGGGCTGGAATTCCCAGAGCAGCTGGGGCTGCCCCTGCATCCCTGGCAGTGCCCAAGGCCAGGCTGGACACTGGGGCTGGAGCAGCCTGGGACAGTGGGAGGTGTCCCTGCCATGGCAGGGGTGGCACTGGACGGGATTTAAGGTCCCTTCCACCCAAAGCATTCCAGGATTTTATGTCACAGGGACATCTAAGGTCACAACAAACCCTCACACAGGGACAGCTGTGTCACACTGAGGATCTGACACGTTTCACGTGACAAAAACCAGGATTAACCAATCCAGGAAGAAGCACTGGGATTGGATGGCAGCTGAGCAGAAGTTCCCAGAGCTCCCAAATTTTACGTCTGAGCTCCACCTACATCGCTCTCACAGCGCCTTCACTTTTAATCTTCATTTTCTCTTTCAACCATCAGGACGGAGAGGGGAAAGCGGGTCCTGGAGCCAGTTAATGGAAGTGAGGAAAACTGGCTGCAAGAAGTGTCTCTGAGCCCTTCACCAGATTGTTTTAATCCCCCTGTTAACCAACAATATGGAGAGCTATTCGAGATCTCCCCGTTCCTGCCGAGGACTGCAGAGCTGTACATTAATTGCTGTCTCTGGAGTGCCTTGGACAGAAGGAGGGAGGGAAATGCCAAGCATTATATTATTAACTCCTGTGCCTGGGCGTGTGCTCAGCACAGCTTCACATCTCAGCGAGAGCCCACTTGGAAACAACAGCTCAGGGGGTGCTCAGGAGCCAGAACTGCACCCAGGGATGGGAAGGGAGCAATTCCAGGCAGGTGGCGCAGAGTGGGTTACAGGAAAGCAAGCCAGCTGTTAACGAGGGTACAAACATCTGGCTGCCCCCAGCCAGCTTTGGGTGGCAGTTTTTGGTGCAGATTTGGCAGGGAAGGGTTGAAAAGCTGCTCAGCTCTGAGCCTGAGTCCTCCTGGTTTGGGAAAAGGTGTGAGGGATCTTTGCAGGTTATTCCACAAGGAATTCCCGTGGAAGCACCTGGCACAGGATCTGTCCTGTCACTGTGCCCTTCCAAACCACCAGGGCCAGCCCCCAAATCTCCGTGTCCTCTGCATCTCCTCCATTCCCAGCTGCTAAAGCCGTGGATTCCAGAGGGAATGTGGGATGTGTTGGGCCTGGAATCAGCCGTGTCCCAGCTCTCCCAACTCCTGGCACTCACGTGTTTGGCAGCAACTCTGGACGAGCCGACGATGTTCCCGTTATTGTCCAACACATCGATTCCTTCCTCCAGCTCCGTGTGCCTCATCAGGACCACGTTGCAGATGTTGGCACTGGCTGAGGAGGAGAAAGGCAGGAGGATCAGCCCTGCTCAGTCCCCACTGGCAGCCTCTGTTTGCCCCAGCCCTCCAGATTTCCTCCCCTCAATCTGCTGAGGTGAGTTGTTCCCAAAAAAATGGAATTCTCAAGGAAAATAATAACCATTTTTTTTTTTCCTCTGGGGCAACAAGGGCACATACAGGCCTACAGGAAGGTCTAGTGCAAGGTGTCCTTGCCTGTGGTTGGAACCAGATGGTCTTTAGGTCCTTTCCAGCCCAAACCATTCCATGATTTCACACATTTTAGGGGAAAAATGGCTCCATGCACCAGGACCTTTCTGATCCCCTCTCCTTGCCCAGCCTGTGGCTTTTGAGGCCTCGAGATGACCCCAAATTCTGTCTCTCGAGTCTGACCAAGAGTTGAGCACCACGTGCAGCCCCTCCCCTCGCCCAGGCACTGCCCAACTTCTCCCAGAGAAAAGCTGCTCATTCCCACAAAACTTTTGGGCTGATCAAGTGGCATTTTCCAGCACCCCCCACACCACATTTCCCTGCAAACTTTCCACCCAGAACTGAGACAAACCCACTGTTGCTGCAAGTACCAGTGCCTTCCAAAAATGTGTTTCTGCACTGCTTGATGGGTTAATATTCGCTAATTAATCTCAATTCATGTCATATAACAAATGTCTAATTTTTTGAGGGTGGTGGGTGGGTGAGCCCTCTCTGAAGGCAGCTCTGTGCAATCAAGGATGATTTGTGGTGACAAATGCTCCTTCCACTCGAGAGGGAGAGGAACACACACACACGCACACTCTGTCTCTCTCTTTAATATTCCAACTACCAGACCACTCTTCCCATCTATCAAAATATCTGTGTTCCCAACCCTTCAGCTCCTGAATCCCAGATAAAGAACAAAACAAGGCCTTTCATTTAGAGAAAGTTTAGCCCCTGTTTTTTTTTCATTTTTAACACTCGCACGCCCCGTCCTTCTCGCTGTCAATCAAAACTGAGCAGATCAAACAGCCCAGCAGAGCTGCTTTGGCCAGGGATGCCCTGGCACAGAGTTCCTGACAGACTCAGGATGGGGTGGCCAGCCCTGACGCTCCCAAGATGCTTTTCCAAGGCTCTGGATTCCCTGACCTGGTCCCAAACCCGAAAGCTGCTTCCCATGGCTTGTCTGAGACGAGCCGCTCACGTAGCCGCTCCCCTTCTGCTTCCTGAGGGAGCAGAAACGCTGCTAATTATGGCTAAACTTGGACTGCATGGACGTCTCAAATGCTCGAGGGTGGGGGGGGGTGAGAAATAAATAAATATATGTGCAGACAAAGTCATCTGCAGGATTTGGGAAGAAATTGTGATAATGGAAACTGCGGCTGTGAAAGCCCTCTGAGGAAACTGGGCTCGGGCTCCAAAGCAAGGCACCACCCCACTCCTGGGTGTCTGTAGGGGTTTTTTCTGTCCCAGGGTGCTTTCCACACTCTAAATCTGTCCTTGGGCATCACCTAAACACAACAATTTTGACCACACACACACACAAAAGCCCAAGGAGATTAAATCCTTCCTCTCTCTCTCGTCTCCAATGAGGATCTTTCCATCAGCTTTAATTTCCTTCAGATCAGGGTTGGGCTCTTTGGGGTTTTCTGAGGTTTTTCAGCCATGAACATCTCCAGTATAAAGCACACCCTCACCAGTGACAGCCTGGCCTTGGGGCCAGCTGCTCACACCCAGTTCTGGGGAAGAAAAGGGTGAATTGTGTTCCTTGAATTCCCCTGGGCACCGAGATCCTTCCCCTCCTCACCTCTGAGAAAGGACCCAGCCCCTCCCTGCTCAAACTCAGGCTCCAAGACCTCCTTCCCTTCCCTGCTTTTCCATGGACCCCCTTCACCCCCCGAGGATGCCCCAACCCTGATCCCAAACCCCTTTTCCAGCAGGGCAGCCCCTGGCCCTACAGGGCCTTGGCTGCTCCTCCAGGAGCTGCTCCCCTGGGGTGCTTTCCTGGATCCAAACCCTGGACCTGGGCAGGGTTTTTTGGAAAATTTGGGGTTTTCAGCTGCTACAAATTAACCCCTCCAGTTTTCCAGCCGTCCTCAGCCAGCACAGCTCTGGAGGTCACTGCAGAGGGAGGCAAGGAAGGGAGGAAAACTCTAATTTCACAGAATCATGGAATTATTAAGGCTGAAAAGGATCTCTAAGATCATCAAGTCCAACCATCACTGCCAAATCCACCAGCCCATCCCTGAGCTCACCCCATCTGTGGGGTTTTTGGAGCAAGAGCTTTACCCCAGCGTTTGGTTTTTCATGTAGAAATAAAGAATTTCTGCCTTTCTGCTGGGGGCTGGAGGTTTAAAAGGAATTGGGAGACACATCTTAATTAAGGGTTTGTCCAGGTCTGCAAACCACAAACCAGCAATTAGTGGGAAGATCCCTGATGTCCTGGCTCATAACGAAGCAAGACAAATAAAACATTAGCTGGAGAATTAATTACAGGCTAAACAAATTAATTATGGGCCCTCAATCAATGCCAACACAAACACCTTGGTGTGAAAGCAGATCAAGCCTGCAGCGAGGATTTCCTGCGTGTCTTTGACTCAAACACCCCTCAGAGCTGCCTCCTGGGGCTGAACTCATCCCTCGTGCTCTCCTGGTGGTAAAAACCCAAGGAAAGCTGAATCCCCCTAAAACAGATCCCCGAAAAGTCCCAGGAAACAACAACAATGCCCTCAGATCCCTGGTGTACAAAGAAATGCTCAGTGCCACCTCCAGAGCACAATCCCTGTCCCCCCTGCTCTGCAGGCAGGGCTGGCAGCTGCTTTTGTGGCAGAAAAGAGGGGAAAAAACCCCAGCAGCTCAGGAACTGAGGGCTGGAGGGACACAACAACCAGTTCTCTGCTAAAAAAGGAGCAGAAAGGCCAGAGAAAGCAAGAGCAGCAGACAGGTAGAGGGGCTCAGGAGAGCTCCGAGGATGTGGCACTTGCACAGCAAAGGAAAACCTGAAAGGAAAATGTGGCATTATATGGCTGAAAAAGGAACCTGGAACAGGGAGCAAACCCCATTTTTTAGTGATTTTGCACCATCTTTGTAAATAAACAAGCTTACACAAAAAATTACCCCAAAGCCACTGGTGATTTCTTCAGGGCTAAAATAACTCAGCATGTGCTGGAGGTTGGAACCACAGGGCCCAGCAAAGGCTGAATCCAGAGCATCCCTGCCCTCAAACACAGGGCTGATAAAACCCCAATAAAATGCTCCACCAAGCCAGGAGCAGCCTCAGTTCTGCACACACTTGGGCTGCTCTTAATCCGTGGCTCTCAGAAATCTGCACATTCAGGGCAGAACCATTTCTCTGCATTTTATTGTAAAATAGCCACAGTGCTGCTGCTTATTTGGCACAGCTCAACCCAGGTCTTGCAAATGAAATGCTCTCAGGTTGGAATGGTCGAGGACCACTCAGTGCTGATCACTTCTGAAGCTGCTTCAGAGTGCAAAGTGCAGCTGCAAAGCCCGAGGAGCTGCCTTCACCAGCAGCTCTGCAGCATTTTTCTGCCAAAATTCTGCTTTGCAGAGTCTCCTCCCTGCCTGCCCCAGCTCAGGGACCACCACTGAGGGGACACGAGCAGGAAGGGAGGAGTTGTGTCCATCCCAGTGCCTTCTGGCCACCTGCAGGTTTGCAGCCACCACTTGGAATACAAAGAAAAGGAATTTTTCCTTACCGACGGCGGGGAATGGCACAAACCTCTGGATCAGGAGCCGAGTGGCTGGGGTAAACTTGTTTGCTCTCTGGATCAGAACATTAAGGCCCACCTTGGAATGGAGAAAAACAAACCAGAGAAGCAGAGAATTAATGACCAGGAGCAGGGCAGATGGCACAGTTTGGGATCCCTCCCCATGAAAAGGCATTTGAGCACTAAACCTCCCCCAGCTGCAGAGTTTGGCTGTGTTGGGCTCAACCCTTTAGTCAATACAGGGTTAAATCCAATTGTTGAGCTCAAAACAAGGGTTGAACCCAACCTTTGGGTTTAAATGAAGGGTTTAACCCAACCTTGGGGCTTAAATGAAGGACTGAACCCAACTCTTGGGCATAAGAAGGGTTGAACACAACTCTTGGGTTTATCTGAAGTTCTGAACCCAACCATTGGATTGAACCCAACTCTTGGGCTTAAATGAAGGGTCGAACCTAACTCGAGCTTAAATGAAGAGTTGAACCCAACCTTTGGGCTTAAATGAAGAACTGAACCCAACTCTTGGGTTTAAATGAAGGGTTGAACCCAACTCTTGGGCATAAATAAAGGATTGAACCCAATGGTTGGGTTTCTCCAAAGTGCTGAATCCAACCATTGGATTGAACCCAACTCTTGGGTTTAAATGAAGGGTTGAACCCAACTCTTGGGCTTAAAAGAAGGGTTGAACCCAACTCTTGGGTTTATATGAAAGGCTGAACCCAACCACTGGGCTTAAATGAAGGCTTGAACCCAACAGCTGGGTTTATCCAAAGTGCTGAACCCAACCATTGGATTGAACCAAACCACTGGGTTTAAATGAAGGGTTGAAATGTTTGGCATAAATGAAGGGTTGAGCCATCACTGGGTTTAAGTTAAGGATTGAACCCAACTACTGGGTTTACACAAAGAGTTGAACCCCACAGTTGGACTGGACCCGGGTTTAAATGAAGGACTGAACCCAACTCTTGGGTTTATATGGAAGGTTGAACCCAACTCTTGGGTTTATATGGAGGGTTGAACCCAATGGTTGTGTTTATATGGAGGGTTGAACCCAGCGTTGGGTTTAAACCCTTCCCAGCTAAAAGATAAGCCAGAAACCACTCCAACACCATCCAGTCCTTCTGGAATTGCCCTTGGCTGGATTTTTGCCCAGTTCACCATCATTTTCCCCATCCACCACAAAATCCTTTGGACTGGCAGTCCTCACCTAGCTGGGAAAAACCCAAATTTCAGTGGTGGTGGTGGCCCAACACAATTCATTCCTACTCCAAGGGTCTGGACTACACAACCCCATCCAGTGCCAACATTTGGGCTGTAAAGTTTATTATAACCAGGGATTTATTTTTGTTGCCTGGTCCAACCCTTGAATAATGCAGAACTCTGCACAGTTCTTCATGGATCTGGGTTGTTGTGGATGTTCATAGAAACACAGAGGAGTCACTGCCTCCTGACTCTTACACTGATAATGCTGAAAGTTGGGAGAATTTCCAACAAAATTGGCGTCGTGCACACGTGAGGTTAAAAGTTAACCAAATCTATCCATGGGGAATGACTTCTCTCTTTAAATTACTCTTCCTCGCAATATTTTCTCTTTTTCATCCCCGCACAAAAAAAAAACCAGATGCAGAAATGAAACCCAACAGCCCCAACCTGGGAATTTTCACCTGGAAATGGAAGCCTTGAACAATTTGTGGCCAAAACATTTTCAGCCCCAAATGCAGCAAAATTAAAAAAAAAAAAAAAATCAGCCAAAATAAAAATGCTGCCAGAAAAAAGCAAATTTTGGGGTTTTTTGGGGAGTTTTTGGTTTTGTTTTTTTTTTTTTTTGGGGGGGTTTTTTTGTTGTTGTTGTTGTTGTTGTTGTTGTTGTTGTTGTTGTTGTTGTTGTTGTTGTTGTTGTTGTTGTTGTTGTTGTTGTTGTTGTTGTTGTTGTTGTTGTTGTTGTTGTTGTTGTTGTTGTTGTTGTTGTTGTTGTTGTTGTTGTTGTTGTTGTTGTTGTTGTTGTTGTTGTTGTTGTTGTTGTTGTTGTTGTTTTTGTTTGTTTGTTTGTTTTTTTTTTTTGGAGGGAGGGATTTAAAAAGCAAAGAGAAGCCTTGGAGAAGATATTTTGCAGGCTGCTACATTCTACATGCACATCCCAGCACATCCCGGCGTGCCGGAGCCGGGGAGGAAGAGGGGGAGAAGCACAACTGCTGGGTAAGCCCTGCATGAGCACAGGGCTGCTTCTCCAGCCCCAGGAAATACTTCCAGAGCCTTTCCCAAGGTTTTCAGCCAGAGCCAAGCAGGAACTCCTCCTCTTGCCCTCAGCAAACGCAGCCCTAGAGCTGAGTCCAAGAGAGCCATGGTGATTCTGCTTAGTCTGGACAGCAGTGAGGGCTTCTCTTGAACTTCTTCCCCCTCAAAAATGATGGAATGATTTTATTCTTTTTTTTTAATTTTCCAGTTGTTAGGATGAGTCTTTTCAAAGCCAGAACACCTCCAGAAACTTAAACACAGTCTAAAATGTGTGGCTTAAAGAGAAGCCAGTTTTAAGCCTGGCTTTGCTGGTCTGCCCCATGGATTCAGGTATTTAGTCTGGATATGGTTAATCTGTGTCCATGACAAATTTTGTTGGGTTTGCAGCCCCTGCTTGGAGGTTTGGTGGAGGATTTGACAATGAAGTGGAAGAGCAGCAGCTTTTGAAAGAAAAAAGCTGAGTCTGGGAGAGTCACCACTGTGAGGACAGTGAAATAAAAGCATTTTACTTCCAGATTTAATGTGATGAACTCAGTCCCCACTTACAGCAACCCCCCTGCTGGGAACATGAAATTAAATGTTGCTGGAGATTAAATCCCATCTCCTAAATCCTCAGCACAAGGGCTGGATATAGGAAACTAATGAGGGTTTGTTTTCTACAGTTTGGAAATTGCTGTGGCTGATCTGTGAACTCCTTCCCACGGGCCATGAGGTGGGATGAGGGTAAACAGGGCAGGAACTGCTCAACCTCAGGCCACCAAAGCAAAAGGGTCGTCAAGGTGATGTTAATGAGTTTAATTACTTGGGACTGGCCGAAGGATGCTGTTGAGGCAAATTCATGATTAAAGACCAACCCCAGGTTTATTGTGACCATCACCCAGTCACTGAGCAGGATCTGCAGCTCCGGTGATGGAAACATGGAGCAGAACCAGGGGGATTCACCCCAACAACCTGGCACAACCACAGAATCACCGAGGCTGGAAAAGCCCTCCAAGACCGAGTCCAACCATCCCCAGCACTGCCAAGGCCGCCACTGACCCTGTTCCCAAGTGCCACATCCGCAGGGCTGTGAAATCCCCCCAGAGATGGGGATGCCACCCCTGCCCTGGGCAGCTGTGCTTGACCACCTTTGGTGAAGGAATTCTTCCTGAAATCCATCCTAAACCTTCCCTGGCACAGCCTGAAGCTGAGCCTCTCCCATGGCTCCCTTTGCAGCTCAGCCTCTCTGGCAGCCTGCTCCAGAGTTTGACAGAAATCCAGAGTGGTTTGGGTGGGAAGGGACCTTAAAGAACATCCGTGGCAGGGACACCTCCCACTGTCCCAGGCTGCTCCAAGCCCCCGTGTCCAACCTGGCCTGGGGCACTGCCAGGGATGGGGAGTTATGCACAGAGCAAATTCTGCCCTGTGACCAGATCAAATCCAGCTTTTTCCAATTGCCTGGTTTGCTGAGGCTTCCTCCTCCAGAGCACTCCCTTGATGTGGCTGAGGGAGCCAGGAGGAGCTGGACACAGGGACACATGGCTGGACACAGGGACACGTAAGTGGACACAGGGACACATGGCTGGACATAGGGACACATAAGTGGACACAGGGACACATGGCTGGACCCAGGGACACATGGCTGGACACAGGAGTGGACCCAGGGACACACAGCTGGACCCAGGGACACACAGCTGGACACAGGGACACGTGACACCAATAGTTCCTAAGATCCCTCAACACAAAACCAGGATCAAACACCATCAGTGGGAGAGAAACCTCACCCAGGGCTCTGCTGTGCCTCTGGCAGCATTCTGCCCTTCCTCCCTCCCTCCTCCTCCTCCTCCTCCTCAAGTGCCAAGAATTCCTGCCATTTCTTTAGCTCCCGGTTTTGTTTCAGCATCAACAACATTCCCTCAGCAGAACGTTTGTGACATCACTTTGAAGCAGAACCATCAGATGCTGTCAGAGACCAACATGTCTGATGCCTTTTCTTCTCCTTGTCTCACAAAGTTCTGACCTCGTGTCTACCAAGACACCAATTCTAAAACCATGGGAATTTTTTAAAAATCCCTGATTTTTTCTGCCTTTTGATCAAGTGTTTTGAAGCCTGAGTTATGGTTTTGAATGCCTGACATTGGCAATGGCCAAGCCCACACCTCTTAAACCTGGCCTAGAGCAGTGAATCCATCCAAGGAGTTATTTCACTTCATATTGGGAGGGAATTTTTATAAAATAGAGGAATCTCAGGAGTCCAGCGAGCATTAGCTGGTAGATGACACCTCCCAAACGTTGCTGAGCCACTCTCCAGACTTCATGGACTGTGCTGGAGAAATCTCCACTGATTTAGGGGCTTTAACTCCAGGGCATCCCTGAGCACTGCAGCTGGAGCTGGCTGCTCAAGGGACCTGGAAAGTCAACTTGGAAGGAATGGCTCCAAAGGAGGTTATCCCTCATCCCCCAGTCACCAGATTGGATTAGAACTAATTGGATCTGATGAGTCCCGTTCAGCCAAGCTGGAGAAAAGAGCATTAGGAGAAGGAAGGAAAAAACTCATTCATTAGGGCTGGGAGGTGAAGATGGAGGCAGAGAGATGGAAAACTGGGCTCTTTCCCAACTGGAGCTTTCCCAAGCCAAGGAGAACAGAATGGAAGAGTCTAAGGGAAGGGAAAGCAATCAGGATCCGAGTGGGGAAGGAACTTAGAGAGGAGCAAGAGTAAGGGAAGGAGCAGACATCACTCCCAAGACAATTCCAGCAGGGATGACCACAGCAGCCCCACAGCTGGATGCTTCAAGGGAAGAGAATGGTGCAGTCTGGAGCAAGGCTGGAGAAAAGTGGGATTCACACTGGGAACACGACAAACTTGGTTTGGGAGATGGTGGAGCCAGGAGGACGAGGGGCCATGCCCAAGACAAGAGGGTGCTGTCTCATACCAAGTTTTCCAAGCACCTGGATCCTGTCCAGAGGCAGCAGCACTGCTGGGGTGGTGAGGATGGGGCAGAGGGAAAGGAAGGGATGAGAACAAACCTGCTGGAAATGGAAACATCCCAGTGGAACGAGAGAGAAAATGCTGCAGAGAGGCACATGGAGTTTGGGAGGGGACAGTCACAGGAGGAACCTTAAGGATCATTGACTCCAACCCCCTGCCTTGGACATCTTCCATCATCCCAGGCTGCTCCAAGCCCCATCCAGCCTCAGCCTGGCCTGGGACACTCCCAGGGATGGGCTTGGCAGGACCCAGCAGGTGCCAGGCGCTCCTAACTCCAGGGACAGGATGATGATGGACACTGGGAGCATTCCCAGAGAGCCCCATGTCCTTGTCCCCCACAAGGCTGTGCCTTTGGGAATGGCTGCTCAGCTCCAGCGATTTTGGGGCTCCATGCAGGAACTGCCAGGCTGAGTTTCCAGTCTGGGAGATCCAACCACTCCCTTCTGGAATCTGAGAATGAACAGAGAAAGGGATGTGCAGGAACAGCTTTGGAGCAGCAAGATGCAGACTTTAAAGCCAGGCGCCACTTCATTTCAAACAAACTTCGTTTAAAAGAGAAGTTGATCACCAGCTCCTCGGATCCACTGGATTTTCCCCCTGCTCCCATGGAGGAGGGAGCCAGGCCACGCTCCATCCCCTCCCATCCCTCTCCCGACTTCCCCCAGCCCCTGACCCTCTGTGGCTGCCCCGAGCAGGCCAGAGCGGGGCGGTGGGAGGGCTGCAGCTCTCCCGGCTGATTATGGACATCACACCCCATTCACAGGCTGTCAGCGCAGCGTCGCAGACAATTATCGGGAACAAGGAGCTGGATTGGAAAAATCCACAGGGGCGCCTGCACCTGGAGAGGAGAGCGAGAAATGGTGTGTGAGAGGTCAGCGTGCGAGCGGGGAAGGAGGAGCAGCCCCACGGCACGGGAGGGAGTGGGATTGCTGGAATGGGAAGCATGGGAGTGATGGAAAGGGATTGCAGGAAAGGGATGGAATGGGATTGATGGAGAGGGAAGGAGTGGGATTGATGGAAAGGGAAGGAATGGGATTGATGGCATGGGAAGGAAAGGGATTGCAGGAAAGGGATGGAATGGGATTGCAGGAAAGGGATGGAATGGGATTGATGGAAAGGGAAGGAATGGCATTGCAGGAAAGGGATGGAATGGGATTGATGGAGAGGGAAGGAGTGGGATTGATGGAAAAGGAAGGAATGGGATTGATGGAAAGGGAAGGAAAGGAATTGCTGGAATGGGAAGGAGCAGGATTGATGGTGTGGGAATGAGTGGAATTGCTGAAAAAGGAAGGAATGGGATTGCAGGAAAGGGATGGAATGGGATTGATGGAGAGGGAAGGAGTGGGATTGATGGAAAGGAAGGAATGGGATTGATGGAATGGGAAGGAAAGGGATTGATGGTGTGGGACGGAAAGGGATTGATGGAGAGGGGAGGAATGGGATTGATGGAAAAGGAAGGAATAGGATTGATGGAAAGGGAAGGAAAGGAATTGCTGGAATGGGAAGGAGCAGGATTGATGGTGTGGGAAGGATTGGGATTGCTGGAAAGGGAAAGAATGAGATTGCTGAAATGGGAAGGAATGGGATTGCTGGCATGGGAAGGAAAGGGATTGATGGAGAGGGAAGGAAAGGGATTGCTGGCTGAACCTCTCCAGGCTGAGCCCCTTTCCCAGCTCCCTCAGCTGCTCCAGGTGCTCCAGCCCCAGGATCCAAGGACACTCAAACATTCCTGCTCCTCCCCAGCTTTCACCTGGGTTGGTTCTAAACACCCTCAGGTGTAAGTGCCCAGCCTGGCACAGCGGTGCCCACTGGGATAACCCAGAGCAGCAGGAAATCCCCCTGGCAGCAATGGCATTTTGGTTTTTGTTCCCCACCTCCAGCGGCTTCTGCAGAGGCAGGATTTGGGGTCAGAAGCAAGAAAGCACTTCCAAAATGAAGAGTTCTGGGTCTGCCCATGAAGAACTGCTTCAAACCCTCTCCTGGGGGGCCAGCAGTGAGTCCAGGGTGGGTCATTAGCAGCTGATATTAATGGCATTAATCACCTGAACTTTAACCCCGTGAGGTGAAGGAAAAGGAGCACTGGGGTGCTGAGCAGGGATGTTGGAAGAGCAGGGATCACCCCAAGCCCGGCTGCAGCCATGGTTACGCAGCACTGCTGCTCCCTCCCACCCAGAAGAAGACACAACACCTACTTCTGTCAGAATTTAGCTCAGGTTGCTAAGTGAGAACCAAATATTTATTTGTGTCTGTGCTGACGGGCCCATAAACCCCAAAGCTGCCCTGGAATAAACCTGGAGAGAAGTGCCAAACCCCGGAGTGCTGGGCAGGCAGGGGAAGGAGGGAGCCTGGGAACGGGGGCAGAGCCCCAGCCCTGCACACCTGAGGGGCTGAGCTCACACCTGGCTGGGCTCCCTTTACTGGGGGACAACTTTCCCTGTGCCACAGGAAGCTCAGTGTCACCGTGGCTGTCACCAAGGGGTTTCCTGGCTGAGCTATGTTGGATTAGGTCCTTTTCTGACTCTAGTTTTAGTCTCATGTGAAGGGTAAAACAAAACAGATATTATAATTACTATTAGAAACTATTTCTTAATTGTAATACATTATAAGAGGTTTTTAACCTGTTAGCTTTATAAATACCTTAAAGTTAACCATTTAAAATTACCCCTCATAAGTCCTACTACAACACATCTTTCATAATTGGATTTCTCTAAAGCATCTAATCTTATCTAATCTCTACAAAAGCACCTTTCAAAACTTATTTCTAATTCCATTTCTCTCTCAACAAGGCCTGCCCCATTCCATAGCACTTCTAAAGCAATATTTCTAATTTCAAAGTTTGTATACAAATACACACGTTGTGAACCTTCTACCAAGCTTTACGAATTTCCTGCAAATCCATTTCCCACAAGCCACAGGCTCTGTGCCCTGCCAGGACCCATCAGAGCCCGTCCTGTCCCGGGGAGGGGACAGCACCCATGGCCAGGGTCCCCCCAGGGCACACAGAGTGGCACCAGGACAAGGAGGGGCTGGCCCAGCACAGCTGCCAGGAAACGTAGCCAGAAGGTGCTGCCAGACAGAGAAACCCCTGCAGGGTCCCCACAAGGTCCCCAGCAGCACAAGGAGCAGGACTTGGAGCTGCTCTTGGCAGAACTGGGAGCTCGGATCAGGGAAATTGAAAAGCTGATGGAGGAAGCTCCAATCCCACGGCAGATTATATATATTATATATATAATATATAATATCTAAAAACACCAATATTATTATAATAATGATTGATAATTATTATCTATATAAAATTATGATATCTAAAAAGCAATTGTTGCCAATAAAATCGGCTTCATGCAGCTCTTTTATTCTTCTAAAAGCATGAAAAATAGCAGAGTAAGAGTGTGTGTCAGCTGGAAAGAGTTTCTGTCTAATCACAGCCCCCCTGATCTGTGCAGCTCTTGGCACTGGAGTACTGGGGGAATAAAAAATTCCAAACATTTAAAACACACTTGGTCTTTCTCAAGTCTTTTTACTTCTCCCTGCCTTTGTTTGCCTTGTTTAGGAAAACCAGCTGGTGTTAATTGCACTTCATGCACCACCAGCATGAACAGCAGCCAGATATCAGAATTGGAGCCTAATCCCAGGAATCCACTCAATTGTTTGGGGAAGAAAATTACATTATCACTCTTCAGAACAGTGGTAAAATGAGGGAGCAAAAGAAAAGGCAGGAAAGAGGCTGGTGGGGGGAAAGTGGGATAAAAATAAACTACAATCACAGAAAGAGAAATGGAGATGTTAGAGGATGGAATTCCCAGAGCAGCTGTGGCTGCCCTGGATCCCTGGAATGTCCCAGGCCAGGCTGGACACTGGGGCTGGAGCAGCCTGGGACAGTGGGAGGTGTCCCTGCCATGGCAGGGCTGGAATGGGATTTGGGATTTGGGATCTGCTCCAGCCCAAACACCTTTCCCAGCCGTATTTCAAGATTCCTTCACCTGAGTCACGCACAGGAGAAGGGATGGAATTCTGGACCTGGCACTGCTCTGTGCTCAGACTTGGGTTGGGATGGCAGTAGTTGGAGAGAAAAGGAACTATGGGGAGAGAAATGTGGAATAAAAGAATAGTGATTCCTCCCCAAATTCACCCTGCAGGGCTGGAAATCAGGAGTTGTGGTTGTAGCAATTCCTCTCTCTCTAAAAAGGGAAGAAAATCAGGATATTTGCAAAGATTTCCCATTTTACTGCAGGACAGTGAGGCCAAACCCAGCCCTGATGGAGCAGTGTGCTTGTCCCTGGTGTGAGGACACAGAGGGTGAGGCACAGCACAAATTCACTGCTCTGTCCTCTCTGGGCTTCTCCAGGCCCTTTTCCACCTGCACACAGGGAAGGGTCTCCCCACATCCCAAAGGCTCCCTGCTCTGCAGGGCTTTCTCCAGGCTGTGGGAGCTGTGAGGGGTTTCAGGACAGCATTCCACACCTTCAGGAGCGTTCCCACTGGGATGTCTGTGGGGACACACTCACTGCACACCCCTCTGCTATCCCTGCTCCACTGGGGAGGTTTTCTTCCAACATCAGAGAGGAGAAGAACCTTTAAAGGCTGCTGCCCTTCATGGTCCATGTGGAGGAAAAGCTCCCAACATCCAGAAGAACCTTTAAAGGCTGCTGCCCTTCATATTTTACATGGAGGAAAACCTGCTTCCAACACCAGGATAGAAGAACCCCAGAAGGTTTTTGCCCTTCAGCTCCACGTGGAGGAAAACCTCCCAAAATCAGGATAGAAGAAGAACCCCTGAAGGTTTTTGCCCTTCATGCTCCATGTGGAGGAAAACCTCCCAACATCAGGATAGAAGAAGAACCCCTGAAGGTTTTTGCCCTTCATGCTCCATGTGGAAGAAAATATCCCAACATCAGGGAGAAGAACCCCTGAGGTTTTTGTCCTTCACGTTCCACAGGGAGGAAAACCTCCCAAACATGAGGAAGGAGAAGAACCCCTGAAGGTCTTTGCCCTTCAGCTCCATGTGGAAGAAAACCTCCCAAACATGAGGAAGGAGAACCCCTGAAGGTCTTTGCCCTTCAGCTCCATGGGTAAGAACAGCTCCCAACATCAGGAAGGAGAACCCCAGAAGGATTTTGCCCTTCTCCACCCTGGACCATCCACAGACCCACGGAAAGCTCCTGCCTGTCCCTGTGGCACTGTTCTGACCCGCTGAGCACCACAGCTGTGGGCCAGCATGTTCCACACACCCAGGGCACCCTGGTGGGATGCCAGCCTGGGGACAGGGTGGCACTGCCCAGGAGGCAGCAGCTCCCCCCTGCAGGGAGATCTCTGCTCGCACGAGGCTGAAACGCCCCAATTTTATTCCTTACACATCTCAAGAGCTTCTCACACCTCTCTGCACAGGGGTGTTTCCCACAGCACCCCACAGTCCCTCCTGCAGCCTGGAGCTGCCCTCCTGCTCCAGCTGCTCTGAGCAGCCCCAGGAATTACAGATGCCCGAGCCCTGTGCCAGCCGTGCCAGCTGGCACAGCTCCACACCCACGGGGTCCTTACCAAAGCCTCCCAGCTGCTCGGGGGACAAAGCTCTGCCAAGATCCTTGTCCGTGTGTCCTGCCCCTCTAATCTGCCCCTGTTCCAAGAGGGAGAGGAGCATTAATACCAAAACCATGGATCAGCAGCACCGGAGCGTGCCAGGGCTGGAAGGGGGGTGTGAGGGACAGCAGCACCTCCAGCTGGGGACTGTCACCTCGGGGACTCACAAGGTGACAGAAATGCTGGCCTAAGCACTGAGGAGCTCAGGGAAACCATCCCATGCTTCCCCAGGAAGCTGTGGGTGGAAGACTGAAGCGTTGAGGTTGTTAGGATGGGGTTAGGGTTAGAACTGAGATGGAAAAGTGAGCACAGCTCCTGGGTGAGGGAGGTGGGAGCTCAGGTGAGCCACGCTAGGGGCTCAGGTGAGCCACGCTGGGGGCTCAGGTGAGCCAGACTGGGAGCTCAGGTGAGCCAGACTGGGCTGGGGGCTCAGGTGAGCCATGCTGGGGCTCAGGTGAGCCAGGCTGGGCTGGGAGCAGGGTGAGCTCTGCAGGAGGGGACAGCAGAGGGGACAGGAGCAGCAGTGCCCAGCACACACACTGAGACATGGCAAACCATCCAGCACAGGGGTACCCAATAAAATGGAGTTTTCCCTCAAAACCTCGAGGCCCTTCAACAGCTCCACACCCTTTGGAAAATGATCTGGCAGCTGCACAAGGAGCAAATTCCCTGTGACCTGAAAAAATGGGGAAATGTCTTAGCCAGAGGGAAAAACACCAACTGCTGTGGGACCTTTAATGTTCCAGAGGAAAAGGTACAACCACTCAGTTTGGGGATAATTTCAAACCCCAGTGTAAGGAATAACTTTCCCAAGCTGCTCCTCCAAACTGTTCCTGCCCCTTTGGGAAGGGCTGATCCTGCTCCTGATGTCAACCTGTGCTCCTAGGAATGTACTAAAAGCCAGAAGAGCTTGATTTTAGGAATGTCAAAAGCTCCTCTCTCACAGATTATTTCACACAGAACTACAGAGGAGGCCCTGAGATGCTGCAGGGCTGGAGCCCCTCTGCTCTGGGGACAGGCTGGAGAGCTGGGAATGTTCCCTGGAGAAGGGAAGGCTCCAGGCAGAGCTCAGAGCCCCTGGCAGGGCCTGGAGGGGCTCCAGGAGAGCTGCAGAGGGACTGGGGACAAGGCCTGCAGGGACAGCACACAGGGAATGGCTCCCACTGGCAAAGGGCAGATTGGGCTGGGATCTTGGCAAGGAATTCCTGGCTGGGAGGGTGGGCAGGGGCTGGGCTGGAATTCCCAGAGCAGCTGGGGCTGCCCCTGGATCCCTGGCAGTGCCCAAGGCCAGGCTGGACACTGGGAGCAGCCTGGGACAGTGGGAGGTGTCCCTGTCATGGCAGGGGTGGCACTGGGTGGGATTTAAGGTCACTTCCACCCAAACCATTCCAGGGTTCATGCCATGACCTGAACTCCAGCTCCAGCTTGAAACACATCCACGGGGAAGATGTAATTCCATCCCTAGCAGAACATTCCAGAGCTCTGCCTCTCCTCTCCTGCCACCCAGGGCCCTGCAGCCTCGAGGTCTCTAAATTAGCCTGGTTAATTAATTCCCCACCAATTAATGCACGAGGGAGAGTGGGAGTTCACAGAGCAGCCAAGGCACAGTGCAGGAGGGGCTGGATTCTGGCTCTGCTGCAAAGCTCGGGCATGCAGGGCCAGCCACACCCCAGGTGACAGCATTTGCTGGTTATCAAGACAGAGTTCAGTCAATTAAAAGATATCAACATGCTCAGCAATCCAAAAAACATCTCCCAAGCAGCTCCTTAGTCATGAAATCCAGAGATATAAAGAGTTACCCACTGCTATTGAGACAGCACTTATGACAGCTCCCAAGTAGCCCTGGATGAACTTGGATGTCGGAGAAGGCTTTGGAAAGAAAAACAAAACATATTTTCAATAAACAAACTTTTGGTTATTAATATTCAACCCATTTTTTTCCCTTTTTTTTTTTTTTTTTGGTTTGTTTGTTTTGGTTTTGTTGTATTTGTTTCAGAGCAGAGACAGGTTTAATTTTGTCATATTGTTCTGTGACACATGGGCTGTCATCCTGAGAGGCAAAAGCGAGGAAATCGTGGCCTCCTGAGCAAGGTTACAGGGGATGGAAAATTAATTGGCATCAGAAAATTATAATAATAGCAGCTCAAAGGAAGGATGTGAGTGAAATTCAGCAAATGGTACCAAATTAGCATTTCTACCCTGGAGTGCTGAACCCCAAACTCACCACAGTCAATATTTTGTCTGTGAAACGTTCTCTCAGTGAGCTGGATGGATTCCAGCTCAGCTTCCCACATCCCAACACGGGATGAACGGAGGCTGAGGAGAAGGAAGGGAGCAGGGACAGCCCCACCGAAGATGGAGCAGGGACAGCCCCCCAAAGATGGAGTAGGGACAGCCCCCCAAGGATGGAGCAGGGACAGCCCCAGCATTTCCCAGGAACAGCCCCCCCAAGGATGGAGCAGGGACAGCCCCCCAAGGATGGAGCAGGGACAGCCCCAGCATATCCCAGGAACAGCCTCAGCACTTCCCACTGCCACCAGCATGAACAAAATCCTTGGGAGATGGGGCCATGGAGCTTCCTCCTGCTCCCCAGCCCAGGCACCATTCCACTTGGTGCTCTTTCAGATCCCAGTTAAACCATTCCAGACCAGCTGGGACCATGGACTGGTTCAGCTCCGAGGCCTTGAGCCTCATTTCTGCGCCTGCAGTGATTCCCAGATCCTTGTGCTGGTTACACTGAGTTTAAACACGGGACAATGGCCACGCTAGAAATCCCCCAGAGGTTTCATGGCAGGGGAGAGGCAGGTTTGGTGTTTCCATGTGGGAATGCCCTGGGGCAGGCCCACAGCTCCTCCTGGCTGTGTGTGGGAATTGGCCCAGCTGTGACTCGCAGTCAGACAGATTTTACCCCAAAAGAGCCAGAGTTTCAAGCCCTGGGAATCATTTGTTTGCATCAGGGTGAGCTTGAGAGCTCCCCCAGAAGCCTCTGGTGTTATGCTAAGCTGCCCAAGTCCTGCTCCTCCATTGGTTACACCCTGTTATGTATCCCATATATGTTATGCTAAGTTCTGCTCCCCTATTGGTTACTTGTTTCCCCTATATGGTTATAATTCCAGAATGTTCCACCCCCAAGTGTATACAGTGTTGCTTTCCCTTTGTTTCAGGGCTTTGGATCCTGCCCCTTGTACTGTGCTCAACTTCTCCACATTTGTTGTTTTTCATCCCATTATTAAAGTTCTTTTTGGGCAACTCCATCAAACCTGCTCCTTTTCATTTGCACCACCCTCACCCTGCAGTCAGGGCCCAGAGAGGTTTGTCAGCCACCCTCACCCTGAAGTCAGGAACCAGGGAGGTTTGTTATGGCCACCCTCAGTCTCGGAAGTCAGGGCCCAGGGGGTTTGTCACCACCCTCACCCCGCAGTCAGGAACCAGGGAGGTTTGTCACCACCCTCACCCTGCAGTCAGGAACCAGGGGGGTTTGTCATGGCCACCCTCAGTCTCTGAAGTCAGGGCCCAGGGGGGTTTGTCACCCCCCTCACCCTGCAGTCAGGAACCAGGGGGGTTTGTCACCACCCTCACCCTGCAGTCAGGGCCCAGGGGGGTTTGTCACCACCCTCACCCTGCAGTCAGGAACCAGGGGGGTTTGTCACCACCCTCACCCTGCAGTCAGGGCCCAGGGGGGTTTGTCACCACCCTCACCCTGCAGTCAGGGCCCAGGGGGGTTTGTCACAGCCACCCTGGCGGGGACAGCTGGCTCACCTTGCTCGCGTTGCGGTTTGCATAGTTCACACACGCGTTGTGGCTCTGGTTCAACCACTGTGGGACAGAGAGACACAGCATCAGCACAATCCCAACAAAATCCCACCTTCTGGGAGTTCTGAGGAAAACTCATCTGCCTTTGGACTGCTCCCAGCTCAACGCCTCACTGGTGCAGGGTCTAGGTGTGAGCTGATGGCCTTCAAATGGAGGGATGGAAATTCCAAGATGTCCAGTGTCCCGAGGGCAGCTCTGCTTCCCTGGATGAGCAGCTCCTCTCCTGGCCCCATCTCCCTCACTGCTGCTGGGTTTTAATCCCACAGAATCCCAGGATCACTGAGGCTGGAGAACCCTCCAAGGTCACGGAGCCCAAGCTGTGCCCAGCCCAGAGCTCTGAGTGCCCTGTCCAGGCCTTCCTTGGACACCTCCTGGGATGGGGTCTCCAAACCTCCCTGGGCAGCCCCTTCCAATATCCAATTTCCCTTAATGTGAAGAAGTTCCTCCTGGTGTCCTGGCCAAACCCATGTGCAGTCAGGATGCAGCAGGAAGCCCAGCGCCATTCCCAGCAGGCCCTTCCTGAGCTCCACAGGCTCCCAGAGGGTCACAGGAGGCTTCTGAGGAGCAGGAGATGAGCAGGTGGCCCAGCTTATGGATACACACGGCCCTAAACTGGCTGGAACAGAGCACTTGGAGCTGCCCCTGAATCCCTGGAAGTGTTCAAGGCCAGGCTGGACAGGGCTTGGAGCGCTCTGGGATAACGGGAGGTGTCCCTGCCCACCTGGGGTGGAATGGGATGGGATTTACAGTCCCCTCCCACCCAAACCAGCCTGGGATTCCACCCCAGATGTTCCTAAACAGGGCGGGTGAGTGGCCTTCCAAGCCCTGAGTGGCCCAGGATGTCCCCAGCCACTCCTCCTCGGGGACAGCTCCCAGCCAAAGCCGCCGGAGCCCAAATTCCAGCAGGGCTGTCCCACCGCGCTCCCGGCCCCGCCGCCTTCCGCAGGTGCCAGGCAGATCCCACTCTGCTCAGAGCCTTCCTGACTGCACAGCTCCATCCCCGCTCTCGGTGCAGACAATAAAAAGACATTTGCCATAGAAAGGAGGCTGAAAATAACTCGTTCCTTCGTTTCAGCTGGCGACGGAATCACACTTGTGGTGTGTTTACTATGGATCTCTCCTTCCCGTGCCTGCTTCCTCCCCTTACTCTTAATTCCCAGAATCTGAACGGGAAATCACACCAGCACCTCCCTACACACAGATTGTTTTCCCCCAAAATTCCTGTAGCAGACTGAATGCAGGGTTCCTGGGCTTTGCCATGCACAGCTATTCCCAAAATTCCTGGCAACAGGGCCTCCCATCATCCCCAGCCCTTCCAACGTCCTTCCCCAAGGAAAATCCCAGCTCCTCGTCCTCCCAAAGGCAGATGGGTGAGTCTAGGGCCAACACCTCCATGGATGTGCACATGGAAGAGCCATTCACACCCAGACAAAATGGCTCCAAAATCTGATTTTTGCTCCTGGCCTGTTCTGCCTCTTCCTTGCCATGGCACAGGAAGGTGTGGGATGAAAAGGGGAGCCCAGGTTTGTTTCCAGCCCCTTGCAGGCCTGTCCCTGGATGGATCCAGGCAAATCCTGTCCCTAAAGCATGGCCAGGTGGGACAGCCACAGAAGCAGCCTGTCCTCTGGGCAAAACCCAGCTCCTCCCTCCTGCCCTGGGCTGTGAGATGTGTATTTTATTGCCACCTGTCACAGCTGGGGCAGCTCTCTGCTGTTCATGGGGCAGTTTGCTTTATCCCTTCCACAGCCAATAGGAGAGGCTCCTGCCTTCCTCAGCACACACCTGGCTTTTCAAACCAAGACACCTCCCCACACTCCCACCCTTCCCAAGGAGCCTCACCTGCCAAAACACAGTGGAGGCCAGCGTCTGGTTGGGCAGGAGGAGACCAACAACCTGCAAGAGGAGAGATTCTCTCATTATTAAAGCATCCCTGGTTTGCTCTCCGTGCTGTTCCAGGCATGCAAACAGCCAAGCTGATTTCCAGGGACTTGAATAAATTATCCTCATTTCTGGCTTTATTTCACTCCCGTTATTTTTGTCATCCCAGTCGTTTCCAGCCTCCTGTCTCTCCGTTTTCCAGGGGTGGAACTGGCTGATGTGGCTGCTCCTGAAAGCTCTGCACCTTTAATTGCTGCTCATGATACACCCTGAAAATCCCCTGGCAGCTGGCAGTGCCCAAAGGTCCCATTAAAACCCAAACAATTCCCTAATCCCGGTGTTTCTGGAGGGAAACACAAACCCTGCACGGAGGCAAGAGGCAGCGAACAGGGGGTTCTCACTTTCCTTTGGCACATTCCCTGTTTGGGGCACCAGGAGAAAATCCCTCTGGAATCTGAGGACAGCAGAGCCACCTGGGAGCACTCTGCTCCTGTTTGGGAGCCTGAGGTTTCTTTTAATTGAATTTATTTTAATTAATTAATCTTTTTTTGGTGTGTCACCATCCCCCCGAGGCTCGGGGCAGCCCGGCCCAGCACATCTGGCCAGATGTTCCCTGCTGGGACCTGCACTGGGGCACCAGAGGCTCTGCAAGGTCACCCCTGGCAGCACCTGAGGCCACACAGGTGTGTCCTGGGCCTGGGGTGACCTTGGGCCGTGTCTCACAGCACCACAGGGACACAGCTCTGCAAATCCCATCCTGACACACAAATCACCTGCCTTAGGGCCAGCTTTCCTGGTTTAAGGCAGCTTTTTTCTTGTTTTAGGGCCATTTTTCCTGGTTTAAGGCAGTTTTTTCTTGGTTTAGGGCCATTTTCCCTGGTTTAAGGCAGTTTTTCTTTTTTTAGAACCATCTTTCCTGCTTTTGGGCCATTTTTCCTGCTGCAGAGCCATTTTTCTTGTTTTAGGGTCATTTTTTCTGGTTTAGGGCAATTTTTTTTTCCTGTTTTAGGGTCATTTTTCCTGGTTTAAGGCAGTTTTTCTTGTTTTAGGGCCATGTTTCCTGGTTCCAGGCCATTTTTTCTTGCTTTAGGGCCATGTTTCCTGTTTTAGGGCCATTTTTGCCTGGTTTAGGCCATCAGACGCTGAAGAAGAGGAAAGGGATGCAGGCAAGGGGATCCCAAGGACCAGCCCAACAAACACAACCAAGACAAAGAATTCCCAGCAACAGGAGAACCCTGCCATCCTTCCTTCCCTCCCTGTACCCCCAGCCCCCCACATTTCTGCAGGTGTTTTCTGCTTGCAAAACCCCACGGAATTAAAAGGCCGAGCAGCCCTTTAACTCCACACATTTACTCCGCTCGTGTCTCCGAAAGCTGGGAGCTCATCCCCTCCCTCAGACCTTCCCCAGCGTCTCCTCAGCTCATTCCCAGGAATTTGGGAAGGGATGGGATGGATGGGCCATCTCCAGGGATGGAGGGAACGTCGTCTCCGCTGGGGCCGCGGAGAAACGGCCCCCAACAAAAGGGGACGGGGCTTGGGCGGCCTCGTTCCCTTCCCATCTCCTCTCCCTTCTCCTCCTCCTCCTCCAGCTTTTCCTCCCACTCTCGTGGAGTTGCAGGGACTTTGTTCCCTGGCCCGGAGCCAGCTCCCACTAATTTACGGCTCCGTTCCCCCACGCGGAGCTCGGCATTAATTAACGCGGCCCCAAACGAAGCCCCCCTAACCCCGAGCCCGAGCCCTGGTGCCCCCCAAAGCAGCGGGATGACGAGGCTGGGGAGGAACGGGGCCAGGCAGAGGCTGGGGCTGAGCGCCGGGGGAAAATTCCGGCGGGGAAATAAATAAATAAAGAAAAAAAAGAGCACCCAAAATCTGTATGACTGAAAGAGGCACGTTTAAATGCAAACTCTCCATATGTGCAAGAGTCTGTCAAGAAATGTACAATTTCACTTTTAATTACTGTCAGGGGAAAAAATAACTAAGAAGGAAAACAAAATAAAATAAATAAAAAGAAAAAAAAAAAAAAAAAAAAAAAAAAAAAAAAAGAGCTCCTAAACACTGGCGAAGTGTCAGCGACAGAATTTAATTGGTGATCAGGTGTGAAGGGCCCTTGGTGGCCCCAAAACCACCCCGTGGGCATCAGGGAGCTCTGAGCAGCCCCGGCTCAAACCCCGAATCCTGCCTGAGGTGGGACGGCCACCTGCAGCCCCGAATTCCCACCTGGCCCTTCAGAGGCTCTCTAAAAGCTCACCCAGAGCCCGATTTTTGGATGGCTGGGGGAAATCAGGGGCTGAAAGCTGTGGTGGCAGCAGGACTCTGCCCTCAAGGTTTGAGCTGCATTTCCTAAAGGTGGGTAAATCTTGCCCCCAGAGGAGGAAACAGCAGCCGGGGGAAGGCTCCAGCCCAGCAGCTGCTTTGCAGGGAAAGAATTCCAGGGGCTGGATCCTCTCCCTGCCAGGCTGGAAATGGGGAAAAGGCCAAAGCCTGACACTCACACGGAGTGCGGCGGGGCCAGCCCCAGCCCGGCACGGAAGGGACGCAGAGGCCAAGCCCGGGGCAGGGCCACGGGGAGCAGGAACATCCCCGGGATGTGGGATTTGGGATTTGGAGGCGTCAGGGGAGCCGCTGCCAAGATCCCATTATTCCCCCAAAGCCTTAATCCCCCTCACAATGAGCTACCCCAGAGTGGATTATTCTGCAGAGGGAAATGCCCGCGGGAGGGGCACGGCCCTAAACTGCTCATCCCCACGCCGCTCACGGCTCGGGGCACCCGCTGACCCCAAATCCCACCTGGGGACAGGCACAAATCCTCCCTGGGGACAAGGACGGCCCAGCCCGAGCCTCTCTTGAGGAAATCCCATCCCCCTTTGTGGAACACAAGACTCAAACTGTTTTTATGCTGGAGCAGGCTGCCAATTTTGTCACTAAATTTCACAGATCGATTGGCATAAATGTTACATTTTAATTTTAACATTTGAAACGTTTGGGTTTTTTTTTTTTTTTTTTTTTTTTCTAAATGACAAGAGGTTCCAGTTTATCCTTTACAGCTCCTGAAATTGGGCTCATCTGACAGCTCTCGGCTCCTCTGACAGCTCTGGATTGGGGCCGATTTCATTGTCAATTTGATCGTTAACTCGTTTTTTGTTTAACCTTTTCTTTTAAAATGCCCCACGCAAAGTTCCCAGCGAGGCTTTGCCCACCACAACAAACAGCAGCAGCCCTGCTGGTCCCCTCCTTTGGGAAGGGTGACAGCCTTGAGCCGGGCCTAGAGCAGGTTTACGGAGATGAAATTCAGTGTATTTTGCTCCTTCGGCTATTTTAATGGACCAGTAAGCTGAAGCAGGAGCTGGTGGCTTTGAGGATAAAGTGCCTCTTGATTCCAGTTTTTTGGGGGCAAACTGTGCCTCAGTTTCCCACAAAACTGGGCTAAATCAACCATTCCTGTTTGGATGAGGCGACGAGAACAGGCAGAATTCTCTCCCTTCTGCCTTTGGCCATGGAGAGCACCCAAACACTCCCAAAATTCCCAAAACAAGGACAAATCACCCTCAGCTACAGCCTCAGGAGGTTAATTAACCCAACCCCCATTGAGGTTATTTATCTACTATTGAGGTTATTTTTCTATCAATATATTGAGATTATTTTGTATTAAATACCAGGTTGATGAATTAATCCAACCCCTATTCAAGGTTATTTATGTACTATTGAGGTTATTTATCTATTAATATATTTATTTTGTATTAAATACCGGGTTATTGATCAATTAACCCAGCCTCTGTTTGAGGTTATTTATCTACTATAGAGGTTATTTATTTATTCATATGGAGAGGTTATTTTTTATTATCTGTCAGGGTATTATGAATTAACCCAGCCTCTGTTTAATTATCTACTTACTGAGGTTATTTATTTATTCATATGGAGAGGTTATTTTGTATTAAATATCAGGTTATTGATGAATTAACCCAGCCTGTGTTTGAGGTTACTTATCCATTTAACATCGTTCCCACAACCTCCTTCAGCACCTTCATCTTTCCCCTTTCCTCTTCATGTCTGGGTTAATTAACCCAAACGAGAGCACACGGCACTGCCTGGCTGAGCTGGAGCTCCTCACCTTGGGAAGAGACCCTTAAACCATGGAAATGCAAAATAAAAGTGTCCAAAAATGAAATCTGAGAGTAGCAGGAGTTGCATTTTGCCAGCAACGAGTTCAGCTTTGCAGAGGGAAAGATGAAGGTGCTGAAGGAGGTTGTGGGAATGATTTTGAATGGATAAATAACCTCAAACACAGGCTGGGTTAATTCATCAATAACCTGATATTTAATACAAAATAACCTCTGCATATGAATAAATAAATGACCTCAATAGCAGCTAAATAACCTCAAACAGAGCTTGGGTTAGTTCATCAATAACCTGATAGATAACAGATAAATAACCTCAATATATTAAAAAAAAAAATAACCTCAATAGTAGACAATTAACCTCAAACAGAGGCTGGGTTGATTCATCAGTAACCTGATATTTAATAAAAAATAACCTCAATATATTGATAGAAAAATAATTTCAGTAATAGATAAAAAAACTCAAATAGGGGTTGGACTGATTCATCAATAACCTAATAGATAATAACCTCAATATACTGACAGAGAAATAACCTCAATAATAGATAATTAACCTCCAACAGAGGCTGGGTTAATTCATCAATAACCTGATATTTGATAAAAAATAACCTCTATGTGAATAAATAAATAACCTCAATAGTAGATACATAACCTCAAACAGAGGTTGGGTTAATTCATCAATAACCTGACAGATAACAGATAAATAACCTCAATATATTAATTAATAAATAACCTCGATAATAGATAAATAACCTTGAATAGGGGTTGGGTTAATTCATCAATAAACTCAATAGATACAACAGATAATAATAGATAATTGATAAATAATCTCAATATATTGATAGAAAAAGAACCTCGACAATAGATAAATAAATAACCTCTGAGGTTGTGTTAATTCCTAAATAACCTCCTAAACAGTAGATAAATAACCTCAACATATTCATGGATAAAAGTCCCTTAATAATAGATAAATACCCTCAGCCAGAGGCTGGGTTAATTCATCAGTATTCTCATCTAGAACAGATAAATAACCTCAATATATGAACAGATAAATAACCTCCATAGTAGATAAATACCCTCAAACAGAGGTTGGGTGAATTCATCAATAACCTGATAGATAATAGATAAATACCCTCAAACAGAGGTTGGGTTAATTCATCAATAACCTGATAGATAATAGATAAATACCCTCAATACACTAATAAGTAAATACCCTCAGAGGTTGGGTTAATTCATCAATAACCTGATAGATAATAGATAAATACCCTCAATACACTAATAAGTAAATACCCTCAGAGGTTGGGTTAATTCATCAATAACCTGATAGATAATAGATAAATACCCTCAAACAGAGGTTGGGTTAATTCATCAATAACCCCATAGACAATAGATAAATACCCTCAATACACTAATAAGTAAATACCCTCAGAGGTTGGGTTAATTCATCAATAACCTGATAGATAAATACCCTCAAACAGAGGCTGGGTTAATTCATCAATAACCCCATAGACAATAGATAAATACCCTCAATACACTAATAAGTAAATACCCTCAAGAATATGAGGGTAGATAGAAATGAATAGATAGATACATACATACATACATACCCTCAACATGAATAGATAAAACCCTCAAATAGAGGTTAATTCATCAATACCCTGATAATAGATCAATACCCTCAATACATTAATAGATAAATACCCCCAAACAGAGGTTGGGTTAATTCATCAATAACCTGATAGATAGTAGATCAATACCCTCAATACACTAATAGATCAATACCCTCAATACATGAATATGTAAAACCCTCAAACAGAGGTTGGGTAATTCACCAATAACCTGGTAACAGATCAATACCCTCAGTACATTAATAGATAAAACCCTCAAACAGAGGTTGGGTAATTCATCAGTAACCTGAAATAGATCATACCCTCAATACATGAATAGATAAACCCCTGTAAACAGAGGTTGGGTAATTAATCCATAACCCCATAGATAACAGATCAATACCCTCAATACATGAATAGATAAAACCCTGAAACAGAGGCTGGGTAATTCATCAATAACCTGATAATAGATCAATACCCTCAATACGTGAATAGATAAAACCCTCAAACAGAGGTTGTGTTAATTTGTCAATAACCTGATAATAGGTAAATACCCTCAATACATTAACAGATAAATACACTCAATACATGAACAGATAAATACCCCCAAACAGAGGCTGGGTAATCATCAATAACCTGATAATAGATCAATACCCTCAATATACTAATAGATAAATACCCTCAATACACTAATAGATCAATACCCTCAATACATGAATAGATAAAACCCCTCAAGCAGAGGCTGGGTAATTCCCCAATAACCTGATAACAGATCAATACCCTCAATACACAAATAGATAAACCCCTCAAGCAGAGGCTGGGTGATCCCTCAATAACCTGATAACAGATCAATACCCTCAATAACCTGATAATAGATCAATACCCTCAGTGCACGAATAGATAAGCCCCTCAAGCAGAGGCTGATCCCCCAGTAACCCCAGGGACAGCAGATAACCACAGTCATTCCTCCACGGACCAAGCCTCAGGGACAGACCAAAGCCCTGGAGCAGAGCAGGGGCTGCCGTGCCGGATCCCTGGTGCCGGACAGGGGGAATGGCACGAGGCGCTGAGGGGCGGCGGGCACAGCGGTGCCCAGGGATCGTTCCCCGCTGCCCACAACCAAATACTTACGATGGGGGTTCCAAAGGGGATGTAACCTGTGGGGGGAAAAGAAAAAGAAACGAATGAATTTGAACTGATGTCTCAGTTTAGGGAGTCCTGGCAGAACCAGGTGCCCTCACTGCCACCACCCTGGGACATCCTGGAACTCCAGCTGCTGCTCCAACCGACAGCCAGCGCCCTCCTGGGTTTGCCATCCTTTATTTGCTTTTCGGGCTCTCCCAAGTCTTTTCCTCAAATTGTATTGAGCACCACAGAAATGGAACGCTTCACATTCCCCCCTGCTGCGGCTGCCAATTCCTGGGCTAATTATAATTCATCTCTCTGACTTCCTCGAGGAGGTCTCAGAGCATTCCCCCAGTATCACTGAATTCACTTCCTGCATCCAATTTGCAACCGAAAAGGGCAAAGACCTGAGAGGAGGAAAAATTTGGGAGACAAATGCAGGGCAAGGCAGCAAAGCAGAGGGTGCTGGCTTCTCTCCCCCCTTCACCCTCAGCATCCTCCCCCAAACCCTGCTCATTTCCCCTGTGCCCAAATTGGGGGATGTTGCACCCAAATCCATGGAAAAGGTCCTGTTTATTTCAATAAATCTGCTGGAAAAGCACCAGGGCTGCGCTGGCATTCCCAGGAGGGCTGCTGGGGGCCTGAGCACAGGGGAAAAACCCCAAAGAGAGTTTTAAATTTAATTTTTAATCATTAAACAGCTCATTAAGGCACAGAGGAGCTGATCCTCCCTGGAATCCCAGTGCTGGGGCTATGAGATGTCATAACCCATGGAAAAACAGGGATCATCCCATTCTTTCCTGGGGAATAAACCCCCCCAGCCCCCTCCTCTTCATCCAGTGAGGATGGATCAAGCTGCTGACCTGTATTTTACACCCCTGAAGTTGTGGGCAGCAAGAT
Source organism: Montifringilla adamsi (assembly GCA_017590115.1). NCBI lineage: Eukaryota > Metazoa > Chordata > Aves > Passeriformes > Passeridae > Montifringilla > Montifringilla adamsi. The sequence continues at coordinate 733,627 of JAGGNK010009559.1, read as the reverse complement.
TTGCCATTTTTCTGCAAAGTTAAAATGCTCCCAATAGTGACAGATCCCGCAAAACAATGCCAAAAAAGGCTCTGGCTGGGGTCCAGTCAAAATAGGAAGTGCCTGTCCCCTCCATGAGGAAGGGAGAGAGAAAGGAGAAGGGAAAAGGAAAGGGGGAGAAGGGAAAAGGAAAGAAAGGGGGGAAAAGGAAAGAAAGGGGGGAAATACTAAGCACTAAATCTCACAATGGAATTTAGGATCCTCATTTTCCTTTCCTACAAAGGGATTTTGGTGTTGGAATTCCTTCCTGATCTTGGTCTAAATGTTGACAAGATCCAATCCCAAAAGAGGAACCCAGCCCTCCCAGTACTTTATCCAAACCCCAAGAGGAGTGGCCGGGACACGCACGGCGTACCTGACATTCGGAAAGGCATGAAGATGGTCTCGTTGGTGTCGGGGTGGATGATGGCCTGGAAAAGTGTCACCAGAGAGTCACAGTGAGGGCACAGGGCACAGCACAGCCACCCCTCGGCTCCAAGCACCTCCTGTGACACCGAGTCCCTGGAATTTCCCTGCCCTGGGACCCTCCTTTTCACCAAAGGCAGTTGGGGCTCGGCAGCCTCCACAGAACCCCTCCCCAGCACTGCTCTCCCCTCTCCCGCAGTAATTAATTAAATTAAATTAAAAATTTGAATTAATTTTAATCATTTAGGAGGAAATCATTGACCCTCATGTACAAAGAGTGGCTCTGTGTCCCCAAAAGCCACCCACAGCTGTGCCTGCGCCCCAGGAAAGGCAGGCTGAGGAGGGAAAGGAAAATGATTTTCTGTCCCTGCCCGATCTCAGCACCTGCACTGAGGCTGAGATGTCCTGGGGAGGAAAGGGGGGAAAGCCCTGGCTGTGGCAGAGGGGTGGGGAGGATGAGGAGAAAAATCCCTTTGTCCTACAGGGAAAGAAAAGGGGTCGCAGGGAAAACCCCCGAGGCCCAAACACAATGTGGGATTCAGTTCAGGAGCTTCTCCCCATCTCCAGCTGTGGATCCCATTCCAGAACCTTCTCCCCCATCTCCAGCTGTGGATCCATTCCAGAACCTTCTCACAAGGTGGATCCATTCCAGAACCTTCTCCCCCCTGCCCCAGCACGAGCTGGGATACCAACAGGCAGGTCCAGCCCTCTCTGGGTGGCCCCACAAGGGACACCCAAAAACCCCGCACAGCACCTGGATTTTCCAGAAATTCCTGCTGTGCCCCCACGGCCTCGGTGCCCCTGGAGATCCCAGCCTCCCCAAACCCTCAATCACTGGCCAACAGCAGCAAAGCTCACTTGGCCCATTTTTGCCCACATTTCCCCCCAGATTTTCTGACAGGCCCAGGAGGCAGCGCTGGAATTCACTGGGAAGCAGAAATCCATTCCCCAGGGATCTGGGGCTGCAGGGAGGAAGGTACAGCACAGGCACAAACCTTCCCAAGGAACTGTCAAACTGTTTGCAAAAAACTGGAGACAAGAAAGCTCTTGACTAGACAGGAAGGAGAAAATGAAGACATCAAAATATATAAATATATATAAAAAGAAAAAAATCAGGCTCTTTGGTGGCAGAGTGTTCTCTGCATTTACATTTCCATGGGAAGGCAAAACAGCAACTGGCAAAGGGAACGAGGGAGGACAGGAAAAAGCAGCAATACTTGAAAATAATAAGGAAAATTGAAGATATTTTAAAAAGTGTATTACCTGTTTGATTTTTTGAGCTCCCCACAGCTGGAAAAACAAAAGAGAACATTAAATGTAAAAAAAAACCCAGTGTAGTTTTATCCCAAGTATTCATCTTTTAGCTGCTGTTATAAACAAACACAAGGGACTGGGACAAAAATCTCATTTTGTGCAGCCCACCAGGATGGATTTAAAGACTCTTCACACACCTGAGCTCCTTCACACCTGCGTGGGCAGTGAGAGACAATATTCAACTTGTATTCAATGGGAAGAAAGAAGAAGAACAGCCAGACTTCGGAGCTCTACAAACCCCGAATCCTCCGCCGCACGGAGATCTCAAGGTAAATTTAGCACAGCCTCTCCCTGGATGAGCTTCCTGCGGAAATCCAGCCCTGCTGGGGAACAAAGGTGGGGCAAGCCCTGCAGGGAGCACAAGGAGCTCTTCAGATAAACCCCGGGCTCCCAATAAATGGAATAAACAGCCACCAGTTCTCATTTCTAAATGCACCGAGAAATGCTCGGGGAGAGGAAAAATCTCGTTGAAAACTCTCACTGATGCCTCCTGACAGCTTCAAAACCCCCAAAATCTGGCTCAGAGTGTGGGGTTGGAGGAGGAAACATCCTCTGAGAGGCGCAGGAGGAGACAGCAAGCCCAGAGATGCCCCGGCTCAGGCACAGCCCCAGGGTTTGCCCTTCCTTCCCCAAGGCTAGGGGTTTCCTAAACCTAAATTAAAACCTAAACCCAAACACCTGACCCCAAATTATCACCTCCAAACCACCCAAAGGCTGATGTGCATCACTCCAGGGAGGGGTGGGAAGGCAGGGCTCTGAAATGTCCCAGTAGATGTTGGGTTTTGCCGCTAAAAATTCGTGTTCAGCCTCAAGGCCCCGGCACCTCTGTCTGGGTTTGTTCTCCCCCCAAGTACCTGGAGCTGCAAATGCACCCTTTAAGCTCCATTTCAATTTAAAAACCCAATTTTCTGCCAGCCAGGAGCCTGGCTGCTTCCCTGGCAGGGCTCCTTTGCCAATCTCTCCCCACCCTCGTGGCTCCTTTACTTCTCTCCAATTTGTCAACATCCTCTTGAGTGGAGGCCGCCAGGAACCAGGGGAATTATTCCAAGGAGAGTTGTGCCGGAGCCAATCCGGGGCAGGAGAACCTGGGGAGTTCTGCTCCTGCTGCTGCCACATCCCAGCATGGTGATGGCTCTTTTTGGCTCACCATTTCCCCACCAAAACCCAGCCAGGGGCTGGGGCACAGCAGGAGCTCACCCTGCTGAGCTCAGCACTGCCACGGTGTTAATTAAGCCTCGTCCCTCACCCCAGGTTTGTTGCCATTCCCAAATACAAATCCATTAAAATGCTGTTGAATAAGGTAATTAATCTGCTGTAAATTGCATTAATTGACCCATCGATACCAACAACCCCAAATTTCACTCCCAGTTCATGCCAGGCTCCAAAACGAAGCTCTGTGATGAACTGCACTGCCTGTGATGAGGAACTGAAGATCTAAATGTCACATACACACGGGGGTTTTCCTGAGGAAAAATTCCCTTCCTAAGGAAAATAATCATTCCCCCTTTCCCAGGTGGAAAACACAGCCTGGGGCACACAAAGGACACTCCCTGTGGCTGCTAAAGACCAGCTGGGTCTAAATCCCAGCACCCAAAGGGAAGGAGGCTCCACGCCCAGCCAGCCAGCAGATCTCTGCCTGCCCCAGCAGATCTCTGCCTGCCCAGCAGCTGGAGAACTTCCACGGGGGGCAGGTGGAATTCCTGGAGCTCCAGGAGCCTTCCCAGCACATCCCAGTGACCCCAGGGCTGCCCAGTTCCCCTTTGTGCAGGGTGGGAAACAGAACTGCGGGATTTTCCTCTCCAACTGCAGGCTCTGACACCAGCAAAAAGGAAGAGGGATGCTTTCTGAGCCAGCACGAGGGCTTTTTTGGTCAAATTCTCTCATTTCATTAATTGATCCCAATATTTATGCCTTTCCCTGCCGCAGTGCAAATATTGTTAGAACACGCGGTTTCATTACTTCTCCAAAGAGACTTCACAAGATGCACCTGATGAGTCACCTCAGGATTCTGCCAGCTCATTTTCACTTCTTTCTCCTCTAATTCCTCTTCTGTCTGCAGTGTTTTCCAGCAGCTCCAGCTCCCTGACAGTCCTGCCAGCCCAGGCTGCCTTGGAGAGCAGTCTCTGGGTTTGGTGGGATTTCATTCCCACCCTGGAGGAACAGCCATGCTCCCACCTCATCCCCCGCACTGGGAAACTGTCCTTTCCAACAAATCCAGACTCCTGCTGGGGTTTAGGTTTCAGTCCAGGGTGGCTGGGCATGACCAGGTGGAGCAGGAGGGTTTCCTGGGATGGAGCATTTCCCCTGGAGCAGGAGGGTTTCCTGGGATGGAGCATTTCCCCTGGCTCTGGGATGGAGCATTTCCCCTGGATGGCTCAGAGCCCCACAAGGGCTTTGCCTCCCTTCAGCTTTGGGTGCTCGAGGGTGGGATTGCACCAGGGGAGACCAGAGGGCTGGAGCAGTGTTATCCCAACATTCCACCTCCACACAAGCAGGCAGGAGTGGCCACTTCCCTCCAGCCTGTGGCCACTGCAGCTCTCCCCCAGGTCAGACCACACGGGTCAGGTCAGGCTCTGCTCCATGCACAGGTCCCTCAGGATGGGCAGGAATCAGCTCCAGGCTGCTCACAAGTGCTCTCAGATCCACCTTTTCAGGACTCAGGGAAGAGATTTCCACCCGTCCTTTCCGGGATTCTGATTTTTCTACAGTTTTTTCGAGGAAGAGTCACCACTTTTGTCACCACCTGGAGCAGTTTGAAAGCCCTGAGCTCGGGGGTGCCAGCACAGGGAGGAGCTGGAGCTGCTGGACGCTCCAGAGGAGGCTCCAGGATGATCCCAGGGATGGAGCAGCTCTGCTGGGAGGAAAGGCTGGGAGAGCTGGGAATGTTCCCCTGGAGAGGAGAAGCTTTGGGGTGACCTCACTGTGGCCTTCCAGGATCTGAAGGAGCTGCAGGAGAGCTGGAGAGGGACAATTTCCAAGGGATGGAGGGACAGGACACAGGGAATGGCTCCCACTGGCAAAGGGCAGATTGGGCTGGGATCTTGGCAAGGAATTCCTGGCTGGGAGGGTGGGCAGGGGCTGGGCTGGAATTCCCAGAGCAGCTGGGGCTGCCCCTGCATCCCTGGCAGTGCCCAAGGCCAGGCTGGACACTGGGGCTGGAACAGCCTGGGACAGTGGGAGGTGTCCCTGCCATGGCAGGGGTGGCACTGGGTGGGCTTTGAGGTCCCTTCCCACCCAAACCATTCCAGGATTCTGGGATTTTATGAACTCAGTTATCCAGAAACATCACCTTAACTATCATGATGATGTTTAAGGCAGGGTCTCACAGACCACCAGAATCTGAAGAGAACCAAAGCTGTGGTGAGGAGATGGAGACTGGAATAAATCTTGGGAATAGATGTGATCTTTGCTTGTCAGGACATTCATTAGCAATCCTTATTTAGCAGCAGAATTGCAGCTTAGAGATAGTTTAAAAAAAAAAAAAAAAGAATTTATTTAAAGAATCCATCCAGCCCCAATCCCTTCCCCAACACCTGTCACTATAAAAACAGCACGGAGGGTTCCAGTTCCCCTTAATGGATGAGCCTCCTCCTATTAAACACAGCAACATTTCACAGTCCTGCACTCAGAGACAGCAATTTATTTGTCACCCTCTCCATAAAAAATCTTCTGCCTTATTTCTAATCCAAACTAATCCTCCTTCAGCTTAAAAGCACCTGGTGCCACCCTCTGAGCACTGATCCTAAATCCATGGGTGCCTGCTCCAGCTATGCCAGGAATAACTCCCTGGAGAAAAGCCCTTATTGATTAATCACTCATTAATCACTCATAATGACAAGGCACAATTATAGACAAAGGACTAATTAGGAGTCACGGGGTAGATGAGCCCAGCGTGGAAAAGAAAACCCAGAGGTTTAAGTCCTGCAGAGAGCCTTCAGCGGGGTCTGCCTGGGCTGCACTTTGCACCATTACCCAACAAAACCCCTCCGCAAGGACAAGGTTGGAGAGGAAATCATTGAAAAATGAGTATTTTTAGTTAATTATTTCATCTGTCCAGCCAGTTCAAAAAGCTGTTCCCGTCCTGCTCCGGCAGCGATGTTCTCACCTTCCACCGGCCCCGCCCGCACCCAGGAAATGCAGATTTAACGAGTTTGCACCCCGTCAGGAGCTGCCAGTGGTTTCGCACCCGGGGGCTGTGAGGTTTATTAAAGCACAGCTCGGAGCACCCAGCCCACGCTGAATGCCAAATGTTGGGTGGTGCAGAACGGGGGATGCAGCAAAGCACTGCAGCTCCCTCCCTGTGCCCTCCAGGGCAGCCTCCGGTCCAGATGTGCTTCCCCAACAACCCCAGTTGTTCAAATGACTGAAATAAGGGGGGGAAAATAACCCAGCTCCAGCTGCTCACAGGCACGGAGCAGTGTGGCATTCCTGATACACCTGGAAAACCAGGTAACACCATCCTGTGGCTCTTCTTGCTCCTCACAGGAAACCTCCCCACCGGAGTTTTTACAGCCCTGCTCCTAAAATCTTGGCATTAGGGAGGTTTTGGTTCTTCAGGACACAAAGCTCAAGGGAGCCCACGAGAGTGGGATAACGAGTGGGATAAATGCCAAGGGGCTCTGTTCATTTCTGCCCCTCCTGAGGCTGAAACGAGGCAGCACAGGAGGCACTGCAGCTCCTCCTGGATCCAAACTCCTTGGCCATTATGAGCATTGTAGAGTCGCTGAGAGGCAGCAGAGAATCGGGGAATTGTTCAGGTTGGAAGAGATCTCGGACAATCACACCCAACCATGGCCAGCACTGCCAGGGCCACCACTGCCCCTGTCCCCAAGTGCCACAGCCACAGGGCTCTGAAATCCCTCCAGAGATGGACATTCCACTCCAGCCCTGGGCACTTCCAATACTTTATCACCTTTTCCATGAGGAAGCTGAGCCTCTTTGCACTTCACCGATCCTAATGCGGGAGAAATGAAACAGTTTCTAAACAGCGAGGTGCCAGGAGTGCGTTTGGAGAGGCTGAGTGAGGAGCGGAGTCACAAGGGACACGAGAGTCACAAGTGACACAGGAAGTCACAAGTGACATGAGAGTCATAAGTGACATGAGAGTCACAAGTGGCACAAGAGTCACAAGTGACACGAGAAGACACAAGTGACACAAGAAGTCATAAGTGACATGAGAAGACAAGGGACACGAGAGTCACAAGGGACACGAGAAGTCTCAAGGGACACGAGAGTCACGAGGGACACGAGAGTCACAAGTGGCACAGGAGTCACGAGGGACACGAGAGTCACAAGTGGCACAGCGCGGCTCCGGCTCCGCCGAGGCGCAGCGAGGGCTGCGGGAGAGCAGGGAGCGGCTGTCTCCAAGGGGCCTCTGCTGCACATCGCCCAGGCTGTGGTTCTTTCTCATCTTTTTCCCATTTTTTCCCGTTTTTCCCCGTTTTTCCCCTCTCCCCCTGGTGCTGAGGGGTGAAGCTCAGGGTACAAAGTCAGCGATGGAGCTGGTGGCCGCTCGCCTTTGCTCACAAATAAGATGTTCTTGCATTTTGGCAGGAGGGGCAGGTAAACACCCCCAAAATGAGCGGGCAGAATTCCAGGGGAGCTGTGCTGGACTCGGTGACCCCCCAGGTCCTCTCCAGCCTGTGATCCTACAGCAAAACGGAGATGTGGATCAAAAATCCTGAGCCCGGTGCCTGCTGGCTACAAGGATTTCAGTCAGCCGAGATCCACGGCTCGGGGTGCTTGCTGCTGGTTTTATGATCCCTGGATTCATGTCCAGCCTCCACTTCAGGCTTATTGTTGGTTCTCTATCAATAAAAACTGTATCTAAACGGAACGGAACAGAAATAAATAGAAATTTGCTGGAATTTTCTCTTTTATCTCGCCGTCAGCAGCTCCAGCTGGTTCGTGTTCAGGCAGCACAGCCCCAGCAGCCCTGATCCCCATGCCAGCCTCACCCTGCACAGACAGCAGCCAAAACACGGGCGAGCACAGGCACACGAGGCAGGATTTGGGGAGAGGGGGAAGGGAGCCGGGTTTTTATTAAGCTCAGCTCCCTGAAGCAGCCAGCTGTGCCAGTGCGAGGCTCGGGAGGTGGGAACACATGGCCGGGAGAAGGAGGCAGAGCCGTGGCACTGCTGGCACTGCCAGGGCTTCACACCTCCCTCCCCAGAGTCTGGGCACGGAGCAAAGCCGTGCCAGCCCGCAGCTGAACTGGGGGAAGGAGACTGGAACAGGAGCACCTTCCCCTGCCCTCCGAGGGAGCGCTGCGCTAACGAGCTGCGCTCCTTAACGAGCTGCCTTTGCTGATGCATGAGGGTGCCCTGGCTGGCTCTCACAAATAAAAGGCAAATGTCCTGTATATATGTGTGACAGAGAATTAATAGACAGAAGTGTACACATATATATATATGTTTGATAAAGAAGTAATATATATATGTATATATGTGTGACAGAGAATTAATAGACAGAAGTGTACACATATATATATTTAATAAAGAAGTAATATATATGTATATATGTTTCATAGAGAATTAATAGACAGAAGTATATACATATATATATATGTTTGATAAAGAAGTAATATATATATGTATATATGTGTAATAGAGAATTAATAGAGAAAAATATATATGTATATATGTTTCATAGAGAATTAATAGACAGAAGTATATACATGTATGTATACATAGTTAGTAAAGAATTAATAGATATATATATGTGTCTATATGTTTACTAGAGAATTAATAGAGATAAATATATATATGTTTAATAAAGAATTAATAGAGAGAAGTATATATATGTATATATGTTTAATAGAAAGTTGAGAGAAGTATATATATATGTTTAATAGAGAATTGAGAGAAATATATATGTATATATGTTTAATAGAGAATTAATAGAGAGAAGTATATACATGTATGTATATATGTTTAATAAAAAATTAATATAGAGAAGTATATATATGTATATATGTTTAATAGAGAATTGATTGAGAGAAGTGTATATATGTATACATGTTTAAGAGAGAATTAATAGAGACATATATATGTATATAAGTTTAATAAAGAATTAATAGAGAGAAGTGTATATATATGTTTAATAGAGAATAATTAGAGAGAAGTATACATAAATATATATGTTTAATAGAGAATTAACAGAAAAAAGTATATATGTATGTTTAATGGAGAATTAATAGAGAGAATTATATATATCTATGTTTAATAGAGAATAGAGAGATGTATATATATGTGTATATGTTTAACAGAGAGTTAATAGAGAGAAGTGTGTATATATATTCGTTTAATAGATAATTAATAGACAGAAGTATATATATATGTATATATGTTTAAGAGAGAATTAATAGGGAGAAGTTTTACAGATTTTCAGTTGTGTTTTACCCCCTTGTGCTGCTGTCAGGGATGACCTGGGTTTGGGACATTTGGCAGCACATTTGGGTTGTTGCTGTGGCAGCACCTGAGCCCCATCAAGGTTTAAGGCAGTGAACTCCACCGCTGGACAACAAGGAGGGGTGGATGGACAGAACTTGGGAGGGGCTAAAGGGTTAAAAGGCAAAACCTCCATTGTGTGATGAGCACATGGTGGGAAAAGTCCTCTGCTCCCTGCGCCTCAACATCTTCTCTACTCAGTCTCCCGTTGTATTTTTGATCAGGTTTTAATAAACCTGTTAATTTTTTTGCAAGTGGGTAGCATTTCTCACAATTTCATTAGTGAGCTGCGCCTTCAAACCTCTCGTTGGCATGAGAACCTCCGGGTGTGTCCGGGAAGAGCCGCACTCCCCCCGCAGAGCCCCCGGCCCTGCTGCTGTGCGGCTCTTTGCCTCTCTCTGCTGGCAGGAGCCAGCCCGGGATGGGGACAGGGACACAGGGCGGGCACAGGGGGAGGTGGCACCTCTGCATCCCTTGCACCGCGTCCCTCTGCTTGCTCAGGTGCGGGGTGGAGCGGTAGGAACCCACAAGAGAGGGAAATCAGAGCTCTGATCCCAATTCCCAGCAGCTTTCCAGCATCCTGGGCTGCTGCTGGGCAGTACTTGGAGCGCTGATGTTAAACCAGGAGCTCAGCAGCTCTTCCTACCCCAGCCTGAGGCAAAATTCAGCCTGCAAGGGGAAGGAGATGCAGTTCAGACAGGGAGTGGCTGCAGGGGATTCCAGCTACGAAAATTCAAGTGTTTTGGGGGAAGGAGTGATGAACAACCCTGAAGTTCGTCACGAAATCCCCCCAGTGCTGACACCCACCTGCAAATCTCCCAAGGCACATCTTTGGTGCCCAAACCCTGAGCCCACCCAAGGTTCCTCAGCCTTGCAAAGGGTTTTTCTGGAGCACAAAACCCCCCAGGAGAAGCAGCTGTGCCATGAGCAGGAGTGATTTCCGTCCCTCTGGGGCTGGCAGCCACCGAGTGCTGCTTCCCCCAGCCTCCAGCAGCGCTGCCCTGCCAGCTCCAGGCTGATCCCCAGGCTGTGCTGGGCCCTGGGACAGGGTGGCAGAGGGACTCACACGCTCAGAGGACACAGATGCAACCCCACAAATCAGTGGGATAAAGGGATAAAGGACAAAAGCCACACCATTATGCCCTGCAGCTGGTACAGCCTTTTGGATGGAGGCTAAACTCAGCACCAGTGTGCAAAATGTGTATTTTATGAGTGGCTTTTCACAAGCATTAAGATGAATATTGTATGTGTTATGTTAGAAAGTTATGCTGTATTTAATTTTCTTAAGTAGTGTGTTAAATATAGTTTTAGGTCATAACATAATGTTAAAATAGAAACTCTGCTATGTAAGATGTTTGGTTAAGAAAGGACTCGCACCAGACAGCAGCCACAGGACACCTAAACCTTTCAGAGAAAGGGAATTTATTGCCCCCTTATCAGCAGAAAACTAATTTCTTCCCACCTTGCTCCGACATGAAGATGGCATTAGGATTAAGAGGAAATGACCAGACAGAATCCTGTGTTTGAATGGAATTTATGCATCATGTGTGAGGTGTATGAATATGCAACAGGCTGTTGTTTTTAAGGGTTAATCCTCTGTTAACGGGGGTCCTTTTTCGGGCTTGTGCTGCCCTGAAAGAGGTACCTGGACTGTCCCTAACTCTTTGTTTTGATTGTCTCGTATTGTCCTAATCTCAATTGTTCAAGTTTTATTACTCTAATTCTATTACTATTGCTATAACCATTGATTACGATTAAACTTTTAAAAATTTTAAAATCGAGCGATTGGCGTTTTTCACAACCAGCATTCCCAAACCAGGGAAAAGGCCACGTCTAAGCACGCTGGCTCTTGGTCCTTGTTCGGCAGGCTGCATTTTACAGCCCCTGTTTCAGGGATAAACCATTCCCTGAAATGAAACCTCTTCCCTCCAGGAGGCTCTTTGGGATTGCCTGCCCTGCCTGCAGTTGGAATTGGAGAAGTTACAGTCTCACCTTCTGCTGCAAATTGGCTCCCCGAGCCCTCGTGTGTGTCATTCGCACCTTCCCACTCGCAGCAGCCACCGGGGCTCCGGGGACACATCCTGCCAGCCCCGGGAGCCGCCACCGGGGCTCCGGGGACACAGCCTGCCAGCCCCGGGAGCCGCCACCGAGCGGCGGCGGGGACAGCGGGACAGGGACAGGAGGGACAGGGACAGGAGGGACAGGGACAGGAGGGACAGGGACAGGAGGGACAGGGACAGGAGGGACAGGGACAGGAGGGACAGGGACAGGAGGGACAGGGACAATGGGGACAGGAGGGACAGGGAGAGGAGGGACAGGGACAATGGGGACAGCGGGACAGGGACAAGAGGGACAGGGACAGCCAGGCAGGGACATCAAGGCTGGCTTGAGGACAGCAGGACAGGGACATCCAGGACAGGGACAATGGGGAGAGGGACGGGAGGGACAGGGACAATGGGGACAGGAGGGACAGGGACAGGAGGGACAGGGACAGCCGGGACAGGGACAGCCAGGCAGGGACATCAAAGCTGGCTTGGGGACAGCGGGACAGGGACATCCAGGACAGGGACAGCATGGACAGGGACAATGGGGAGAGGGACAGGAGGGACAGGGACAGCAGGACAGGGACAGCCAGGCAGAGACAGCGTGGCTGGCTCGGGGACAGCAGGGACAGGGACATCCAGGACAGGGACAATGGGGAGAGGGACGGGAGGGACAGGGACAATGGGGACAGGAGGGACAGGGACAGGAGGGACAGGGACAATGGGGACAGGAGGGACAGGGACAATGGGGACAGCGGGACAGGGACAGCATGGACAGGGACAATGGGGACAGGAGGGACAGGGACAGGAGGGACAGGGACAGCCGGGACAGGGACATCAGGGCTGGCTTGGGGACAGTGGGACAGGGACAGCAGGACAGGGACAGCCAGGCAGAGACAGCGTGGCTGGCTCGGGGACAGCAGGGACAGGGACATCCAGGACAGGGACAGTGGGGACAGGGACAATGGGGAGAGGGACAGCGGGACAGGGACAGCGGGACAGGACAGACAGCCAGGCAGGGATATCAGGGCTGGCTTGGGGACAGTGGGGACGGGGACAGCCAGCAAAGGGACATCTGGGACTGGGACATCCAGCACTGGGACATCCAACATGGGGACATCATGGACAGGGACATCCGGGCCAGGTACACCCAGGGCAGGGACACCCAGGGCAGGGAGGGACCCTCAGCACACCCCACTCCCAGTCCCTGAGGAATCCTGGCTGAGGACCACTAAAGGAGCAGCCTGGGACAGTGGGAGGTGTCCCTGCCATGGCACGGGTGGCACTGGGTGATCCTCAAGGTCCCTTCCAGCCCAAACCATTCTGGGATTCTGGGATTTGTGGTGAAAGGAGGAGCACAAAGTGCAAACAATGAAGGGATCTTTATGGAGGGGCAGTAACAGGGCCAGGAGCTGCTGCAGGGCTGGAGCCAGGCTGGGAATGTTCCCCTGGAGAAGGGAAAAATCCAGGGAATGCTCAGAGTCCCTGGAGGGGCTCCAGGAGAGCTGCAGAGGGACTGGGGACAAGGCCTGCAGGGACAGCACACAGGGAATGGCTCCCACTGGCAAAGGGCAGATTGGGCTGGGATCTTGGCAAGGAATTCCTGGCTGGGAGGGTGGGCAGGGGCTGGGCTGGAATTCCCAGAGCAGCTGGGGCTGCCCCTGCATCCCTGGCAGTGCCCAAGGCCAGGCTGGATCCACCTGGGACAGTGGGAGGTGTCCCTGCCATGGCAGGCGTGGCACTGGGTGGCTTTGAGGTCCCTTCCCACCCAGCGATCCCATGACTCCATGAACCAATGCCTGCAGAGCTGCAGCAGGTGGTGCCTAAATGACAACTGGAGCAGTTTCTCCATCAGCACAAATGCTCCACATTTCCTTTCCCTGCTCACCTCTCTTCTCAGGAGACTGGTTTTGGGACAGGGGACACAGGGACCAGCAGCTGCCACCTCACCCCACCCTCTGCAGGAGCCCCAGGAGGACAGGCAGAGCCAGGGAGGAGGAATTTCACCAAACCCAACAATTCCCTTGGGCTTCCCACAGCAAAAATTTCAAAATTTCTAGAACTTCTCAGCCCTGCTAACAAACAGCTGTTGTTTCCATCAAACATTTCTGGATCCACAGGGTTCCCTCACCCAAATTCACCTCCCCAAGGCCATCAGGGGCTTTCTCCCCCAAACACATTCCCTAATCCTTCTCAAATATTAAACCCCAACAACCAAGAGAGCAGAAAACCACCCCAAACAGGTGCAATTACCAAAGATAACTTTTCCTTTCAAGAAAAATTAGGAAATCCTAAGAGCCTGCTGGAGAGGGGGATTAATGACAGTGTGGGCTATTCCCACTGCACAGAATATTGGGGCTGGGGGCATTTTAACAAACACTCAGCTGCATATTTAATAAAAAAAACAAGCCTGGCTTTTAAATATTTCAATAAAAACTCGAGGAAATAAGCTCAGCTGAAGAAATGGAGCGTGTTTTCTTGCTCCCCTCAATAAATACTGATCAAGCAGCTCTTTCTCCTGTGTTTTGCTGACCACATAATTGATACAGCCAGGCTGAAAATCCTGTTTTTAAAACATCTTTCTAATGCAGGAATAAACCCCAGAGCCCCCTCAATGAGGAGCTCTCAGCAGTGCAGCAGCTATCGACAGGTGAGAGATCAATTCTTCATTTTGGCTAATGAGGCCCCAGAAATGGCTTTTTCCCACCTTGAGTTAATGGGCACTTTCCTGAGCAGTGAAATCCAGTTGAGGAGGAGGACCAGGAGCCTCTGGAAGGACGGGGAGGGGCAGGGCAGAGCTGCAGAGCTGGCACTGCTGCTGTCCGGTGCTCCAGCACTTCTCCTGCAAATGCTCAGAGATGGTCCTGGGGAAGTGCTGCGAGCACAATCGCAGCTCCTGGGAGGGTTTTTTTATCTTTAGATAGCCCATAACTGTTCCATTCCAGCTCATTTGGAAAAATCTGCCTGGGAAATGCAGCAGAGCAAGGCTGGTTCCACCAGAGCCCTGTCAAGAAGCTGCGTGTGGAGGAGCTGCTTGCTGTGACATAGCTTTAGGCTCTGTGTTTTCCACTCCTCATGTGGTGAAACCATCTCAGCAGGCGCCAGGGACTGTGCTGAGCTGCTGGGAGGCTGCAGCTCCTGCCACCCTCGCCGTGGATTTCTGAATGAGGCGCGGGGATTCGAGCTCTGTCAAACGCTGCTCCGCCAGAGCCGCAGCCGGGAGCTTGGTGAAGAGCTCTGTCAAAACAACTCGTCTGCCTCGGCTCAGAGCTGCCTCCTCAGGGGGGGACTGCTGCCTTCTGGGGGAATTAAGGCTCCAGAACCCTGCCCAGAGCTGGGTTTTGCCTTTCAGGGGAGCGTGGCTGTCCCTCAGCCCGCTCAGCCCGGGCTGGGTGTGCCACGTCCATCCAAAGGCTCCGAGAGGCAGGGGAGCCCTGGGGTGCTGGGCTCTCAATCAGAGGGCAAAACCTCCACTGTGTGCACAGCACAGGTGGGGGGAAAGCCTCTGCCATAATAACTTCTCTCTTCAGTCTTCTGTCGTGTTTTTGATAAGGTTTCACTAAAGCTTTTGAATTTTTGGAAGCGAGTGGCATTTCCCACAGGAGGGGCTCAAGCCACCAAACAGGAAGCAGTTCGTGGAGGAGATAAAGCCAGTTCTGCCTGGAGGTCACTGGAGTGCCACCCAGCCTTTCTGATGAGCAATAACTGTGATTTATCCTCTCAGACTTCCCAGGGCACAGCTCCAACACCCACTGCCTGCCCACGGGGACACAAAGGGATCAGCTCAGATCCCAGTCAGACGGGGGTAAAACCCCCCAAAATGAGTCAAAAATCAAATTTGCCTCCGTCTGCCGGTGTCCTGCCACACGTGGCCACCCCAGCAGTGCAGCAGAGTGGCACATGTGGCTCAGTCCCAACACCAAGCCCTGCAGGTGTGCCACAAACCAGGCTCCTCTCCAGAGCTCCCCTTCCCCAAATCAGCACCAGAAAACTGCAAATTGTTCCTGCCTCTCAGCCAGAGCCCATCCTGCAGAGAGTGGGGCATGGAGAAGCCAGGAAAAGTGTCAGTCCTGGCTCCAGGAAAGCAAAAATGCATTTTCCAGGTGGTTTTGGATCAAATTTGGGGTGGGGACGATGGGGAGTGAGAGGCTTGGGGCTCTGCTGCCAGGGAACAGGGACAGAAGGAGAGGGAACGGCCTCAGGGGAGAATTCCATTGCGAGAATTCCTTCCTGGAAAGGGCAGGGTGGAGTCCCCATCCCTGGGGGGATTTCAGAGCCCTGTGGCTGTGGCCCTTGGGGACATGGGGCAGTGGTGGCAGCGCTGGGGGATGGCTGGAATGGTTGATCTCAGAGGGCTCTTCCAGCCTGAACCATTCCATGATTGCATTGCCCAGTTGCCCTCCTGTCCCACAGAGCCCGCAGCCCCAGGGGCACAGCAGGAGCTGCTGCAGGGATCCCTCCCCAGCTCCCCCAGGCAGCTGCAGCCACCCCAGCACCGTGGCTCTGTGTGTCCCACGGCAGCCTGGGCTCCCTGGGGTCACCTGCTGCCTGTCCCTCCATCCTGCCCCTCCTCGCAGTGGCTGTGGCACCCTGGGACAACATTCCAGCCCCACAGCCTGGCACCTGCCCGTGGAGCCTGGAATGCTTTGGGATGGAGGGACCTGAAGGGTGTTGCACCCCTGCCATGGCAGGGACACCTCCCAGCGTGCTGCAAGCCCTGTCCAGCTGGCCTGGGACACTCCAGGGGTGCAGCTGCTCACTCAGGCCCTGCTGTGCTTTGGTGTAATTAATGCATAATTTAATTAAATAATGCAGTTATTTAATTAATGCAGTAATTAAACACAGGCAGCTCTTGCTGCAATCCCACCCAAACCCCTGTGACACTGCTGCAACCAAAGGGAGCTGGGGCTGTTTCACCACAAACCCGTTGTCCTTAGCACAGAACATTTCCCATGCCCCATTTCCCAACTTTCCCCATCATTTCCTTCCCCTCCCTCACTTGGATTTCCTCCCAGCCTGCTCAGCCTCACCCCCTGCACACGAGGCTCTCCCCCACTGGAGTTCTGAATGAACTCTGGGAAGAGCCTGGCTTTGTCACTCTGCAAAATGTAGGTCACAAGTCTGCGTGGTTTGTCACAGAGAGTGGCTGTGTGTCATCTGCCTCGGGCAGATGGGGCTGAGTCACTGCTGCTGCCTCCCTCCTGCTCCCTCCCTGCCTCCTTCCCTTCCCTTCTCCTTCCCAATCAATCCCTCCTTCCCATCCCTTCTCCTTCCCAATCAATCCCTCGTCCCCATCCCTTCTCCTCCCATCCCTTCTCCTTCCCAATCAATCCCTCGTCCCCATCCCTTCTCCTTCCCATCCCTTCTCCTCCCCAATCAATCCCTTTTTCTCCCTGTCCTTTCTCCTTCCCAATCCCTCCTCCTTCCCACCCTTTTTCCCTCCTATCCTTTTCCTCCCCATCCCTTCTCCTCCCCATCAGATGCTGCCTGGAGGAGCACAGTGACACCAGGAGAGCAGCAGGCCCCTGCCCTGTGACCATTTCCCATTTATTTTCCGTGGGAGCTGTTCCTCCTGCCCAGCACAGCACCTTCCACACCAGCTGCCCCTTTCTCAAGAGAAAAGTTTTCATTTCCTTCCTTTACCCCCTCTATTTGTCTTTGATGAGAACAGATTATCACTTGTGGACAGGGAAAGGAGGTAAAAGAGGTTTTTTGACCTACAGGGTGTGGGGCAAAGCTCCCCAGCACTTCCATCCCTGTTTATTGGGAGTGCACCCCCTCAGGCAGCCCTGACATCAGTTCACCTTTACAGGCCATTAAATCACCCAGAACTGATTCCTTTTGTGCTGGGTGCACAAACAGAACCATAAAAAAGCCCCTGGCTTGGTGCCATGGTCAAGACAAGAGTCCCAGCCCTGGTGGAGTCTGTGCCCCTCATCTCCTGGCAGGGATCAGCAGCTGCCCAGCAGGGCACACTCTGTGCAATTCCAGGTTTGGCAGCAGCCAGGAACAACCTGGGCTAAAACTCCATATTCCGGGTAAAAATCTCCATATTCCAGGTAAAAATCTCCATATTCCAGGTTAAAATCTCCATATTCCAGGTTAAAAACCTCTGTATTATGGGTAAAAACCTCAGTATTATGGGTAAAAACCTCCAGATTCCGGGCAAAAACCTCCATATTCTGGGCAAAACACATGGACAGGAATGGGGAAGAGTTTGAGGTAACACCCACAAAAAAAAAAAAAAAAAAGGATGTTTTTTGTTTCATGGCATTGATTTGGAGGTGAAATACTCCAAAAGCAGTTTGATTTCCCTAAAATCCTCATCTCTGCTTCCACAAGTCCCTTGTGCAGAGGAATATTGGGAAAAATCCCAGGAAACAGGACTGATGTGGTCTTGGAGAGATCACCCAGCCCATCCCTCCATGATGCAGCCCAGATGAGCTTGGGATTGGGGCAGAAATGGAAATTATTGTAAGGAACAGCCCAAACGAGGCTGGGATTGGGGCAGAAATGGAAATTATTGTAAGGAACAGCCCAGACAAGGCTGGAATCTGGGTACAAATGGAAATTATTGTAAGGAACAGCCCAGACAAGGCTGGGATTGGGGCAGAAATGGAAATTATTGTAAGGAACAGGGCAGGGGTTGATGCAGCCCAGACAAGGTTGGATCTGGGTACAAATGGAAATTATTGTAAGGAACAGCCCAAACAAGGCTGGGATTGGGGCAGAAATGGAAATTATTGTAAGGAACAGCCCAGACAAGGCTGGGATTGGGGCAGAAATGGAAATTATTGTAAGGAACAGGGCAGGGCCTGAGCTGCACAGCTGCTGCTAAAGAACCCACAGGAGTGACAAAAAGTTTTCATCCAGCTAAAAGATCACCTTTTTTTCCCCCTCTAATTGTGTGAGCAGTTTGTATTTGCCCACAGAAACACCAGAAATGTCCTTCAGCAGAGCCCTCCCCACTGAACTGCAGGAAGAAGTAGAAAAGGGAGAGTTTTTCCCTCTGACCTCTTTGTTGGTGACTCCTGGGGGCAGAGTGCCATGTTTGTAATCCTCCAGCAGCTGCACCGCTTCCTTCAGGCGGCTCTGCAAGGGAACAGGGATTGAAAATACAGAATAAATGCTGTATTCCAGGGAAATGGAATCGTGGGGGGGGAAGGACCTTAAGGATCGTCCACCTGCATGGGCAGGGACACATCCCACTGTCCCAGGGTGCTGAAAATGTATTGTATTGTATTATATTATATTATATTATATTATGTTATATTATGTTATATTGCCACATTACATTATATATTATTACATTATATTACATTATATTACATTATATAATATATCATACCATAGTGCATTCTATTATTATATACTATATAATATACTATAACTATATATTATATTATTCTATATTACATTGCTCTATTATTTATCTATTCTATCACATTCCATTATATTAACCATTATTTATATCACATTATATGACATTAACTGCTATTTCTATTTATAAATATAACCATATGCACAATTCAATAGGTATCATTCTATATTATATAATTGTGCTCATTAGGGGGATGTGGTTTTGTCCCTGAAATCCCTGAAATCCCCTCCCCTCTCCCAGAGCAGCTCTGAATGGAGAGCTGCAGCAAGGCATGAATGGGGCCCGCTGCTATTTTTTCCCCCTTCTCTTGAGGAAATCTCAGTAGTTACTATAACAACCCTGGCCAGATCCCATCTTGTTTAGAATGGTAACAAACAGCAAACAAAAAAGCTCGGGCTGGCTTTTAAAAATCGCAGTCTCCACAAATTCCCTCTCCCAGCTCCCTGGGGACAGAGGGGAACTGTGGGAAACGGATTTGTAAAAGATGTTCAAAACTTAACAGAGAGTTTACACAGTATGTACCTGTGTGCAGACCTTAAGAGAAGAAATACTCATTTAAAATACATAGAATAAGACATTGTGGGGAGAAAAAACATATATATCTGTGTGCAGACCTTAAGAGAAGAAATACTCATTTAAAATACATAGAATAAGACATTGTGGGGAGAAAAAACATATATACCTGTGTGCAAACTTTAAGATGAGAAATACTACCTTAAAAATGCTATGGAATAGGACAGACATTGTTGAGAGAGAAACAGAACTAGAAGTAGATGGCTTTACAAATAGGACTAAATACTTTTAAAAAATAGAACTGTGAAAAATACATTGCAACATGTCCAACAGGGAAGTTTTGCAGAGGAAGGAGTGTGGTCCAGTGGGTCCTGAGGGACAAAGAGTGGCACAGGGAGTGAACAAAGTGTGAAACCGAGCTCAGGAGATCCTGTCACACAGCTCTGAGCTGCTCAGGTGCTGTCACCAAACACCCCCAGCTTCCAAATGGAGGGAAAATTTAGGGTTTTCTCCTATTCCTTCTGGAAAAGTCAGGCACGTTCTTTTAAGCGGAACCTCCAAAAAGCCAGGAGCAAACTCTGCCACGTGCAGCAGCTCCGAGTGCCAGGCAGCTCCCAGCTCCTCTCCGTGGCTGCTGATGTCTAAAATTACACTTCAGCTCCTTCCTAACAGCAGAACCAGCTCTGTCTGCAAGGTTGTGCCACTGTTTCAATATTTATTGTTGCTTGCTTTCTCTGCTGCTGTCTGTGGGATGAAGTGTCACTCGAGATTTTACAGCATCCCTGATTAAAAAAAAAAACAAACCCACAACCAGTTTTTTTTTTTTTTTTTTCCTTTTCTCCCGGAGTGTCTCGTTCCTTCCATACCCCCTTTCCTCAGAGGAAAAAACCTCGAGCACTTCTAGTGGTGGCTGCTGGGGTCTCAGCTCTCACAATGGGGTGCCAGACAGACCATCTGCAGCGGGGATGTTCTCAGAGCTCAGCCCTGCCAGCCCCTGCAGCCCCTGCAGCCCGGGACAGCACCCAGCCGGGAACAGCTGGGAACAGCTGGGACAGGGCTCCAGCTGCGCTGGGACTGGGGATGGGACTGGGGATGGGAGTGGAGATGGGACTGGGGATGGGGCAGGGGATGGGATTCCAGCTCTGAAAGGAGCAGGGAATGGGCCAGGGCTTGGATTCCAACTGAGATGGGACAGGGAATGGGCCAGGGCTGGGATTCCAGCTCTGGAAGGAGCAGGGAATGGGGCAGGGCTGGGACTGCAGCAGGAATGGGGCAGGGAATGGGGCAGGGCTGGTCCCTCAGCCTGGGGGTGGCTGTGCATGTGCCACCACAGCTGGGATGAGCCCCCACCCATGGGATCTCTGGTGGGGTTGGGATCCAGCCCCTGCAGCCCTCTGCCAAGGGGCTCCTGGACGCAGCTGGGGTCACTGGGGGCCAGGACAGCACCTGCAGGGACCTTCTGGAGAGGAGAGCACGGCACAAACCCTGCCAGCTGCTGCTCCCAGCCCAGCCCTGCCTCTGGGGGAGGCACAGAACCACACAACCCACAACTGCTCAGGCTGGAATCCTGAGACCACTCCAACCATGCCAGCACTGCCAGGGCCACCACTGCCCCTGTCCCCACGTGCCACATCCACAGGGCTCTGAAATCCCCAGGGAGGGACACTCCACCCCTGCCCTGGGCAATCCCAGTTCCTGACCCCCCTTTCCATGGGGAAATTCCTGCTGATGCCCACCCTGAGGCCGTTCCCTCTCCTGTCCCTGTCCCCTGGCAGCAGATCCCAGCTCCCAGCTGGTTCCAGCCTTTCAGGGGGTTCTGCAGAGCCAGAAGCTCCCCCTGAGCCTCCTTTTCCCCAGGCTGGTGCTCAGGAGGAGGAAGAGCAGCCCCAGCAGGAGATCAGCCCTGCCAGCCCAGGGACAGCGCAGAGGGTGCCACAGACACCCGGGCAGAGCCCCTGCAGCCTGAGCTGTCCCTGTCCCCTGGCTGCTCTGGGGTGCCACCTGTGACACAAGGGCACAGGCAGGGCTGTGCCAGCACCACCCGCTCCTGCCAGGGCCACTGCAGGGCCAGCCAGGGGACAAGGGGACACCAGACACGTGTGCCATGGGTGGGCTGGGCTCAGGGGACAGCGTGGCATCACCCTGGGCTCACTGGGACTGTCACCCTGGGACGGTCACCCTCGGACTGTCACCCTCGGACTGTCACCCTGGGCTCACTGGGACTGTCACCCTGGGACTGTCACCCTGGGCCTGTCACCCTGGGCTTACTGGGACTGTCACTCTAGGTCTGTCAACCTGGGCTCACACTGGGCATGTCACCCTGGGCTCACTGGGACTGTCACACTGGGACTGTCACTCTGGGACTGTCATCCTGGGCTCACACTGGGCATGTCACCCTGGGCTCATTGGGACTGTCACCCTGAGCTCACCCTGGGACTGTCACACTGGGCTCACTGGGACTGTCACCCAGGAGTTCTGGCCACGACCTCTGTGTGCCCTGATCTCCAGGGGCTCCACCTCCAGCCCAGCCATGGCCCGGGGGACGTGCCCCAGCCCAAGGGTCCCGTGGCCAGCAGCAGCTGCTGTGGCTGGGGGGATCAGCTGGGGGGATCCAGCTGTGGAGGTCCAGCTGTGGGGATGCAGCAGGGGAGGTCCAGCTGTGTCCCAGCCCAGCTTGGGCCCTGTCTCCCTGCTCCCCAGGGTGACACACATGGCAGACTTGACTCCAGCTGGCCCCATTGTATTGGATCCACAGTGACAGACAAGAGGAGCCAGAAACTTTTTGTTCGAGTGGAGCCAGCAGCTGTGACACTGAATAAACACAGACAGACAATCTGCTGAGTAAGAAGGTAGCGTTCATATAAATAACATACATCTAATCCTGCTTCCATTTCAGCCCCAAATATGGGAATGCAAGATGCTCTGCAGCTCCAGGCTCTGAACAATGAGACTGAGCACAAGCAGCCCCGGGAGCTCTCCTGGGTTCTGATTTCACTGGGAATTACTGTTCCTCCTCCCCACAGAGTGTAACAGGCTCGTGGCACACGAGCCCACCTGATCAAAATATCTGCTGCCCCCGACGGACCTTCCTCATCACACAGCAATTAAAAGCATTACTGCAATCACCTGACCCCCCCAGGTGCCCCGGCCGGGCCCTGCAGCCCGAGGGACACCCTGGGGACAGCCCTGGCTGCCCCTGCCAGGACAGGCACGTTTCCCTCCCAGTGCAGGGGTTTGCAGCTGCCAAGGGATGGTTCCACGGGAGAGCCAGTGGGGAGGTGGGTGAGAGCCACCAAAGCTGCTCCCCAGAGGGGCTGCAGCACTGCCAGCACTGCCACCGGTGTCACCAGTGCCACCGGTGCCAGGGCATGCTGCAGCCCCTGTGCCCTCAGCTGTGCCCAGTGCCACGGGGGTGAGTGTCCCCCCAGCAGATAAAAACACAGGTACAGCAGAACCCAGGATTCTCCCTCCTCAAGGACCTCTGGAACACAAGGAAGTTTCTAACTGTGCTCAAAATTTGCTTTATAGGAAAATGAATGAGTGAGGGAGGAGTGGCACTGATGATCCTCAGCACCCCTCACCCCTCCTCACAACACAGCAGGATGCCACCGTGGAACACACAGCCACCAAAAAAAAAAAAAAAAAAAAAGGATTAAAATAAAAATTTACAAATTTTAAAAATTAAAAATCAAATTTAAACCAATTAAAAATAAAAACATTTTAAAGATTCAATATCGCCCCATTTTCCATGGGTTCACCTCCACTCCCATCAGACACTCCTTCAGCTCCTCTTTTTCCCCTCCAAGGCAAGCAGGGATTTGTTTGTTCCCTGCAGCCCTGGCCTGGGAGATGCAGCCATCTGTCAGAGGGAGGGAGCTCCCTGCACACGCCTGGGGCTCAGCAAACCCTTCCTGGCTGTCACTGGCCCTCAGTTACCACAGGAAAGCAAAATCCCTTGGAGTTCTACATCTGCACCCCCCAGTTACTGCAAACACACGGAGCACAGCGAGCAAAAAGCAGATTTTGTGCCCCGAGAAGTCACCCAGGTGACTGTTCTGCCAAGGGAAAGGGAATTGGTGGGGACGTCACCAGAGACATTCAGGTCTCCTGAGGCATCCCTGCCATGGAATTCACACCCCCAGAGGAAATGTCAGAGGGCATTTCCCTCGCTGGAATGCCCCCAAGCCGTTCCTGACGTTCAGCCCAGTCCCAGAGATGGACACCAGACCTCCCTGCTCTGTTTGGGCTCACTCTGGGACCCAAAACTGCTCAGTTTTCACCCAGGATAAAACTGGGCCACTCAGACTTTGTTCTTTTTATTCCCTGCGTTTCACCTCCCTGAAAGAACCTCACCAAAAGCCGTCTGGAAAAATGGACTTACACCAACTGACCCCTCTGAACCCACACCCTTCCCAGCCTCCCCAAAACCTGGCAAGGTTTCTACAGGTGACCACGGGAAGGTGGAGAGCTGTGTGGCTGAGCCAGGGGTCACCCCGAGGGCTTCAGAGCAGGAGCTGAGCTCAGCCACGAGCCCAAACTCCCTGGAGAGCCACCAGCAGGAAAATCCCCCCAGGAGCAGCAGAGATTCAGACCTTAAAACCTGCTGGGAAGGCCTGCCAGGAGGGGACAGCCGGGGGGTCGGGCTCTGCTCCAGGGAACAGGGACAGGAGGTTCAGGGAGGACATTGGGGAAAAAGATACAATTAAAAGGAAAAAGCAGCTGTCCTTCAGTGAAATTCCAGAGTTTTCTGGCCAAAGGGCAGAGTTCCAGAGCAGGAGAAGAACTGTTCCTTCCCCAGGGCTCCCCATCACCCTCAGGCATGATCTGATGGAAGCACAGAGCTGCAGTGAGGCTGGACAACACCAAATGGAAATAAAGGGGCAAGATCCCCAAATCCTGCTACAAACAGGGCAAGAACTGAGGAAAAAGCACAGCCAAGACCTGAGGAAAAAGCACAGCCAAGACCTGAGGAAAAAGCACAGCCAAGACCTGAGGGAAAAGCACAGCCAAGACTTCTGGAGTGCAGCCCCTGCTGAGCTGCACCACAACCACCCCGTCCACTTCCCCATGGAATTCACATTTGCTCTCTCATCCCCCCACCAGCATTTTGGCCATGAAAACCTGCAGGAGCTTTCCTCCTGAGAAGACAAAAATCAGAGGCAATTTTGCCCAAACCCAGATCAGGTGGCAGAGGGAGCTGGGGGTGTGGGTTCGCTGGCGCCTGATGCCAGGCAAGTTTCTGTTCCAGATTTAACAGCACTCCTCGGGGCAATCAATCACCTGTGAGACACAAACCCACTGCAAACACGGGCTCATTACTCCTGCTGCTCACTGGAGAGATTGGTTTTCACCTCCAGCTGCCTGATAGCCAGCCCTGCCCAAGAGAGGAGAGCACACATTACCTCGGTCACAAAGAGGGTGCGGGGGTCGATGATGTCCAGGAAGTGCCTGAATCTGCCATAAAATGAAGTCTGGAAAACAGGAGACAAAAAAAAATCATCACATTCAGTGAGAAATTGCCTTTCAGGGTTTATTTCCTTTGCAGAGTGAAGCAGCAACTGAAAATAAATAATATAGGAGGTCTTTGCTGGTAAGACCTTTGGGATGGGAAACCCACAGCCCTCCAGGATTCCCTGGATCCCTCCCTTTGCTCCCAGCAAAAGCCTCTTGAGGCTCTTCCCAGCTTTTCCATCCCTACACAGGCACAGCCAGCCTGGATTATTCCCAAAGTGCCACCAAGAGCCAGCCCAGCCAGGCCAGGCTGCTCAGGGCTCCACCCTGGGCACCTCCAGAGGCAGGAGAAGAGTCTGCAAGGAGGGGAAAGGACCTGTGGAACAGCAGGGGAAGGTCATGGGCAGCTCCAGAGGAAAGGAGGAAACACAGCTCAGTATTTAGAGAGTGAAAATAAAAATAGCAGTGGCGTTTGTACCAACTGCAAGCCCCAGACCATGAAATATTGAGGGACTGGGAGCCCTTGGGACACATGGACACCATCACTCCTACCCCAGCTGGATTCCAGGATCCAGAGGCAGGTGAATTCCAGACCCCCAGGGCTGCCCAGCCCTGGTGCTCTCCCCATCACCCAGAGCCCATGGGGACGTGGATCATGGCCAGGGCCATCAGGAGCTCTGGGATCCTGGGAATTCTGCATCCTCACGTGGCCCATCTCCTGCTGGGCTCCTTCTGCAGGGCTGGGCTATAAATAAAGGCCTGGAGTGTGGATGGAGCAGTGGGAAGGGTGTTTAATCACTGCTGGCACCTTTTCCCAGAACGTGCTGCTGCTTCCCTGCTCCTGCAGGGATCCCCCTGATTCCTGCAGGAATTCCTCTGCAGGGGATTCAGGCACTGCTGCCCACCCACTGCAGCCTGGCCTCACAAACTCCCCCCAAAATCGTGCACCAAAAACACCAACCCAACACCCCCAGTGGAACAAAACAGCCCCACACAACTCCAAGTTAAAAAAAAGCACAGCGGTTTTTAATTAGCATGGATCCAATTAATGCTAATTCTGGTACTTTCCAGTGGATTTGAGCTTGACATTTTGCTGCCTCCCTTTTGTTTTGGGTTTGGGATTGCTGCAGATGGCAGCACGTGCCAGGGCTGGGGGAGTGAGCAATTCCTGACTCAGGCAGCCCTGAGCAATCCCAGGGAGCAGCAGCCATCCCAGCCCCTGCCCACCCCACAGAGCCCCCAGCACCCCAGGGCAGCGGGGACTGCTGCTCAACTGACTCCAGGAATTAGTGCTAAACTCTTGGGATTGCTGCCAACCAGCTGGAACTGCTGCTAACCTGCTGGAATTACTGATAACCTGCTGGAATTGCTGCTAACCTGCTGGAATTAAACACTTGGAATTACTGCTAACCTGCTGGAATTGCTGCTAACCTGCTGGAATTAAACACTTGGAATTACTGCTAACCTGCTGGAATTACTGCTAACCTGCTGGAATTATTGCTAACCAGCTAGAATTACTTTTAAACACTTGGAGTTTCTGCTAACCAGCTGGAATTACTGCTAAACTAACTCATGGAATTATTGCTAAACACTTGGGATTGCTGCTAACCAGCTGGAATTGCTGCTAAACTAACACTTGGAATTATTGCTAAATACCTGGGATTGCTACTAAATACTTGGAATTGCTGCTAACCTGCTGGAATTGCTGCTAAAAAACCACTTGGAGTTACTGCTAACCAGCTGGAATTGCTGTTAACCTGTTGGAATTACTGCTAAACATTTGGAATTATTGATAACCAGCTGGAATTGCTGTTAACCAACTGGAATTGCTGCTAACCAGCTGGAATTGCTGCTAACCAGCTGGAATTGCTGTTAACCTGCTGGAATTGCTGCCTTCACCAGCAGCAGGACGGGGGGATTCTGAGCCTGAGTGGCCTTGACTTCCCCACTGCCTTTGTCTCTGTGCCACGCTGAGAAAAGCAACACCAAATGGAATGAAATGGAACTAAACAGAAATTAATGGAATGAAAATGGAACATCAGTGTTTTACACCCACTGACCAAGGAGGGAGTGACAAGGGAGGGGGAAGGAGCCCTCAGGTTCCAGGGGCAGCATGGAAATGCCTTTGGAATTACCAGCTCCCTTTCCCACTGCCCAGGCCCGCGGGAGGCTTTGGCTGGCACTGAGCTCAGCAAGGCCCAGCTCCAGGATGGGCCTGAGGGGCTCAGGCCCAGCTCCAGGACGGGCCAGAGGGGCTCAGGCCCAGCTCCAGGACGGGTCTGAGGGGCTCAGGCCCAGCTCCAGGACGGGCCTGAGGGGCTCAGGCCCGGCTCCAGGACGGGCCTGAGGGGCTCAGGCCCAGCTCCAGGACGGGTCTGAGCG
Source organism: Montifringilla adamsi (assembly GCA_017590115.1). NCBI lineage: Eukaryota > Metazoa > Chordata > Aves > Passeriformes > Passeridae > Montifringilla > Montifringilla adamsi. The sequence goes on along the minus strand of JAGGNK010009559.1, from coordinate 706,652 downwards.
GCTCAGGCCCAGCTCCAGGACGGGTCTGAGGGGCTCAGGCCCACCCTGGTGTTATCCCAGGCTCACCTTCCCTGCTCCTCTCCTGCCCGTGGCTGGGGGAGTGCCCAGTCCCTGAAATCAGGGAATGCTTTGGGTGGAAGGGACCTCAAATCCCACCCAGTGCCACCCTGCCATGGCAGGGACACCTCCCACTGTCCCAGGCTGCTCCCAATGTCCAGCCTGGCCTTGGCACTGCCAGGGATCCATGGCAGCCCCAGCTGCTCTGGGAATCCCTGAGCCAGGGCAGGGAGCAAGGAGGGATTTGTTTCCAGCTGCCTGAACTTGTCCATTCTGTGGTCACAGAGCCCCAAAACCATCGGGGAGCTGGGCCTGAACAGGTTTGGTGGAACTCTGATGAGTCAGGGCCTCATTGCCCCACACCAAGAGTCCTCTGAGAGCCAGGCCCAAACCCAGAGCCAGGCTCAACCCAGAGCCAGGCCCAAACCCAGAGCCAGGCTCAAACCCAGACCACCGAGGCTCCACTCAACCAGAGCCAGGTTCAATCCCAGGACCAGGCTCAATCCCAGGACCAGGCCCAAACCCAGGGCCAGGCCTAAACCAGAGCCAGGCCTAAACCCAGAGCCAGGCTCAACCCCAGGCCCCCAGGGTTCCTTGGGCTCCACTCAACCGGAACCAGGCTCAAGCCCAGGGCCAGGCTCAATCCCAGGGCCAGGCTCAAGCCCAGGGCCAGGCTCAATCCCAGGCCCCCAGAGTTCCTTGGGCTCCACCTCAACTAGAACCAGGCTCAAACCAGAGCCAGGCTGAAACCAGAGTCTCCCTGTGCACCCCCTGCTCCTCCTGCACGCCTGCCAGCTCAGCCCTGCACAACAAGCACCCTCTGTTTGCTGCTCCCAGCCCTGGCAGTGCCTGCTGTTCCCTTTCAGTGAAGGGCAAAGCTGCCTCGCTGCCTGGCATCCCGTCACCCAGGGCAGCCCTGCTTCCAGCCTCTGCTCCTGACTGGAACCCAAATGAGGCTGTTTTCAGTTTGAGATTGGTTTTCACAGAGCTGCACACAAAAGACAAGGAACAAAAAAAAAAAAAAAAAGCCCAAAAAAAAAAAAAAAAAAAA